>OV651816.1:80603447-81203447 GCA_927349885.1 Psylliodes chrysocephalus | reverse complement strand
TATATTATAAAAATGAATCCCTATTTCCCTTGGTCACGGCATCACGCGTAAACGGCTGGACCGATTTCGCTAATTCTTTTTTTTTTGTTGTGTTTGCATTAGAATAATAAACACTTTGTTTCTGAAATATTTTTTTAGTTAATTATACCAATTCGAAATCAATATTCATAGTTAAGACAGGACAACGTTTGTCGGGTCCGCTAGTTAAATATATGTGTAAGAATTGAGACTGGACATATAAGAATTTAATGTTTGAGCCTGTTTTGTACTTGGAAATATGGATATCCCTTATCTCTTTTTTTCTTAAAATATGGATTTTTTTTATTTAATTTTCTCTTCATTACTATTTTTTACACAATATTGTTAGGTACCTATCATCTTTTAATGATCTAGTTACAGAAAGATAATAATTTTATTTTATACTGTGTGTTAGGATGGGCCGAAAAAAGCGAATAAAATAGTAGTTTGTGCAACAAGAGTGGATATGGAGAATCCACTTAAGTTGTACAGTATATTTTTTCTACGACCCACTAACAAAAATCCACAAATTTTATAAATTTTGGTTATTAAAACAAAATAACTAATTTTGAAATAATTTATGACTTTTACTAATTTATAAAATAAAGTAAATATGAAAAACAAGATTAATTGTAATTAGTCCCAGCCTAGATTTGAACCCGGGCCTCTCGCAAAGCAGCAAAACGCCTTGGTCTCACCTCCATGGAGACACTTTTACCATTTTAGTTTTAATACTCGTAATTAAATTAGTTTCATATAGTTTGGTTAAAATAATTTATTTTTAAATATCGATTCTACACAAGAATAATTCGTTTTAATGTATATTTAATTTCAATAACTAAAAAATATACTAACAATTAATTTGACAGAATTGACACTTATTTAAAATTTTAAAAATAATAGCAGCCGGGTGTCGAAAATATAAACTGTGATTGTTGGATTTCATTTTTTGCAGTGTTCTTACTAGGTAGAATGGATATGAAATATATTCGTTCAGTTGAACGCAATGGTATACTTTTTCATTTTGTAGTCTGTGCGTAGAATAGCTAATATCCAATCCAATATTTATATCACATGTGTTGTGCTGTGAGAGAGAAACTCGTCTAAGAAAGATTCGGGCAAACTAAGTCATGCGAAATTGATGACGGCAGCTGACAGATTGCTAGGTTTGTACGTTTCGACAAAAAAACCCTTCTCCTCACGGTGATTTCTGGGTCGAAAAAGTAATAATAACATTTTTGAAATACGATTACCTTTACAAGTTATAAAAACACCAAATCGTCACTTTTTGAAGCTAAAAGCTGCATAATATACTGTCGTGCAAGCCATTTTCGGACGACTATGGTAAATAGGACGCCTATATGTCCACCGCCGATAAACAGTCTTGAATATACTAGAGTATTCGATAAATGATACGAAATTCCAGGTACCATAAACGGTAGAAACTTGGCGAACTTTCATATTTGTATATAAATAAATTATTTTATTTTTAGTCAGTATATGGATATATATTGTTGTGTAAAGATAAATTAGTATACGAGTATAAGTGTTCGAGATATAAATAGTATCAAGTACAAATAAATTAGTTATAAAATAAATTACTGTATTTAGTAAATATAAATTAAAGTAATAAACTGTTTAAAATAAATAAAGGACCCCGCTCAAACCTTATGGAAATGTGATCTATGTGGGAATTGCCTGAACTTTTAATATTGTTTAGAGGAAGCCTTACTGATTAAAAGTTGCCATTGCGCCAAAGTCGAATAACCAGTAGTTTCGGAGATACTGGCCAATGAATGTCTCATTGGCTAAACGATCGGCTTTGTACTTTACTCTATGGAAGTTTCTGTGTTCTATCTTCTTTTGAACTATACCAAGGGAATTTTTTAAGACTGTTAAGAAAAATTAATAGAGGTCAATAGTGATGTTGAAAAAGTAACCATTCGAGTACTCGAGTATTGTTACTTGAAGATACCGAAGACGATCAAAAAACCAAATGATTACATTATTACTCGTATACTACGGTTCGCGGTGTACAATATTCGCATTGGCTATGATAGGGAATGCCTGGAGGATGATGAAGTGAAAGTGAATACGAATACTTACGAACACGGATATTTTCGTTACATCGTGATCGAAGTATATTTACTATTTACACATACAATTATAAAGTAAACATTTTTAAAACGGGTTTTTGCCTCACAGGGTTTCGGAATATAATAAAAATTTTTAAACAACGAATACTGGAAATAACAATATTCTACGTCTTTACTCATAGCAATACCATAATAGTCAAAGTAATCAAATTAACGAATATTTGGAACGATTACTTGATACGAAAGTAACAAATACCTACTCGAAAGTAACTCCATTTCTAGTTCTCAACTCATCTTTTGTTTTTGTATATTTTTTAGTATTTGTTATTGTCATTCTGTCAAGTTAGGATATATAATTTCCTTGTTCTGTAAAAGAGTGTCAATTAAACCTACTAATAAGAGTTCATTATTTTTTACAAAGACAAGTTATTCATACTTCTCATATTGAATACCTGGGGAAATTCTATCGAATAGCGGGAGCTATTATCAACAAATACCACCCATTAATTGCTATATAATTGCGTTGTAGCCTTCTACAATGCAGACATGGCTCGTGAAATGCTGGCCAAGGCGAATGAAGTCAATGTTGTAATGGCTCGTGTGGATGAATTCAGATTGAGAAACCTAAATGCGATGTGGATACATATTGATGTGGCTAACCTGGATGACTTTCCTCGTTTGGATTTAAACTATCTGCGAGATATTACGGTTGGAATATATCAAATCAATCTTGCACCTTCATATATACAGGACAAGTTGAGGCGGGATGCCATAGAAGAGCTCCACATAGATCAGTTAAATGCAGAACCAGGATTTCTCCGAGCAAGAGTGTACTCACGATTCCGAAACGCCACCACGTACCAGATATGGATTGCTTATACGACTATTAACGAACTCGAAGAAAACGATCAGGAAGATGTCATTATTGGACATTATTGCACTTGCAAATCGGGTGCTAGAACGCTGGGCTGTTGCAGTCATATTGCATTCATATTATGGTACTTGGGATATGCAAGACATGGACCTGAAATTCGGTACCCTCCGTCTAACCTTCTTCATAGCGTTTCTGACGCTGCCAACCGGCTAGCGCAATAGCGGCCCCGTACAGGTATCCAATGGGTTGTTACAAGGCTTTCCTTATTAAATTATTTTATTAATTGTTTGATTTAATTGTTGTTTATGTTTATCTCCACTGCGAACCGTAGTATACGAGTAATCAATGTAATAATTTGGTTTTTTGATCGTTACTTCGGGTATCTTCAAGTAACGATACACGAGTGCCGAATTACTTTTTTAACATCACTATTGACAACTATTTATTTTTCATAACGGTCTTAAAAAAGACCTTTAAAATAATTCAAAATAAGATAGAAAACAGAAACAAACATTCAATGAGTAAAATACGAAAACGATCGTTTAGCGAATGAGACATTCATTGGTCGGTCTCTCCGAAACTATTGGTTATTGGACTTTGGCGCAACGGTAACTTTTAATCAGTACAATATTAAAAATTCAGGCAATTCCCACATAGATCACTTTTCCATAAGGTTTGAGCGGGGTCCTTTTACCATTCCAGTGAGTATTAGAAAGCCGCTGGATTCTGGGAATTCATTTAGATAATAATTTGAAATTTAGAAACCATATAGAATTGCTAAACAGAAAACTTTCTTCTGGATGTTTTGCAGTCAGAACTGTGGCAAAAGAACTAGGTTTTAAGGCAGCAAAAAGTGTGTATTATGCCCTAGTTGAGTCCCATTTGAGATATGGAATTGCATTTTGGGGAGGTTGCAGCCGCGAATTATTCAATACTGTTTTTGTCTGCAAAAGAGAGCAATACGATTTTTATGTGGAATGAACAAGCTTGAGTCATGTCAGCCACATTTTATTAGACATGAAATTTTAACATTAACATCGTTGTTCATTCTTGAAACCACTTGTATTATACATAAAAATAAATCGAACTATGTCAATACTAACGCTCGGCTAACGCGACAAGTTGACAACCTGCGGTTGCCCATACCCAAATCTGAACTGGTAAGGGGCTCTTTCATTTATAATGGGATTAAAATGTACAATAAGTTGCCAAATGCTATTAAATCGACGGAAACGGTCACAACATTTAAAATACTGCTTAGAGATATGTTGATGACAAAAGCATATTATGCTTTGACGGAATTTTACAATGACTCTTAAATCGTTGTGACTGTTTGAACGTACATGTTTTTGTATTTATATAATTTTATCGATGTTGTGTTACGTATTTGTATTTGTAATTAACCTCTAATTTTATATTTAACGTTTTTATACAATTTTTATGCATGTAATTGTTAGTACTACATAATAATTATATTTATAAGTGTTTGTCTATAAGTTCTTGTAGCTTTGACAATAAACATATATTGATTGATTGATATAAAACAATACACAAAAAGGAAGACTATGGCTAGGTTTAATAACGAGTCATGCAAGAAATGAGGTATAAAAAAATCAACTTTCTTTTTAAGCAATGCTACAACTTTTTTTAAACAAGACGAAGAAAGAATCAATTTTTTTTACCCACAAGGTGCAGTTTGTTGTATGTGGATAATTTGGAGTTTTTTTCTTAGTAATCAATACATTCTTTTGTATTTTATACTAAACTCTTCACATTTCTTTTTAATGTGGATTTTCCAGCGAAGTCTTCTATCTATAGTGTCATGACCAGATATATTTTGCTGTACTGGTGTAAGAAATCTGAAAGTAATTTATTCTAATGGGAATATATTGATATTGTTTATTGCTGATATTGATATGTACATATTTGCCTTCATTTAAGTTAATTCGCCATCTTTTTATGCAGATATTAATATCTGGCCATGGATTTTTGCAGATTTTTATTAGCCAGGAATGCAGTATCATCAGCATATTATGTTGCGATATTGTACTAAAGATTAGCAATATTTCTGGTATATAGCAAGTAAAATTCTGTCTTGATATATCTTCGGTCGGAAAAGGATTCATTTTATTCTGAAATACCTTTCAGATAAATGGGATTTTTTATTAATTTATTGGCCTACATAGCTAGGATGATGCAGCCATTTGGTAACAACAGGTAAAGAATTACAATATTTTACACCTTAATTTTAGATATTTGCATAAATTATGCTATTTTTTTTTTAACATTACCGAAAGACAGAAGCTTAACAAATATATCAAAAAGTGTAACAGGAACTATACATTTTTTTGGGATATCTAAACTCTCTAAAAATGTATAAATATTATAAAAATTATTTTGACAATTAAAAAAAATATGTTGTAAGTCCCCCTTTCTCCACACATACACCTATAATTGTCCATTATTCCTATTTTCTTGAGATGTACCATACTCAAACAATGACCGCTTCGTAATCTGCAAATGGTACTAATATCCCTTCTATTTAATTTTTTTATTTTCCAAACCACGGTCTCTTTAATGGAAGTTGAGTCACATCCCCATATAGTCTCCCTTTAAATTGGTATATATTCCTCCTTCCATTTTTTCCATATAGTGGATTTAAAAAAAAGGTCACCATGATGCACCCTGAAGTTACTACTCAATATTTGTAGTCAGCCTTCTTTGGCCAGTTCATCTACTTCCTCATTTCCACTTATTCCGCAGTGACTAGGAATTCCTGCTAGACAAATATCTATCCCCAAACTCTTTGCATTAAATAAACTATGTCTTGTTTCTAATAATCCATTTTAGTCCATATGCAATTACTGGATATTTTTAGAGAGCACTTTTAGAGTCGCTGAAAATAACTGCCTTGCTAATATTTTCAGTTATAATACATATAACCCCGCTTCTTTAATTGCATATATTTCGGCCGAACAGATTGAGAAAAAAATTTGGAAGTCGAAACGATTTGGCAATTAAATTTATAGAAAAGATACCAGCGCCAGTTTTGCCCTGCCGATCTTTAGATCCATCAGTAAATAAAAATTTATAGTTGGGAAAACTTGACTTGGCTTCTATTATAAAATTTTGTTTACTGAATGTATATTTGTCTAAATTCCAAAAAAGGAATAGTCGCAACTTGTATTTCTATGGGAAATTGAAAGAATAGAAAGATATCTGAAAAATGAATTTCTTGAAGAAATTGCCTAATAGTATGGAACGCTTCCATAATTGGTGCAATTTTATTGGCAGGCCAAAACTGAACATCTCTCAAAAAGCATTCGTACAAAGAACATATATAGTAATAAAAGGGGTTTTTATAGGATAATAGTTCTGTATTGACGTGGCAAGAACATGTTCATTTTTAGTATAGGGCGTTTATTCCATATTTTTTCGAAATTAGCCACTTCCAAAAAGACGGTGAAACAAACTTTTTTCCTCTAGGGACTTTATACAGTAGTCTGTGAAGAGTATTATGAGTTTGGTTCCGTTCGAAGTCACATTTTTTGTCCGTACGATGAGTAAAAAACGATATAAATTTGAAATTTTTAGGAAAAATCAAGCTCTCTAAGGGGACAAAGCCTACTGATTTTGAAAACATCTGAATTAAAATGGGGGTTGAATATTTAAAAAAATCCTAATTCCAAAAAGCTTGAAATTTTTAGCAAAAAACCACCAAAATTATGTAAAATTCAAGCTCTATAATGGGAAGAGTTAAAGGGGTTTAAAATATTGAAAAAACTCCTAACTCAGAAACAAAAAAAGATATCAAATTGAAATCTTCAGAAAAACAAGCTTTGTATGGGGATGAAGCCTATTGATTCGAAAAAATCTGATTGAAAATGGGGTTTAGGGGGGTTCAGTTAAACAGTGAAGAGCAATATAGAATACCAAACATTATATATCTTCATTCTATATCACTGATGTTTACGATATCAATCAAGAATATAGTAAATAGAAAAAGCCCCAAAAATGATCTCTTCAGAAGTCCCGATAATGGTAGGAATCTGACATAACCACTACATGAACATATTGATCTTAAAAAACATTGAAGTAAATATTATTTTGTCCAGTTTAGAACGCTCTGTACATGTAATGTAACAAACAAGCTGGTATTCTTTTGTATCACCAAAATAACTTACTTTTACCAAATTTGGGTATATTTACTCAGAAAATAATTGAATTACAGTAAAAATATTGAAAAAAAATCTCCGCCCTGTAACTTTTTAAGCAAGCAAAATTGTACTAAAGTACTAATGAACTTATTTTTGTCCAAACTAACTACATCTTAAGTTTTGCCCATTGTTTACTGAACATTCTCCATAAAGATTTAATTTCTTGATAATCTGTAATATTAAATTTGAACATCCTTGGTCATAATAACTTCTTCCTAATTTTGATTTTATATAAATTGCTAAATATAGGTATCAATTAGTTCTAATTATGTCATAAATACTACATAACCCGATAGCCCACTAAGACTGAAATGTCATATCAAAAACTAATTTATTGCTAATACCCAACTCATCAACGAATCATGCAAATGAAAAAATCTCATGATCTGAGATTTTGAAATATAATTATAAAAAGTCATTATCCAATTGAGAAATTATTTATTATGAATTAATAGAAATACATTTATTCAAAAACCTTAACCTAAGAAATAAAATTAAGCACCACCCTCTTTAGACTTCTCCTCTTGGTACTTATAGTGCAAATCGTTACAATCATTATTATCAATAAGTTCCCAGCCAGTCTCCTTCATGTGGTATACTCTTACAATACCTCCTGAATAAGCATCTCTATGGGTAGCATGATAGATAGACCTGCGACCTAAATCATATGCTTCTTCGTCTGTCAAATCCCATTTGTAACCTGAATCGAGCACACCAAAAGCATAGATGGAACCTGAACCTACACTGAACACTTTTCCAGGTGTTCTAAGCCCTTCAGAATCGACATAGTAAAGTTGAGGACCCTAAAATAATTTAAAAAATACTTCGGTAACAAAAACAACATGGAAATTACAGATCTTCACTAAAAAAAGTGCATGGAATTTTTTGACTGTTTCCTATAGATTTTTCTTACCAAAACTAGGAAAAATATTTAACATCAGGCTTCCTTGCAGAACTCATTTATTCTGAAAACTACTTAGAAGCCTATAGTGAAGAGCAGAGTGAAAGATTTCACCTGGATGTTCTTGATTTCAAGAGACGAAACCAAGGAACAAGGGACATCAATATGTTAGTGGATTACTGGATGCTCAGGAGAGAAACAAAAGATGGAAAGTGAAGGTGTCAGAAAAGAGGAGAAGAAGAACAGGTTTCTCAGACAGAAAAAGCAAACATGTAGTGTTAAATATGGCATAAAGAAATAGTTTTTTTTTTATTTTTTGAATTATTAGAAAAACTTTTAAGTCTCCATATTTTGCAAAAAAAAAAACTGTACATGATTGAAGGAAATGGAGGTGATTTTTGGATTCGGTACCCTATAAAATATACTAAAAATATACCATGCAGCTGAAACATCTTTTCTTATGGGCCTGTGTTATTATTTTAATAAACAGTGTAATGGGTATTTAGGTTTTATATTTAATGTGGATAAACAGGTTTATTCTTGTGACCATTGAAAATAAGTCAATGCTGGAAACTTTCACAAGACATTGCGACTGCACAACCAGAACCAAACTTCAAGAAAACTGGCAACAGGACATAATTATTCTTCCTCCAAAAGTAGACATACTCAGTTATAATTTTTGGATTCAGGTTCTGTTATTTGTGGATATGGAAAAAGAAGAACTTCAAATTTGTTCAATATATTAAGAAAATTGTACTAAAAAGTGGCACAAATACTCAAATATTTAGGATCAAATGTTTGCTAACCGAAAATTCTATAGGAAATATGTTACTGAATAAAAAAGATAAACAATTATTTCATGATATACACATAAATATTGCAAATTTTTACTTTGTATTTCTTTCCAGAATGGAAAACAGCAGTTTGGAGAAAAAAAAAAGGAAATACAAACAAGGATTTATCAAGAGGTAGAGGAGGAATATGATCAAGAAAACACAGTTTAACACAGCCCTTTTAGCGAAGAAACAAGCAATCATTTGTTATAAAAAGCTTCAGAATATGGGAGAGAACTAAAAAGAGATCTGCAAACCATCCACTTGAGGCATTCAGGCAAGGTAAAGAAGAGGAAAGAAATAATTTATATTAAATAGCAGGGGACACTAAACAAAAGTGCTATGGCTATTAATCACTTTTGTAACATTTATGACAAAAGAAATAAAGAGGTCTAAAACTTAAAATATTTGTTTCCTTAAGTACTTTACATTTTTTTTAACAAATTTTATTATTCTTCTACAAAATTTTAATTTTGTTTTAAAGAATTTAATTTTAGTCCTAAATTATGTACCAATTTTATTTTTATTTCAAATAAATGTTTATTTTAATAGTACTGTTTTATTTATTTAGTCAAATACCAGATAATTAAAACAGACTGTAAAAACAACAGAAAAGTGGAGACAGGCCCGACAGGTACATACAGGATATAACAAAAAGATGTACATTATCTAGGTCTTTTACAATGGTATAAAAGTCAATATTTTAACCTTACCCTCTTGTCCCAACCAGCCAACATCATTCCCATAGATAACCCCATTCCCTTGTAATTGTAAACCATGTTGGCCATCAACTTAGAAGCAGCTGCAACAGAAATTCTTTCCCTATTTCTGAGTTCATACATTCTACATTGCTTAGCTAAAACTCGATCCCAGTATACACAATCTGCTGCTCCTCCAGCCAAAGTACCTACAATTAAAATCATAATTATTCAACTGAAAATTATTTATAATATTAATGATATTAGATATCAATTTTGTAATATCATGCTTAAACTAACCCAACAGAAAATCATTAATTTCTACAATTTTCTTCATAGTTTGCGACCCAATGAATTGACCTCCTGTTGCCCTAGAGTCTACAGCGAGTACTACACCCCCTTTGTACATGAACCCCAGAGTAGTTGTACCATGGTCAAAATTAATTTTGATTTCACGTCCACTGTCGTCCTTTGTAAATTTGGCAAAATTATTGCTTTGCTGAAATTTAAATAAACGTTACAAACTGAAAATTTAAAATATATTTTTCTTACATTTAGAAAAGGGGGCACTGCTAAGTCCATGCCATTATCAAAGTTCCTGCAATATCTGGACAAGCCATCATCGTGCATTAATCTTTCATAATCTAGAGAGTTATATTGTGGAATTCCACAAATTTCTTCCAAACTCATGGTTGATTATTTCAATCACAAAAATAAGAAATCTTTTTTGAAGAACCGCAACGCGATGATAAACAGAAATTAAAAATGTCATACACAAATGACGTATGTCATGTGTCAATTTCCTGAGTTGTCTTGTTATGTAAAACAAGCAGCTAAAAAGATTTAACCCTATACATATAAGTTTAAGGGCGTCGAGAGTGTAAAAATAAATAAAAAGAAGAAAGAACAGAACCGTACTATAACTTTCTGCGCTTAAAATATGTTTTCTTAAATAGTACTCCAATCAAATAATATCAATATGTAGAATTCCTCTTTAGTCCGTCGCAACAAAACAGTTTCAGCAGTGAAGTGAATGACTAGTTTATTATTTTAAACGTATAAAGACTTTATAATAATGCAAAATCTGCTGCCTAACATTACACAAATCATTGGTAAAATCCAGTGGCGCATCAAGAGTTTAAGTCTGGGTAGTGGTAATTAGGTTTGGGTGGTAGTGGTATAAGTGTTTATTTTTAATATTAATAACAACAAAAGTTAGGTTTAAAAATTATTTGCGGGGGTAATTACCCCATCCCCCGTATATGCGCCCCTGGTGAAATCCCATTTAGACTACGGTTCATTGATTGGTATGACCACCTCTATAGAATGTCTAAATAAAGCCTAACTTAAGTCTGTCAAAGAGTTTTTATGAAGTATATAGCCTTTAAAATCAATTGTGTATACCCCCACACGGATATGATAAAATAAGTAAGGCTGATTAATCCGAGAGGTCGGCAGGTATCTCAGAAGCTCCATTCGCGGTGTTGCTCCCCCGCCACTATGCATCCATTCGGCACGGACCTTTGGATTGGGAGGTTACCCAGACAGCACACCAAATCCTTTGGATATCTACTGAACATCCCAATATCCACTGAATGTCCAGTCCATGGTGGATATCTATTTTATATCCATGAAATGTAATTTATAGACATGCAAATGTCCATAAATAATTGTAATTATATAGCAAATTATTAAAAAATTACGCCATTGTACTCGCCATTGTGGCTAATAGTACCGTTGAGATATTTAAAATTATTTTTTTTAAGGTGTATTCAATATCCCATGGACATCCACTATAAATATAAATATATCAACGTCTAAGCGCGGACGCAAACCATCGTGGATATCTACTAGATGTAATTTTTGATTTTGCTTCCTAAGTATAGATGGCGATACCACTTTCGTATCTACTCATGCTTAACCCGCCGTAATTGAGTTTGATCGACATTGTTTCACAAACAGACTTCATTAGAGACTGAAGTCGAGAAGTTCCATCTATTGCTGAAGATTCCTAATGATGATTTTCTCCTTAGTAGGCAAAATCAAAGGCAGATTGTTGGGAATATTTTTTACCTCTATTTTCTTTCGACGTTATTCAATAACCCTTGGTTACTTATGAAGCTCTACTAAAAATAATTATAAAATATTTATCTGAATTTCTATATCCTGGGATATAGACGGACATTTGGTTGGATATCCACAAAATATATTCTATGGATATATCTGGGATTTCATGTATTGTCTGGAGATACTCATTAGATATTTTGCTGAATATCCATAGGATATCTTCTATATTCTGGATATAGACGGACATTTGGATATCCATATTAGTTCCACGGAATATTTCTGATATCCTGTGGATATATTGGATATCCACAAAATATATTCTGTGGATATCTCTGGGATTTGGTGTGTTGTCTGGGTATACGGTCAGCGTCCTTATTGCGGGTACTCGGTGAAAATTTGCAGGATGGGAAATTGCTGCAGGCCGTTAGGCTAACCGCCACCTGCTGATGCTTTGAGTATAGGCACCCAAGCCCTGAGCCCTGCAAAATATATTTTTATTTCCGATACATTGTTTGTTTCTTTTTAAAGTCCAACTGGGCCTTGTTTTCTTTATTAAAATTATGTGTACCTCAATTTTACTAAAAACTTCCTCTAGCAAACCCCTTTTTTCAATATTGTATGTTCTTTTAGTAAAGCCCTTTGACTTTTCTTGCTCTTTGGTTGTGTTTATACTTGCAAGAAATAATCTCATTTGCTTTTAAATGTAGGGTGCACAAAGCTATCATTCGCCTATAATTTCAGTTTAGGTTCAGTCCCTTTTCTTTTGCTTTGTGTTTGCAAACTGCTACACTCTACAGATTTGCTACAGGTATATGCTAAATTCTTGAATTATTTCAGGGTATAAACAAATTCAGGTTCGAGTTCGGCTCGAAGGCCATACACTAACACAAAATGTTTAAAATAGTCCAAAAATAAAAATCTGATGTGTCCAACACATGACTTTCCTATCTAGTTATTATAGGCTTTTTCCGATTATTTTGTACAACCTATTGCCTTTTTTTAGAAAAATCGTATAAAAAACAAAATTTATAAAGATCGATATCACAAATAACTTTTATTTAAACAATTTTCCTAAAAATTTGAATTTTATTACATTTTGTCAAATTTCTCGAATACGGACCATTTTAAAAAAAAATGTATAGAACCAAAATTATAGATAATACTATTGTAAGTCATTTTTATCTAAACAATTTTCTTCAAACATAAATACCAGATATATTCCATAAAATATAAAAACGGACTCCCATAAAGTACCCCCCAAATGTTCCGCCTTTGTCCAAAATCTAATAATTTCACCTCAGGCTGAAATAAAACTTAAGTTTAAAATTTAATGTTTTTTCCTTTTTCCGTTTTTGAGTTTTCTTCAAAATTCGAAATTTACACATTTTCTCAAATATCTCGAATACGGTCTATTTTAGAGAAATTATGTATGGTATAAAAATTATAGAGAATTATATTACAAACAACTTTTATCTGAACAATTTTTATAAAAAAATATTTTTTTTACATTTTGTCAAATTTCTCGAATACGGACCATTTTAGGAAAATTTTGTATAGAATAAAAATTATAGATAATAATATTATAAGTAACTTTTATTTGAAGAATTTTTTTTTCCAAACGTAAATAACGGATATATTTAATAAAATATAAAAATTACCACCAATAAAGTCTCCCCCCAAATGTTCCGACTCTGCCCAAAATCTAATCAGTTTACCGCAGGCTGGAATAAAGCTTAAGTTTAAAATTTGGTGTTTTTTTTGTATCGGTTCATGAGTTATGGTGGATACAGACACACACACACACTGACACACAGACACACACACACACACACACAGACATCATTCCGAAAATAGTCAAAACGGATTCAGGGGACCCCAAAACGTAAAAATCCGTCGAAAACTGGAGGTCGAAAAAATCATGATTCCTATACTTTCCTTATCTGTATACAGATAGGAAAGTAAAAATATAAACATCACTAAATATCAATAAAATATTAGAGTTTTAAAAAAACTAATGTACGGAATCTAAGTCTAATATTTTCTGCCAACCCGTTTTTTTTTTCATTCACTGACGTCACTCCGTTCTTAGCAACGGGGATGAGGCCACCGTAGTGTTTACGAACCATTATCACTACCATTATCAGATGATTTTCCGTGGGCTCTTGGGCTATTATAATATTGTTGCGTTTGACGAAAGCGTTTCTATGGTTACCAAGTTTCGCCATCAAATCTTCTCTTGTCTATTGAGTCAGGGCCACCGAGAGCCAGGTCGGGCCCCGGGACACTTTTCCAGGTCGAGCCCCGGGACAACTTTGTCCGAGCCCTGAATTAGTTTAGTTCCGGCTACCCCCCTCTCGTCGGCCTTGTGTCTAGTCAGTAGTCTAGTAAGATAGTGATGGGTAATTCAATCACTTCCAGGCTATCGAATTTATCAGTGATTGATTTCTAAAATGATGGAATCTTTTGAATCAATCGTTCAGTCATTTCAATTTTCGAACCACTTTATTGTTTTCGATTTGTAAACTGTTCAACTTTTGGTATTTATTGCCAGACTGCAGTGCAGATTGCCGTACCCGTACGCTCAGTACTCAGTAAACAAGGCCCCCTGTATAGCGGTTGGTTGAAGGATTGATCATTCGAATATACGCATTTACAGAATGGATAGAATATAGGTGTGTTCTTTTATTCAACAATTATTCCATCAGTGATTGATGTCATGACGTCACTGATTAAGTTCTGGTGGAAGGTATTTGTGCTGAATATAAGAACGAACGACATTTCTCCAATGAAAATTTGACGTTTGACATAGCATTAAAAATTAAACCCGTTTTAATTTAAATTAACAGTAATTTATTTCTTCTGTAGTCGTTTTATATTTAAACTCTTGTATTATAGATTAACTTTTGTCTAAATAATCGTGTTCACACGTTCAAACAAATTTATTAATCATCCCCTCCCATCATCCATCACATATCCATCGGCAGAGCCATCGGCTTTTAAAGCCGATGGATCTGTTTACTCATTGATGAACTCACCGCTGGAAAAAAGAACGATTGCCACATACAATCGTCTTTCCATCGCTTAATTTACGAACGGTTTGCTGCAAGCGCTGGATACAGCGCTGAATAAAATAACACGCCTTATAAAACAAAGCCCCACTCTTCCCTTATGATCATTTATGAGCAATACGCTGTAGGTTCCGAGTTCGGATTGTTTTTGTTATTGAATATGTTGACGTTGAATTGTCAGTTTCTTGCTGGATGTTTTATATTTTAAATAATTTTATTACATTACTCAATCAGCAAAAAACATTTAGCGGTTGCTGATTAAATTATTTTTAACAATAGTTCTAGTTTCAATAACGTCAATGAAGTAATAATAATAAACTTCGCCATGATGAGTGTTGTAAATTTGATAGTGCTGCTGATTATATCCCTTATTTCTAAAGGTATTTTTTATTGTTAATTTTTATAAACAATTACCATCAAGGTAACTATTAATTAATTCTGAATCACAGATGAGAACACAATAAAAATTTTATCAGATATATTTCTAATTGACTGAAAAAAATATTTAAAAATACTTCTTTGAGTTACAAATTAAAATTAGTTTTGAATTATTAATAATTATTGCAGAAGTAATAATGTCTACACACCTAAGTATACATATATTTTCCAAATTTTAATACTAAATTCTTGGTTGATATCTACTAACTTATTTTAAAATAATGAGGATTTTGTTTGAAGTTTATTAATTATTAAGTAATTTGCATTTTTTAATAAGTGCTTTATTTACAATGTAATGGTACCAAGTTCAGAAAATGATGTTTTCATTTTCTTTATTTTACAGGAGTAACTGCTGATCCTCTTACTACTACTGCTTTGCCTGTTAATCCTCCTGTTTGGAGTCCGACTTATACACTTCAAGGAATTTTAAACATCCCTTATGCTGAAATAGAGGAACTTATTTCTGCCTGGTAAGATTATGATTATATTATTTAATTTTTATTAGTTACTATTAAATATCAGCCATTATTCCTTATTGTCTAGTCTAAGTTAATGATTAATATAAAAAACCCTGAATTTTTTTAAATAATTACTACTATTTATTGTCAAAGATTATTTAGCCAAAATAATCAGTATATCATTGAATTTATTGTGCACCTTGTTTCTGCATATCAAATTAAAATCTTCTCCAATTCACATTGCAAATATATTTATTATAACTTAAAGCAAATATTAGATTTCTAACAACTAGTTTTTTTTCTTATGCAAAAATGTTTGACAAACATTATTTGATCGCATAACAAATTTTAGCTGACTTATATTCTTTTGTACATTGCCCTTAAAATTATTATAAATTGAACTTGCAGTAACTGCAAAATAAAATATGTATAGTATTAACAAAATATACTTAATAAAATATGTTTGTATGATTTTTTAAACTAAATTATTCTAGATAGTTGTGACTTGAAGATCAAAGATTATTGAACTTTGATCTTTACACTCATTATCATTGAAAATATTGTTCATCGCCTTGTTCTTTAATGATTATTAAATATTTTGTATTCATATCTTTTTTTTTTTGTAACCAATGCAAAAAAAAACAAAGATACAGAGTGTTTTGTGACATATCCATATATTTATAATATAATAAACCATCAATAAAAACTGAGTTTACTTTTGTAAATTGTTAACTTATTCATACCTAATTAATTATTTTTAACAAAAATATTACTATTGGTGGAAAAATATAGAAACAATTAACTACATATTTTAGAAGTATGTACCTAGGGTTGCCACCTTTTAAATTTCTCAAAACCCCTCTGAAAATTTATTTGGAAATATCGATTTTTTTAAAGGTAGGAACTTGAAAATTTGAATTATTGTAGGTTCTCATCATAAATAAATAATGAAGTGTTTCAGGGTTTTTGCATTTTAACATTTTAAGGGGGGAAATGGGGAGTGAAAATTTGTTTAATAGTATTTATATATTTTTTTATTTAAAATTTGTAACATAAAAATTTGAATTACAGCTACTGGTTAAAATCAAAAATGATGTGTGTCATGGTTTTTTGAATTTTCACATTTTAAGGAGGGGAAACGGGGGTCAAAATTTGTATAGAAGTATAAATTTTGTGAACTTTGGAACTTGAAAATTATAATTGTAGCATAAATAAATAATGACGTGGTCTGTGGTTTTTAGATTTTTGTATGGTAGTATCATAAAAATAAACTAAAATTTAAAAAAATATATTAAAAATTCATAAAAATTAATAAAAATTAATAAAAATAAAATAAAATAATTAAAAATTAATAAAAATTATTAAAAATTAATAAAAATGCATAAAAATGAATAAAAATGAATAAAAATGAATAAAAATGAATAAAAATGAATAAAAATGAATAAAAATAAATAAAACTGAATAAAAATGAATAAAAATAAATAAAAATGAATAAAAATGAATAAATATAAAAAAATGAATAAAAATTAATGAAAATCAATAAAACTAATAAAAATGAATAAAAAAGGAAGTCATGTATTTTTTTATATTAATAACACGACTACATGCGAGCAAAGCCGCGGGCAACAGCTAGTATGTCAATAAAATTAAAAAAAGTCATGTTTTTCTGTAGAGTATGAACTACTGACGTCCATGGCTACTGAGTAAGGTAACTGAATACCTGCTACCTGCCTATGGGCGCTCTGTTCAATAAGTCAATTATGCTATAACCATGAGAAGACCATCAAAAATGTTTTCCAAGGGTATCAACAATAAAATCTCATGTTTTTTCTCTTAGTGTTTGAATAATTTCATTATTAGTGTTTCTTTTGAATGCACATTAAGTTGTACAGACAAAATATTTGAAAAAGTAATTTCTGAACAAATTCTTAATTTTTTTAGAACATAATGAACTTTTTACTGGTGAGCTTAACTGCTAATCAGTTATTTAGTGTGTTCTATATGATTGGAAATATAAATTTGATAAAAACTATCAACAGTAGTTTGCATAGATCTCCAAAGGGCATTCGAGACTGTTGATCAAAACTGCATGAAATAATATTTTGCTAATTAACATATATAGAATTATTTTTAAATAACTTGTATGCAGAATCTATTAGAAAGTGTGTAAGTGCTGCAATAAAACATTTTTCCATAATAGGTACGATGGCCCTTCCAAACAATCTCGCATTGATTATTATGGAGACATGGTCAAAACTTGTCAACTGGGTGGATCAGGTTATGGTACTAGCCTAAAAATTGCACCAGTTACGACCGAAACCGAAGAAAATGTGAAGACATGTCTACAGGTCAATGGTTCGAAAGAGAATACAATCAATCCTCAAATGGTGTTACCAGACTTGACAGGATTCAAATTAGCCGGTAATTTAGATACATACGATTTCTTACAGTTTGTGTAAAATAAATTCATTCATTTGCCTGCCATGGGTTCATGGCCTAGCCATGGATTTGTAGCCCGGCGATGGGTTGATTACCGCTGGCCGTCAAACTCATTGGTAGAACTCGTGACTGTGTGACACTGGTGGTAATTTTTACATTTTATAAACTCCTGGACATAATTGAACAGCTAATTTTTGTAAAAATCGCTAAAGATGATCCCGCTCTATAAAAATTCGAGTTTATATCTTATAAACATGGTGATTGAACATGAATTTACATTTCATTTTTGAAACATTGAAGAATATTTCTCATGATATCAAAATGTTATATTGGTTTAGAACTTGGATTATACATATAACTCTTTTAAAAGTGTGCTTTCTAAATAATAAAATTGATTCCAAATTATGTATCAAAAATATCAAATTCTTTTTAAATTTCAGATTATGTATCTAAAACATTAGAGATTCTTTTAAATTTTAATAATTGCATTAATTTTATCAAAATCTTATTCTATAGATAACTCCATTGATATTGATATCATATATTACCTAAATGTTAATATTACAATGTCGCAATTTTGTTTTTTTTTTTTTTATGTAAATAAGGATTTTTTTGAGAAATTCTTCTTAGGTAAACGAGAAAAAATTAGTCCTGTTTTTTAGGAAAAGAAATAATTAACGGCAAAGAGACAGAAAAATGGCATTTAATCGAAACTATTGGAAACAAAGAAAACAGATACAGCATGTGGATTATTTACAAGCCAAATCCTAATGATGTTTCTTCTCAAATACCTGTACCATTGAGGTAAATACATACAATCTAAACATTCAAATTATATATTTTTCCTTTGAATCAAAAAATATACTTACATATGTATTTACCATTTATTTTTATGGATTTATTGAACATGTGAGAAATCCTAATCTTTTAAAAGATAATACGTTAATTTTCAACTTTCATTTTAAAAACAAACATCGATACTTAATAAGTCAGTCAAATGATAATTATTAAGTAATGTTTTTTTTGTTTGTTTAAATAGCATTTTTCAATAGTTTTCTATTTGTAAAGATTGAATTGTTATCCTGATCAGTAAAATTGAATATATTCCTTAATATTTTTCTGGAAAACATTTAAGAAATCGATAAAAAGAAACGTCAATTTACCAAAAATAAAATAATTAAATAACGGTTCTTGAAATAGCGCCCATCTCTATTAGACATTAATTATAATGACGTTTCTTTCTTTAAGCTTTTAGATGTGGGTAAATTTAAAAATACTAACACAATAGGGGCTAAAAAAATTATATTTACTTATTGACATGTTTTTTTTTTAGATATGAAATGAGAGGTTTGAATACATTGCTTGGTAGTCATTATGACCATTACTATATAGATTACATTACGTATGCCATAGATGCCATCTCAGAGGACACATTTAGAATTGACGAAAGTAAGTATAAAATATATATCTTATTTATAAATAAGTTCAAGTGCATAGCCAGTATTTTTAATTATGATTAAGGATAAAAAATTGTTTAACTGTAAAATACAAAATATCCTTGTTAATATTATATTTCTAAATATTAACTTATACAAACGTAAAAAACACTTGAATTATAGAATAATTTATGACAAAAAAATTTAATACATAATACATCCCAGGCAGCACACTTTGGTATAAATTACGTTTTTTTTTAGGTACTACCATACGTATGAATACGGTTGATGTACTACCAAATATATTCGTGAAAATGTCCGCCTTATAAACGTCGATTACTAAGAATTTATCCACATATAATTAAACGTTTTTACTATACGTCTATATTAGATTTATATTTGTAGTATATTTATACGAATCCACTTTGGTATAAAAGACGTTTTTTTATGTACTACAATGTACGTATGGATACCGTTGATATGCTACCTAATATGTACGTGAAAATGTCCGCCCTATAAACGTATATTTTTTTTTTATTTTTTATACGTCTAACATTACTACTTTATCTACCTTTTATTATCCTGTTTTACTATACGTCTATATTAGATGTATCTTATTTTATTAATGTGTAAAATGCGTCTACCTGATATTATTTTAAATATATTTCAAATACAAATTAAATAAAGTGATCAAAACAAAATTTCTAAAAGAGGCCATGGAAAAATGTTAATATTTCTTAAATGACAGTTTGGATTTTATCCATAGCAGCTGTGTATACACTAGAAATAGGTATTACTCGTGTTTCTATTTTGGTTGTAATTGGTCTAAATATTTAGGAAATTTTTTTGATCACTTGTTCTTGATATATGTACAGAACAATATTTTATTAAAAAAAAAAAAAAAAAAAAAAAAAAAAAAAAAAAAAAAAAAAAAAAAAAAAAAAAAAAAAACAATAAAATACTAAAAAATAAACACTAAAATACTGAATAACAAACTAAACGAAACTTTTCTTTAACTAACAAAAAAATATATATGAAAATTAAAATCTTAGCTTAACACTTTGGATGCGTTGTGTCCTAGACAGGCCTTAGCTAACTTAAGCCAATCTTGCATAGCACTTCTAATCGTTTGGTCGGTTAAGTCTCTTGGTTCACCTCCATTCCTATAAACAAAATTTAACTGCATTTCAGGTGAAATATTTTCTAAAAGCTCCAAAGTTAAATTTGTATTACTTTCTAGGAAATTATTATAAATAATAGAATCAGATGATATATTAATGTCCAAAGCCTTATTAATGTTATCTTCACTGGGAATAAAAAAAGATTGATTTGACTTTAAAGCATCTTGAACATTTTGTGCTATTTTTCTTAGTAAATAACGCCGAGACAGGGTTATTTTAGACATTTTATTAAATAAAAAACAACTGACCAAAACAAAGGAAAATAAGTATGCTTGGAATAACTAGGTAGCCTAAAAAATACGTATAGAAATACGTATAAAAATACGAGAAACAAACGTAAGGTTATGTTTTGGAGATTCTATAAGCACACACTGTAATAAAACAGTAGTTGTTGTAAAATGCAACAATTATTAAACGAGTAGCTAAATTAAAACATTAATAGAAACTTACCTATGCTTGTAACCAATATCGTAAAAGCCAGGACGCCAAAGCAACATGCAATGCAAATGGGCACAACAACACCAACAATTTTACAAGAACTTTTTATTACATAAAAAACAATTATTTTGGTTAGCAACTAGTTAACAGAAATATAACTTATAATAGCGTGAATCGTTTGATTGATAGCGATCCCTTCACAGCCACCATCAGCCAGCTGATTCCCGATCGTCTGCCGGTAGCTTACTCCCCTCTCGATTCTATGCACTACGCGCACTTTGGACCAGCCCGACTTATCTTAAAGCACACCCCGAATCTCACTCACTGAAACGACATGGACTAGTCCACCCCACCATTGTTATTGGCGGGTTATTTAAATGTTTGGGTGTTTGAAATCGGTACAATGGGGAATTTGTTATAAATATTACAGGTAATATAATTAAAAAAATATGGTGTAATGTAAATAAATATATCTATAAGCTTTTAATTTAAATAAATCTAAATATATACATATTATTTACTTATGTCTACTAGTTCATCGTAAACTGGTAATATGCGTTTAAGGTGACTTATATTTAAACGTAGAATAATATAGGTATATTAACTAGTATCCACAAACAAAAGCGTTTAATTTATCTGTTAAAAAACGTAAAGTATAAAAATGGTAGATGGTAAACGTTTAAAAAATCAACCAAGACGAAATTTAAACGGGAGATATAAACGAAGAACACATATTGTAATATTATGTAAATTTATACGAATTTAATTTAAATAAACCTAAACGTATATTTAGACCCACTGTATATAAATAGTTCATCGCAAACTAAAAATAGTCGTATATTGTTAACTACATTTAAACGTAGAAAAATTTACAATTATATACCATAGGATGTATACAAAAAACTTATAATATATCTTTTAAAATACGGCATGTATAATAATCGTAAACTGTAAACGTATACGGAATCAACCAATACCAAAATTAAACGAGTATTACGTATAAAATACGTTAGTTATACTAATGTGTGCTGCCTGGGATGTAATAAAAAATTAATTAAAATTTTATATATATAAAAAAATTACAACTCTATTTTATAGCCGATCAAATGCTGTCATTTTTAAACGTTTCCATGACAACCAGAAAAATTTCCGCAAATTCTATAATACAAGTAATAAAAAATGAATTAAAATTTTATATAGAAAAAATCTGATGTGCCCAACACATGACTTTCCTATCTAGTTATAGGCTTTTTCCGGTTATTTTGTACAACCTATTGCAGCATATCTATAAATGTTTAGAGGATAAACTAAATATATACATTGTCCACATACATCTACCTCGAAACATTTTTCTATAGATATTCATTGAAAACGAAAATACTGAAAAATTTAAATTTAGCACTTTTCCTACAATTTTTCCATTACGGTCCATTTTAGAAAAATCATTTATAAACAAACATTATAGAGATCGATATCGCAAACAACTTTTAGTTCAACAATTTTCATAAAAATCAGAATTTTGCACATTTTGTCAAATTTCTTGAATACGGACCATTTCAGGAAATTTTGACATAAAACAAAAATTATAGATAATAATATTAGAAGTAACTTTTATTTGAACAATTTTCTTCTCCAAACATAAATAACAGATATATTCCATAAAATATAAGAACGGCCTCCCATAAAGTACCCCCCCCAGATGTTCCGACTTTGTCCAAAATCTAATAATTTCACGTCAGGCCGAAATAAACCTTAAGTTTAAAATTTAATGTTTTTTCTTTATCCGTTTTTGAATTTTCTTTCGAAATTCGAAATTTACACATTTTCTCAAATATCTCGAATACGGTCCATTTTAGAGAAATTATGTATAGAATAAAAATTATAGGGAATTATATTACAAACAACTTTTATTTGAATAATTTTTATAAAAAATGATTTTTTTTACATTTTGTCAAATTTCTCGAATACGGACCATTTTAGGAAAATTTTGTTAAGAACAAAAATTATAGATAATTATATTAAAAGTAACTTTTATTTGAAGAATTTTCTTCTCCAAACGTAAATAACAGATACATTTCATAAAATATAAAAATGACCACCTATAAAGTACCCCCCCCCCCAGATGTTCCGACTCTGCCCAAAATCTAATCAGTTCATTAGACGCTGGAATAAAGCTTATGTTTAAAATTTGGTGTTTTTCTGTGTATCGGTTCATGAGTTATGCGACATACAGACACACACAGGCGCGCGCACAACACACACACACACACACACACACACACACACACACACACACACACACACACACACACACACACACACACACACACACACACACACACACACACACACACACACACACACACACACACACACACACACACACACACACACACACACACACACACACACACACACACACACACACACACACACACACACACACACACACACACACACACACACACACACACACACACACACACACACACACACACACACACACACACACACACACACACACACACACACACACACACACACACACACACACACACACACACACACACACACACACACACACACACACACACACACACACACACACACACACACACACACACACACACACACACACACACACACACACACACACACACACACACACACACACACACACACACACACACACACACACACACACACACACACACACACACACACACACACACACACACACACACACACACACACACACACACACACACACACACACACACACACACACACACACACACACACACACACACACACACACACACACACACACACACACACACACACACACACACACACACACACACACACACACACACACACACACACACACACACACACACACACACACACACACACACACACACACACACACACACACACACACACACACACACACACACACACACACACACACACACACACACACACACACACACACACACACACACACACACACACACACACACACACACACACACACACACACACACACACACACACACACACACACACACACACACACACACACACACACACACACACACACACACACACACACACACACACACACACACACACACACACACACACACACACACACACACACACACACACACACACACACACACACACACACACACACACACACACACACACACACACACACACACACACACACACACACACACACACACACACACACACACACACACACACACACACACACACACACACACACACACACACACACACACACACACACACACACACACACACACACACACACACACACACACACACACACACACACACACACACACACACACACACACACACACACACACACACACACACACACACACACACACACACACACACACACACACAGACAGACATCATCGCGAAAATAGTCAAAACGGATTCAGGGGACCTCAAAACGTAAAAATCCGTCGAAAACTCGAGGTCGAAAAAAATCATGATTCCTATACTTTCCTTATATCTGTATACAGATAGGAAAGTAAAAGTAACACATCTATTTTATGATCAAGCCATTTTTAAACGTTTCTTTGACAACCAGAAAAATTTCCAGGAAATTTGTTATTAAAAACATGCAATTACACTGGAAATTTTTTTGACATAATAGTAATTGATATAATAGCATATTATTTACATTATATTTACATAGTAATAACATAATGATCTGTAGTCTTATAGTATTAATAAAAAATAGACAAGAAAAAAAAATAAAAAACAGAATAGTATATAAATAATATAAATATGTAAGTACAAAGAACAAGAACTGAAATATAGAAAAAAAAATATAATGAGAAATTCAAACAAAACAGGTTATTGCTTAGCCAAAAAATACTTTTTAATCTCATGTCTAAAGATATGCAATGATGCGTTCCAATTTATAAAATAAAAGTGATTATACATTTTAACAATATTATAAGGGAAACCTCTTTCAAACTTTGCATTGGAATGATGATGCATTGTAAGCATATTTTGTCTAATATTAACATTATGAACAGATGTTCTAAAAATTAATTTCTCAAGCAAATAAGCAGGGTTCCTTGTCTTTAATAGTCTATGCAAAAATATTAAAAGATTTAGTTGATATAACTTTGAGCCATTTCAGCTGAGCAAAATAAATTGAGATATGATCGTATTTTCTCAAACCAAAAATGTATCTACAACAAGCATTTTGTATAAGCTGTAATAGTTTATGTAACAATTTGTGCCAACAAGGATAGTAAACAATATTGCAATAACTTAATATTGTTAAAACTAACTATTCACAAAGTTTTTTTCTCATTTTAAAGTTCAATATATGCTTATTAATGTAAAGCAACCGCAATCTTGAGTAGCATCTCTTGATCAAGGTCTTAATATGACTTAATATTTTTGATTCGTTATTTAAACATAATCCAACTCGAGTCTCATTGATCTCTCAGTAACTACACGTCTGGCTTCACTGCAAAACAGAACAGCAGTAGTTTTTGAAGGATTAATATTGTAATAGAAACTGCAAATCTCTATTAATCAGATTGTCAGCATTGTGAATATCTTGAGGTTCGAAATAATTTAATAACTGGGTATCATCAGCGTAAAGTTGAACTTGACTCTCCTTAAGTACTTTTGGTAAATCAGAGGTGTATACTAAGAATAATAAAGGACCCATTATGGATCCCTGGGGGTCGCCTGAAATAATGATTTTTTAATTCGAGAAGTTATCAGTTACTACCTTCTGAGTAAAATTCCACTAATAGGAGTTTAAAAAAGATAAAACAATATCACTACGTCCATAGTATTGAAGTTCTGCCCACAAAAGTTCGTGATCAATTGCACGAATAACATTGTCACAGAGGTTTAGTAACAAAGTAGTGGTACTATGCTGTTTGCGAAAGTCAGATTATTGTATAGGTAGGATTTTATGAGTAGTTAAATATTCAAATAACTGGTTATACACAGCTCGTTCAAAAATCTTGGAAATAACAGGCAATAAGCTTATAGGACGTAAGTCTTGTACTGAACTAGGATTAGATATTTTAGGAATGGGATAAATGACAGACTCTCCAAGCCCTTGAAAAATAGCCACACGGAAGGCAACAATCAATTATATGTGTTATATAATCTAAGATAGTAGGTAGGCACAGTTTAAGCATGTACAAAGATTATACCATCACTTCCGAAAGCATTAGAGTTGATTGAATTTATTGCGTCTCTGACATTATTTTAATTAACTAGGATAACATTAAAAGTATTGTTCAGGTATTTATTATTAGCATAAAAATGAATCTTGTTAAGACAATTGTCAGATTTTTTTAAAATGCTAGTAAAATAATCACTTATTTCTGTAGGTTCACAGGTAAATCATTTTTTAAAAGAAAATGAACATTGTCATTTTTTTCATTCTGCAAACTGGATAGAAATGCTGCCTTGTTCCTGCTAATTGTGACCAGAGCATAATTTCAATATTCCTTATAATGCCTCCAGTTTTTAGGTATTCTGTTACATTTAAATCTAGATAATGCCTTATCCCGTTCCTTGAGAATTAACTTTAAACTATCAGTAAGCCAAGGAGCTGGTGGTTTACGACTCTGATTTTTACCAAGGGTACATGTTCATTGAAAAGTCGAATTATATTCTCAGTTAAGAAGCTGACCTTGTCATTAATATTATCAATAAAGAATATACCATCCCGGTAAATTGCTTGTAAATTACTTTTAAATTTTCCAATATTTAGGTTCTTAAATTTCCTTTTAGTAATGAATTTCTGTCTCGATTTATTAATAGATATATTTAGTGTGTAATGAGGCATCATATTATGATCACACAAGTGAAAGGGGATGGTGGCGCTGTCTTTGCAATTAATAATGATGGGATCTAGTAATGTGGCACAACTTTCAGAAATACGAGTTGGCACAGTAATAACATTAACATAACCATAAGCGTCAAGTAGATTTATGGTAGAATTAGGTACTAACATATCTATGTTCAAATCATCATTGATAATAGAGTAATCTGATTCAGAAAGCAAAAAAGGAATTGAAAAATTAAAAAGATTAGAGAGTTCAGTGAGGCCCGAGTCGGACGGCGATATATGACTGCCAGAAAAAGTTTATGCATATTGATTTTCAGTTTCAGAAATAATGGTGAAATATAATTATAATTAATATTATTTAAGTCAAGATCAATAACCTCGCAATTGATATGTGATTTTACATAGCACCTTACACCTCCACCTATTCTGTTTGGCCTATCTTTTCTGTAAAAATTGTATCTTGTCAGGGATACCATACCACAGGCCTGCACAACATACAGCCCGCGGTCCGCATGCGGCCTGCCATTGTCGTTTTCTTGGTCCTTTGTTGACCAGTTTGGGCCGCCTACGTCAAACAGACCACTTCGACCTGCCTTATAAATTTATAAGCTCAGGACTCTCTTGGTCCTCGTACACTTACTGTTTTTGAAGTGGCCCCTTCAGTTGTGCAGGCCTGCCATACCAGAAACCATGTTTCAGTAATACATATAATATCATATAAAATAAGAAAAATCAGTAAAACTTGGGAGTAATGATCTTATATTCAAATTTGCAACTCTTAATAATATATTATTGTTTCTTCTATTAGTTATTGAAGATTATGTTAAGTAACTAATAGTAAATTGTTTTATTCTTGAGTACCTCAGTAACCTCATGATCAATATGATATTTAGTTTTGTACTTAGTATTGGAAATATTACAATTTATACAACTAATTTTATGTCTATCACATTCATCCCTTGTATGGTCTCCTTTACACACAGCAAATAATGGCATTTGGACAATTTTTTTGTGAGTGGTAATAACCCTGACATTTGTAGCACCTAGGTATATCTAGATCTTCGTACACACTAGCGTTCCTACCCGATGCAAATTTTTCCTTCCGACATTATTTTATTAAAAGATACCGGATCGCATTTAAGAAATATAGTTTTGGCACCAAACCTCGAATTTTTTATGAATACCACTTTAATTCTGTGTTTTAAATTGTTCTGTTCTATTATACACCTTTCAATTTCTTCTTTATTCATATCTTGTTTAAAATTTATTGTCTTAATCCTAGGATGTCTCATTTTACTCAATTCAACGATGTAGTTGTTTTTCATCTTGGAATCTATATCTTATTTTAGTACTTCTACATCTTGCTTGTTTCGACACTTTATTATTAATGAACCCGAACTCAAAATTAATAAGCTTCATCCTCTTATAGAGCTGGATTTTTGTTAAAAATTTCAAATTATATCATTTTTCCTTTTTGATTTAGAATTTAAAATATATGTATTTAGTTAATTCTCATTTACAGGAGTGATGCAATAGGTTGTACGAAATAACCGGAAAAAGCCTGTAATAACTAGATGGGAAAGTCATTACATTTTTTTATCTTTTTTTTTTAGATATGACTTGCAGTTCGTTCCCAGGACCTGGAGATAAGCATATTTACACTTTCAACCCCATAGCCGAATTTATCAGACCAGAATATACCGGTCATCTCGATTTCGAATTCAACAAGTACATTCATAAACACAGAAAACAATATGAAGACGAAAAAGAGCATCAATTACGTAAAGAATTGTTCAGACAGAATATCAGATTCGTCCATTCAGTTAATAGACAAAATAAAGGTAAATAATGCTATCGCGTACGTATACAGGGTGTTTCTTAATGATAAGAGAATATTTAAGAGTGTAAAAATACGAGGGGCAAAGTTTTTTTTAAGGAAATTAATTCATATTTTCGACACTGCTTGAGATATTTAAGTACACAGTGTCAGTTAATAAATGTACATATTTTTCAATACAAAAATAATTTTCAGCTTTAACAGTAACGTGAGAGACACAGACTAATATTTTTGAACAAAAAAATGCTACGCCAATGTTTTTTTGACTGTTGAATATTATTTTTAAATTCCTCGTTTAATTTAAAACATAAGAGCTCTCTTGAGTTGTTTTCCTGCGATGCTCCGTTTTTGAGTAAAAAAATAAAAACCGTCCAAGAAAATTAATGAAATAATTATTAAAGAATACCATTTTGTAATAAACCTAGTTGGCCTTAATTAACTGTCTTTGCGTAGTAAATATCACTAATCTATCACAAGCGGTTTCGAAAATGCAGGCTGAATTCAAGTTTTTTGACAATGTACAGAAATCATTAAAATAAATAACTTTTCAAAAACAAAATAAAAATCTAAATCCGAGCCTGAACTAAATCCGATCGTAAAATTATAAGATCATATTTTTTTCCTTCTTTTCGGATTTTCAATGTATAAATCATGATTTACCATGTACTGAATATTGTAACTCAGTCGTGTGTCATCTGATTTGAATAGTTTGTTTATCTGAATATGGACAACATTTAATTTTATCAACGAAAATTCTACACATTATATTAATTAGACAGAAATATATGGGATACGTTTTGGAACAAATAATTGTAAATTTCTTATTTTTGATTTTTTTTTTTTAACAAAGTGGTTTATTTTAATGACTTCTATATACAGTTAAAACAAGTATCAACTTAGAATTCACCGTCTGCATTAATTAATTTCTTAAAACTTTAACACCCTTATATTTTCATAACGAAACATTTTTTAACCAAAGTTTAGAATTTTTCATATAAATTTGCACCCTAAAATATTTGACACACCCTGTACAACTAATGGTTGCGTGTGTGGGCCATTTTAATATCTGATGTCCTTTTTAGGTTTTACTTTGACAGTTAATCACCTGGCTGATAAATCTGTACAAGAACTCAAAGCCCTTCGCGGAAAAAAATATTCTGGCGTTTATAATGGAGGCCAACCGTTCCCTTACAAAAATATTAATAAGGAAACTTTAGCAGACCAGTGGGATTGGAGAATTTATGGTGCAGTTACACCTGTGAAAGGTAAATATATTTTAAATATTTTACTTTAGTTCATTGTCCTCCTAATTGTAATGTTTAAAACCATTTCAATCTTGAGTTTCCTTTTCTTCATGTCAAAAACAGTTACAGCACGTTTTTCACTTTTCTCAATTGCAAGGGGCAGAGATAACGAGGAGATGTAACTACTAACAAATATCGTGCAGTCCTGAATAAGACATATTCTAAGGGACACAGGAGGGTATAATATCCGCTGTTATCATATGCCCATTTAATTATTCTCGTTTTGTTTACAAAATTATTTACATACATTAAAAAAGCTAAAATAATTAATTCTATTTTATTGCAACTGAACCCAAAAAAATTTTAAATCATTAGTTATATCAAATTTAACTAAATTAGATGTAATTTCACTAAATTAGATGTAATTTCACTAAATTAGATGTAATTTCACTAAATTAGATGTAATTTCACTAAATTAAATGTATTAATTTTCAATAAATTCTAAAACCTAGTAATGTTAAGTTGGAAGTGGCAACAGGTCTTACACCGGCATGGATATCTACATTGTTTATTATAAGCGCACATCGCTTACACCCTAGCTTACACATTTATTCATTGATAAAATAAAGTTGTATCTGCGTAAAATCCTTCTCTTTATCCCCTCCCTTTCTTTTCACCTTTCGTCTCCTCGCCGCGGACCCAGTGGCGGCTCGTGGTTTAATACGGTGTGGCTTCGGTTGCTAGGTTCCTGTTTTAGCCCTATGTTTCTTTTCTGTGTTGTTCTTTATCCTGTGTCCTGGGATATAGACGGACATTTGGTTAGATATCCATATTGGATATATTGAATATCCACAAAATATATTCTGTGGATATCTCTGTGATTTCTTGTATTTCCTGGAAGATACCCATTAGGTATTTTGCTGAATATCCATTAGGATATCTTCTATATTCTGGATATAGACGGACATTTGGATATCCATATTAGATCCACGGAATATTTCTGATATCCTGTGGATATATTGGATATCCACAAAAGATATTCTGTGGATATGCTTTTTCTAAAAACCAAAATTATCATTAAAATCCTTATTTATTTTGGAGCAAATTTGGTTCATAGATATACTTTCGTACGACGCAACCTTTTCGCGTAAGAAAATAAAAACCAAAAAAAAGTTTTTTTAAGTTTATTGAAACTGCTTTTGATATTTTGTTGAAATTTGGTAGGAACCCACCATGAGTGGAAACACTTTTTCTTGGTCAAAATTTCATAAAAATATCTAGACTGATAAGAAACTTATGATAAAATAGTTATTTTTTTGTTAATACTATAACACCCTGTAACTCAAAAATTAAGAGGTTTACGACATAAGTTGATATTAACTTTTCTTCTTGGAATCACCCAAACATTCACACCTTTGAGTATCGGCACTCAATTAATAAATACCCTGTATTAATTGATATTACCTTATTCGAAACCATCGTCTATTTTTTCGTTATTTGTATATTGGTTTTATTTTGCCCATCTTTCACAACTCTATGCTTTTAAATGTAATTTAATCTAACTAAAGCTATTCACTAAATTAAAATATAAAAATAATGTAAAACCGTCTAATAAATCGAACTGCGTTATAACAATATATCACAATGCAGCAAGAAAAACAAATACGATTCTGGTTTCCCCAATTTAGGTAACTCTGACTCACTCAATAACTGATGAACGTGGGCAGCCGTGGTAGGATTTTCGGTTCCTTTGTCTCAACTTCGCGCGTTAGAGTTTAGAATATGTATCCCTCGTATCTACATGCCATTGTTAAAATTATGAATGAATGCGGTTTTTGTTTAGTCTCGGAAGTAAGTTTGTAATATTTAGGCTCCACCCTCAAGTTGTAATTTTTATACCTACTAAACTACCATTGCCCCGCAGGTCTTTCAATTTGTAATGTAAATATTCCTCTTAATTTATAATTTATTTGCAAAATTCGAATTTTCTCAATATATTCGTTGGCAAAAAAATTTTTGAATAAAATGTGTGAAAATTTGTTATCTTTAAATAATATTTGATTTAATAGGCCGCATTCAATAATATTAATAAATTTACTGGACAGACATGTGTTAAACACATCAGACATTTATATTGTTAATATCACCGAGTTATTTAGTCTCAAAGCAATATTTTTTTTATTTTTAGACCAATCTGTGTGTGGTTCATGTTGGTCATTTGGTACTGTAGGAGCAATAGAAGGAGCATATTTTTTGAAAAACGGAGGAAATCTGGTTAGATTGTCTCAACAGGCACTTATAGATTGCTCTTGGGGGTAAGTTCCACATATTTTTACAAAAATTAATTTATTTTTTCTACTTTATGATCAAATATTTTTAGTTATGGTAATAATGGGTGTGATGGCGGTGAAGATTTCAGAGCGTACCAATGGATGCTTAAGCATGGCGGTATTCCAACAGAAGAAGATTATGGTCCATATTTGGGTCAAGTACAGTATCCTAAATATTTTAAGAATGTACCAATACTAATAAATTATTTTTAGGACGGATATTGCCACGCTGGGAAGGTACCTAAAGTAGCGAAAATCACTGGATGGGTAAATGTCACAAGTAATGACGAAAATGCTCTGAGATTAGCCATAGTCCGTCATGGCCCCATCAGTGTCGCAATTGATGCTAGTCACAGAACTTTCAGTTTCTATTCTAATGGAGTATATTACGACCCAAAATGGTAAATATTAAGTAAATACTTTATTTACCATTAAAATGAGCCATATTGTCATTAAAATTCATCACCCAATATAAAATTTAATGAGGTGGTGGAAATTTAGGTAGATATATGATTTTAAATATTGCAAAGATATGATAATTATATTATTTATTCCTTTGTGGTATTAATTTCTTGTCTCTTTAATAACAAAAATAGTTTCAACTTGTAACAGGATGAAGGCTGTATTATTGGGATTAAAAGCCCAATAATTTTGCATAGTTAAATTTTCAACTAATTTTTTCAGATTATTATTGACAAAATTATGTCTCAGCAAATTGATATCAAAAACACTCAAAATTTAGATACAATAAAAATAGTCGACTATTTATTAAGATCTCGTCATATTACCCTTGACTATGAAGCCTATTAGGTCAGGAATTTTTCCAGTATCTGTATGTAAAGATAGACTTGAGATGCAGATTTATTCTTTATAAATTGATCGGGGCGGGGAGGGAGGACTGTTTTCATTATATTTATAAAAAAAAACACTATAAAGATGGTCGATTTTTAGACTTTGCAGCATTAATTCAATCACCTTCTCATCGTTTATTAAAAAAAAAACGTTACAAAACTAATATTCTTTTCAGTGGTAACAAAGAGGACGAGTTAGACCACGCCGTATTGGCCGTGGGTTATGGTACCATAAAGGGACAAGATTATTGGTTGATCAAAAACAGTTGGTCCAATTACTGGGGAAACGATGGCTACGTTTTAATGTCGGCCAGGGACAACAATTGCGGTGTCATGACAACTCCAACTTATGTAACAATGTGAAAATACTCTACATCAAAAATTAATTCGAATCTTTAGTTTAAACTGATTTTTTTTTTGTGAATATTTTGAAGGGACTCTCTATTTTTAAAATAAGCCAATCGAGATTTGTATTTTGTGATTTATTATTAAATACTTTGTCGTTTAAATAAATTGTATTTTGTTTTCTTTACAGTATCTTATTTTAATTCATATCGTTATAATAATAATTATTAGAGATGGGACTTTTCATGAAAAGTAATTTTTGGACTAGTCCGACGGACATGTCACATAAGTAGTGAAAAGTCATGATGAAAAGTAGTCGACTTTGAGCATAGAAGACACACAGTTAAATCTCTATCCTGGATGTTTTTCAAAAGCACTTTTTCTAAAGGCAAATCATTTGTAAAATAAGTTGGATTTTTTGGTAATGTTTTCACAAGTTTAATTTAATAAGAAATTAATGAAACGAAAATATCATTTAAGCCTTATAAAAGTCAGTAAACATTTGTTTCTTTCTTGTACTAATTTTTGCCTTTGTAAGAAATTCAGGCGAATTAGTTGATTTAATTTCGCGCATGCGCAATACACTTTTGTGTTTTGACTTTTCACTAATAATTATAATTAGGGCTGGGTGAATATTAAAATAAATAACGAATATTTTAGATGAATCGATTAATTAAAAATAATCGATTTTTTTCGATGAATCGATTATTCATTTATTAGATTATTTTCGATGCATGGATTATTCAATTAATATATGGATTATTCAATTAATATATTATTTTCGATTAATCGAGAGTTCGGTTAATTAAAAATAATCGATTATTTTAGATTAATCGACTATTCAATTAATTGATTTTTTAAATTAATCATGAGATCAATTATTTTTTATTAATCAGTTATTGTATAACAAAAAATCGATCATTTCCGACGAATCAATTATTGATTAATTATGATATCGATTTTCGATTAATAAAAAAATCGATTATTCAATTATACATATATTTTCGCGTAATTGATTTTATTAATTAATCGACTATTCAATTAATCAAATAATAGACTATTCAATTAATCGATTATTTTATATAAATGTATTATTTTCGATTAATCGAGATATAAACGTTGTATTTATAATTAGGGCTGGGAGATTATCCAAATAAATAATCCATTATTTGAGATTAACGGATTAATTAAAAATAATCCTTTTTTTATGAATTGATTATTCAATTAATATATTATTTTCGATTAATCGAATATTTAGGATTAATTAGGATATCGATTAATTAAAAACAATAGATCGGAAATAATCGATTCATCAATAATAATGAATCGACTAATTAATCGATTATTTTAGATCAATTATTTGCGATTAATCACGTTATATTAATAATTAGAGCTGGGAGATTATCAAAATAAATAATTCGATTAATTAAAAATAATCGATTTTTTTCGATGAATTGATTATTCAATTATTAGATTATTTTCGATGCGTGGATCAATATATTATTTTCGATTAATCGAGAGTTCGATTAATTAAAAATAATCTACTATTCAATTAATCGATTTTTTTTTCATTAATCAGTTATTGTATAACAAAACAATCCATCATTTTCGACGAATCAATTATTGATTAATTACGAGATCGATTTTCGATTAATAAAAAAAATCGATTATTCAATTATACATATATTTTCGCGTAATCGATTTTATTAATTAATCGAATATTCAATTAATCAAATAATAGACTATACAATTAATCGATTATTTTAGATAAATCGATTATTTTCGATTAATCGAGATATAAACGTTGTATTTATAATTAGGGCTGGGAGATTGTCCAAATAAAAAATAATCCATTATTTGAGATTAACCGATTAATTAAAAATAATTGTTTTTTGTGAATCGATCATTCAATTATTAGATTAATTGGTTATTTACGATTAATTAATTATTAACGATTAATCGATTATTTAGGATTAATGCAGAAATTAAAAACAATCGATCGAGAATAATGAATCGACTATTCAATTAATCGATTATTTGCCATTAATCACAATCGATTATTTTCGATTAATCGAGAGTTTGATTATTTTTAATTAATTAAAAATACTCTGTTATTTTAGATTATTCGACTATTTAATTAATCGATTATTTTAGACCAATCTATTATGTTCTATTAATCGAGATACAAATGTTATATTTATAATTAGGGCTCGGAGATTATCAAAATAAATAATCCATTATTTGAGATTAACCGATTAATTAAAAATCGTTTTTTTAAGAATCGATTATTCAATAGATTATTTTCGATTAATCGGTTATTTACGATTATTCGAGAATTCTCGATTAATTAAAAACAATCGATTATCTTCAATGAATCGACTAATAAATTATTTTAGAACAATCGATTATTTGCGATAAATCATAACGTTATATGTATCATTAGGTTACCAAAGTAAATAATTATTTTCGGTAAATCGATTAATTAAAAATAATAGATTTTTTGATGAATCGATTATTCAATTAGATTATTTTAGATCAATCGATTTTATTTTCTATTAATCGAGAGATCGATTACTTTCCATTAATCAGTTATTGTATTGTATAACAGAAAATCGATTATTTTTGTTTAATTAGGAGATCGATTAATAAAAAAAATCGATTATTCAATTAATCGTAAATTTTCGCGTAATCGATTATTTAATTAATAGAATATTCAATTAATCGATGGTTTTCGATTAATAAAAAATAATCGATTATTTTCGGTAAATCGATTATTTAATTGATTGTTTTCGGTTAATCGAGAGAACGATTATTTTCCTTTAATCAGTTATTTCAGTACAATATTTCCGAATAATCGGACTCAATATTATTTAGTTGATTTCTATCTAATATTCGATTGTTATTTTTCAATTATTACTAAAAATCTAATTTAATTACATATTAATAAGGTAATCAAACGATCGTTTTATAATTTAGATTCATCGATAGAAATAATTTATTATTTAAAATATTTAATTAAAATGGTTTAGTTTTGATTATTCACTTAATCAAGTATTTATGAAATTTCTAAAAACACTCGATTACTAATTGATTATTTTGTCTACTTCTAATTATATCTCCTCCAAGAAAGAAAGGATAAGGTTCCTTCTTCAAATAAAAACACAAGAGCTGCAAAGACTGGTATAGTTTTACAGGTTTTGTAGAAATTATAAAAAAAACTGTTATACTTTATTAAATTTATTAAAAACTTTTCTGTTTACGCCGTCATACTAGCTACGAAACTATTATCTTCATTATCTACTACTTGAGTTCCAGGAATTCGTGCAGGATTCTAAAACAAAAACACCAATTTATATTATAGAACTTTTACGAATCATGAAAAAGATTTAAATTCAGAAATGGGTAGCTAATAGTTAAATCAGATAAATGTATATTTAATATTGCAATCTACTGTTTTTAATTATATCCTTTAATTCTTCCTTATATTAGAAGAACTTACCAATAACTTTGCACGATCTTCTAGTACCCCAAAGGCAAAATGATTCAAAATTAAAGATCTCGGTAGAGCTACACCCTGAAACCTGTAAATAGGCCCACCAGCAATATCAGTATTTAATTTTATAACATTGGCGACAGTTATTCTACCCATATGGTTAGTGTTTGGTACCATGGGTCCCTTGGAAATATCTATATGGTTACCAGCTCTAAATAATGTCACTTTATCGCCATTATTTTCTGCTATATCTGGTATTTGGTTGGTTTTGTGGGGATTCTTTTTGAAAATTTCAAATGCCAAATCTTTCGAGACATCCAAACATTCCAAGGGAAGCTCCTGCTGGCAGAACTTTATCATTTCGATTGATAATACTTTTAATTCCGATGTGGTGGGTTTCCAGTCTTCTAGTTCTAATTGTACGTCATAAACGAAACTGCCAGATTTCACTAAAAAGTTTTTTTTTAAGTTTGCATAGCTATCAATATTTGAGTTAAATACTGAATATTTAACAAAATATAGTGATAGCTATTTATAAAACCAGTTATGAAATGCCTTATTTTATGTATCTAGCGAATATTTGTGGGACGAGCAGAGCTTAGTAGAAGTAACCAAATGAAAGATAATAAAAATTTACAATTTAAATAGATAATTTGAGCTTAATTATTTTTTCATTATTTAATATAACTAAAAAAATTCATGTTCAAGAAGTCCATTTTCGTATGCCCTAAAAGTTTATTGTCTTTGTTAATCAATTTTATATTTAATTTTCTATAAATACAAATAAAATGTTAAAAAATGTTTACTAACATGTTATTAGGTACCTAAGTATGTTACAGGATAATTAGAAAGCATTTATTTAATTTTAGATACCAGTCATGCTTGTTTTAATAAACATTTATTAAAAATTGTTTCAGTGACTATATTATATAAAATATGATAAAAGATATTTATATTTAATTTACAACCTATAGGTAAGAACACCATTATTATACGTACCATTCGGACTAGGAAAACTATGTAAATACAATTTAACATTATCTTTAAAAGCTTCTGAAACAACGGCACCCAAAAGAAAGCTACAACTTCTCCAAAAAGTTTTATTTACTAGAGCTGGGTTTGATACATGATAATGAAGAAACTCTATTTTACAGGAATCTGGCAAAGGTTTGTGCATGTGCCATAACGTTTCTCCGTTTAGCAAAGCAACTACGGATTTGTTGCATATAGAATCGCCCAAATCTATAAAATTAATACATATTTAGGTAACCATGTTGACTTTGAAACAATAATGTTGAATATTGTTGAGATATAAAATGTTTAAAAATGAGCCTAATTTAATTTTCGTTAAAAGTTTATAAAACACACAACCACAAATTATTGTATTTAACTGAAATCTTTCTTCGTGTCATATATTAGGAATTAAAAGGTAACAATTTAAATTTGTTAAACAATAGATCAACGTTCTTTAATGTGTTGTTACCCATATGATAGTATTATTACAAAGTATTTATCAAAACTGCTTGATCCTTTCATCATAGATCAGCAGTTTGGTTTCCGTTCCAAAAAGTCCACTGAACTTAACCTGTTGTCTTATGTTGATTACTTATCGAATGCCTTGGATTCTAATGATCAAGTTCATGCTATATACACTGATTTTTCAAAGGCATTCGACAGGGTTAACCACAGTTGCTTGATTGGAACGCTTATTAACATTGGCATTGGTGGTAATCTTCTGAAATGGATCGAATGCTTTATAACAAACCGCATTCAAATTGTTAGTGTTTCTGGCTTCTTATCCTCTGGCTTTACCGCTACATCTGGTCTCCCTCAAGGGTCACATTTGGGACCTCTACTTTTTAATATATACAACAATGACATCCAAAATTGTATTAAGAATTCTCAGTTCCTTTGCTTTGCTGATGATTTAAAATTAATCATGCGTGTAAATTCCTTACATAATTGTATTTGCCTTCAAAAAGACTTGGATAACTTGGTCCAATGGTGTAGTACTAATGGAATGATATTAAATACAAGTCAATGTCATGCAATCCATTTCAACAGAAAACATAGTCCTATTGAATATATCTATAAAATCAATGACATAATACTGGATACTATTACAGAGGTAAAAGATTTGGGTGTGATATTAGATTCCACCCTTTCTTTTCAAACTCGTATAACGGCCTCAGTTAATAAAGCATTAAGAATGTTGGGTTTCCTTAGAAGAACTACTTCTGATTTTCATAATGTGATGTGTTTAAAGATTCTTTATTGTGCCTTAGTTAGACCTTATATTGAATATGCTTCTTCTGTATGGAATCCTTTTTATGTATATCTAATCCATAATATAGAACAGGTTTAAAAAAAATTTTTACGCATTGTTGCATTTAAATCGGGTATCGTCCAAGTCAACTTCAGATACAATTATGGCCAATTACACACTTTGTCATCTTGAGACCCTTCTCAGCAGAAGAAACCAAAGGGATCTTAAAATATTGTTTAACATTATTAACTCATCTGCCGATTGTCCCTACTTGTTATCCCAAATTGGATTTTCTGTACCCTCTAGAGTAACTAGGAATATTAATACATTCTCCCAACCTTTCCATAGAACAAATTATGGTTCTCACTCTTTTATTCCTAGAGTGACAAGATCTGCTAACAGACTAAATGTAGAATGGATTACTTCTCCATCAGATTTTTCTAACCATTTATGTATATGTGAGGAGTAGATTTTTAATTGTTTTTAATATTTATGTATTTCAAATTAATTTATTATTATTTAGGATTTTATTACTATTTAATGTATGTAATATGTATGCTCTGTAATTGTATTGTTTTAATGGGCTCTGGCCCATAAATAAATAATCATTAATTAGGCATTCCAAACAAATGATCTGCCAGTAGGAAGATTTGGTATATCTAAGGAGTGCGACATATGATGTATTCTGTCTAAAACACAAAAATATTTAAAAACACCAGTTATACATTTTTTTCATAAATTGGCAGGCTTGGCAAGTACATAAATGGTAAATTTGTGAACAATCATGATATGGATGTTAAGTTTAGGATAATATATGTAAATGTACAGTCATTAACAAATAAAACTAACTGGATTGAATTAATTATAAATCAAAAATCGCCAGATATCTTATGCTTTTCGGAGACCTGGTGTCATGATGATAATATCAATATATTTTGTTTTGATGGATACCATCAGGCCGCATTCTTTAATAGGACTGATAAGGATCATGGTGGTGTCTTGATACTTGAAAAAAAATTTTTGTTGTATGATATACCGCGATTTATTACTGACAAAAGTGAAGAGTTAAATTTTGAATGTTGTTCAATTACGTTTAGTTTAAATGGACTTAGGTATTGTTTGTTAACTATTTATCGGGCCCCAACAGGTAATCTTGATACGTTTTTTAATAAGATGTATATGCTTCTTAATTATTATAGTCATTTCAAATTTATCATAATTTGTGGAGATTTCAATATTGATTTTTTTAAAAGATTCACGAGAAAAAGTTTTATTAGTTGATTTGATGGAGTGTTTTAACTTGCGTTGTTTAAATAGAGAACCAACTAGAATTTGTACTGACAAAAATGGTAAAACGTCGCGTACTAAAATTGATTATTTTCTCAAAAACTACCTTTCTACATATACGGAAACCCTGGTAGACCTCTGTATTGGAGATCACCTAGCAATTGACATGTTATTAAATTATATAAAAGAAAAATGTTATGTAACTGATATCAATGAAAAAATACATTTTAGAGACTTATCGGAGGCGAATTTTCTTAATCTGCAGCAAAAAATAAGTTCTAAAAATGTTGATTCTGTGTATGAATATTTTGATAACATTGCCTATGAAACATTCTTAAATATTCTAAATTACTATATAGAAGTAAATTGTCCGGTTGTCACAAGAGCTGTAAAGACAAATAAAAAAAATAACTGGATAACTCCAGATATTTTGAGGATGGAAGCTGATATAAGGAATTTATTTTGGTTAGTAAAAAATTCTAATGATGTGAATATACATATTAGATACAAAGAAGCAAAGAGACAATATGTCAATAATATAAATGGAGCAAAAAAAACTCATTTTCAAAAGGATTGCACAATAAAACTATTCAGCAAAAACAAAAATATATATGCATTGCGTTCGGTCTGCCAAGTTCCTTTAACTCCTTTAACACTTTTAACTCCAAACGACCCTTTTAGCGTTAGGTTTAGTCCGATTAGTGACAGTTTAACACGCTTAAATGTCATTTAAAAGCACCCTAAAATTTGTCCTGCTCCAGCCCCTGACTGACCGAACTCGCCTATGGAAACAGGTAAAACACCAAGATGGTAAAACATCAAAAGGTTCTCAAATTAAACAAATTGAAGTAGGAGGACTGTCAATTGTAAGAATAGCCACAGGCTAAACCTCGCCCATGCTATCTGTACAAAAATGTAATTATTTTGTGCAAATAAAGACCCGTTATTATTATTATTATTAATTATTGAACCAAAACAAATAGCTAAAGTTTCTGCAGAGCATTTTGCCACCTCCACAAAAAAGGCACTACAGTCTGATTTCAATGATTTGAATTTTAAAAATTTTACTGCGTCATGTGTCTCCCAGACCTTTTACTTCTCTCCTGTTGATCATCGTGATGTAATTGAAGTTATTCACTCATTAAAAAATGTTAACTCTATGGGTATTGACTGCATTTCCACAAAGATAATAAAACGTATTAGTCATCACATCTCTCAAATTCTAGCAGACTTAATCAATCAGTCTATTCAGCTAGGTGTTTTCCCAGATTATCTGAAAGATGATAATAATTTAATTGATAATTATAGACCTATTACAGTGCCTACAATCTTAAGCAAAATCTTTGAAACGTGTGTCCACAAAAAAATGCTAATATTTCTTAAAAAATATGAAATAATATGCAAAAATCAAAATGGATTCCTTCCATAAAAATCTACTGAAAGTGCAGCAATAGATCTTTTTAATTTCATACATACTTCTATCGATCAAAAGTTGTTTGTGGTTGCGCTTTTCTTTGATTTATCAAAGGCGTTTGATTCAATCAACTTAGATGTCGCTATTCAAAAATTGGAAGGGCTTGGTTTTAGAGGTAACTTTTTGTCTTGGTTGTCATCTTATATAAATAACAGACAGATCTATGTGAAAGTCGGAAATTGTAATTCTGAACTAGAAAGTGTTGATATGGGTGTGCCTCAGGGATCAATTTTAGGACCTCTAGTTTTTCTATGCTACATAAATGATATGCCTAATCATATTAACTCAGGAAACATAATTTTATGTGCAGATGACACCAATGCACAATCAGTAGATGAATTAATTAGTAAATTAAATGTTTTATCTAATGAGATTACATCATGGTGTTATAGAAATTCTTTAATTGTTAATTCAAACAAAACCGTTTGCCTTCAGTTCTACTCCAGAAATCAAATTACCCAGAATTGTAAAATAAATGTCAATAATGAAGAAATTATGCTCTCAGATGTTACAACATTTTTGGGCATACATATTGATAGCAATATGGGTTGGGATAGCCAAATATCTAATGTTTGTAAAAAATTAAACAGGGCATACTATGCAATACTAAAATTAACATCAATGCTTAATGTCTACTATGCTTTAGCATATTCTCATATATCATACATTATTCTTTGGGGTGATGCAGTCAATGCATCTAAAGTATTTATCTTACAGAAAATAATAGTTTTTAATCTAGAATTAATGCAAACTTGTAAATATAACTTCAAAAAATTTAAAATATTAACATTTCCCTGTATTTACATTTATAAAACATTGCTATATGCTAAACGCAACATACACCAATGTTTACCAAATTCAAAAATTACCATGAATACTCAACTAGGAATGCAAATTTATTCAGAACACCAAGACATTCAACAGCCTTATTTGAAAAATCGCCTGAATTTGTTGGAATTAAATTTTTTTATTCAACTCCCTGATTTCATTAATTCTGAAAAGAAATATGAACTTTTTAAAAGAAAACTTAAAAACTATTTAGTAGATTCATGTTTTTATAATTTATCTGAATACCACCATATTTTAAGGTACATGTTTTTCTAATTGTATATTTTAAATGTGCATGTCTTAGATATATATATATTTTTTGTATACTGTATTTATATTTATTTGTATTTTAATATTTTTTATTCAAATATATTATGACTTATCCTATATCATGTAACATGATCCTAAAGGACAAATAAACTATTATTATTATTTCGAATAATGTTGACTATGTCTCTATACCCTCTGATATACCAGATCTTCCCACTGGCAGCTATTGTTTGACAGGTCCTTGGAATTCCTAATATTTAAGTTATTGTGAAAACTGAGTGAATGCTAGAGAATTAACTTTTTGTGTAAAATGTGTCGTCTTGAAGTATACAACATAGTATTGCTTATTTGCTACGAAATAACCACGTTTAAATCATTATTATAATTAAATATTATTACGTTTAGCACAATCATAGGGCGTTGAAATATTTTTGTTCATAACTAAAAGTTCATTTTCTACTGGTCCTCCATAGTTAATTTCAATTTTTTGTATACGCCCTACTGCTTCTTTTTGTCGAGATTGTTCCGCCGTGAAAATATCATTTTGTTGTTTAATATCATCTGATAAACATCCTAAAATAAAATTATTTAAAACTAATATTCCATAGCGAATATAAACTTACTTTTGATATAATTAAATATAGGTTTCCTGAGCCTAATGTTTAGGGTGTTAAGAGAATTCATAATTACAAAATGTCCTGTTAAAAAGTTAAATTTATATTTTCATAATTTGTAATTTCTTTTGTTAGGTTAAGTGAAGAAGAAGAAGAAGAAGAAGAAAGTCTGGGAAAGGTTATAATCGTCTTCTTTTTACATTGACTTTCGTTGCTTCTACTATTTATTACATTAGTTACCAATAGTACAGGCTGCACATAATACTTTTTAGTTATTCTGTGCAGGCTGAGTTAATTTTATTTTTCGCTGTTTCACTTTCAAAAGAATTTAGCTGTGAGCAAGCACAGTGCCGGACTTTAATATATGATTTAATAAGATCATTCTGTTTGCCTACATTAGGTATATGGAATACCTTAAAAGAGATAAAAAAAAATTATATGAGAGGTATTTTGAGTTTATTAATTCTTAGTAAAATCGATTAAGTAAATCGAAAACAAAAAAAAATAAAAAATCAAGAATTATCATTACCGCTGTCATATTTACTTGACGTGTCTTCCAGATTTATGATGCAAGAATGGCTCAGATATATTCGATAATTATTTTCAATATTCTTGACATAGCAAACACAATTCCCAGACAACACACCAAATCCCAGAGATATCCGCAGAATATCTTTCGTGGATATCCAATATATCCACAGGATATCAGAAATATTCCGTGGATCTAATATGGATATCCAAATGTCCGTCTATATCCAGGATATAGAAGATATCCTAATGGATATTCAGCAAAATATCTAATGGGTATCATACAAGAAATCACAGAGATATCCACAGAATATATTTTGTAGATATCCAATATGGATATCCATCCAAATGTCCGTCTATATCCCAGGATATAGAAGAAATTCGGATATTCAACAAAATATTTTATGGGTATCTTTAGTAGAGGTTCATAAGTAACCAATGATTATTGAATAACGTCGAAAGAAAATAGCAGAGATAAAAAATATTTTCAACACTCAAAATATTTTCAACACTCTGCCTTTGATTTTGCCCACTAAGGAGAAAGTCATCCTTATTAGGACTCTTTAGCAATAAATGAAAATTCTCGATTCCAGTCTCTAATATGGAGTCTGTAGGACAAAAATTTCAATCGAACTCTATTACGGTGGGTCGAGCAGGACGAGTAGATGCGATAGTGGTATCGCCATCTATACTTAGTAAGCAGAATCAAATAACATCTAGTGGACATCCACGATGGTTTGCGTTCGCGCCTAGACTTTGATATATTTAGTGGATGTTCATGGGATATTGAATACACCTTAAAAAAATTAATTTTAAATATCTGAACGGTACTATTAGCCACAATGGCGAGCACAACGGCGTAATTTTTTAATAATTTGCTATATAATTACTATATGGACATTTGCATGTCTATAAATTACATCTCATGGATATAAAATATATATCTACCATGGACTGGACATTCAGTGGATATTGGGATGTTCAGTAGATATCCAAAGGATTTGGTGTGCCGTCTGGGTAATAGTTCTGAGCTTTCGGTATTTCACCTGTTTGTCGGAAATTGCACGGGTGCCATTATCCATTACTACAACCGCATTTGATGGAAAATTTGGCCACAGAGTTGTTTAAAATTTAAAATTTGAAAAAGTATTTTTAATGTTTTAAATTAAAAATTCAAAAGGAAACACACGTTTGGAAATAAAACAAACATTCAGGTTATTACTCCAGTCGATGCCTTACATTGAACTAGGGAATTCAAGGTAGAACATGGGCATTCTTACAAGTACAACTATCACGTAAATTTTGGATTTAAATAGAGAGACTAGAAAAAAAAAAGAAAGACTGCATGGAGTGAGTACTGAGGTCATAACTCTCGCCGAAGGCGAGCACTCTCGTTTTTTCGGATAAAACATGAATGCATTTAAAGAAATGACAATTTTAATTTTATGTCCGATATTTTGAATCTCCCTGTAGATATTAAAAAGGTTTCTTGGCACCATTTAAATGAGCACAAAACTGCCCAACTGTTGTCCAATTTTACCAACTTTCTGGGTGCTATGATTGAACGTTTACGTTATCCGTAACGTACATGTTAGGCCGAGTTTTAACAGAAATGAGGCAAATTCGTATGATGAAAAATTTTTTTCAACACGTTACTGTTATTTTCCGCCTGTTATCTTCTAATTTAACAGTTTTCCATCATCCGAACTTGCCTCGTTACTTTTAAAATTCGGCCTAACAGGTACGTTACGGATAACGTAAACGTTCAATCATAGGACCCATTGGGTCCTATGATTGAACGTTTACGTTATCCGTAACGTACATGTTAGGCTCAGTTTTAACAGTAATTGGGCAAGTTCGTATGATGAAAAACGGTTTCCAACACATTACTGTTATTTTCCGCCTGTTATGTTCTAATTTAACAGTTTTCCATCATACAAACTTGCTTCGTTACTGTTAAAATTCGACCTAACATGTACGTTATGGATAACATAAACGTTCAATCATAGGACCCATTGGGTCCTATGATTGAACGTTTACGTTATCCGTAACGTACATGTTAGGCCGAGTTTTAACAGAAATGAGGCAAATTCGTATGATGAAAAATTTTTTTCAACACGTTACTGTTATTTTCCGCCTGTTATCTTCTAATTTAACAGTTTTCCATCATCCGAACTTGCCTCGTTACTTTTAAAATTCGGCCTAACAGGTACGTTACGGATAACGTAAACGTTCAATCATAGGACCCCATGGGTCCTATGATTGAACGTTTACGTTATCCGTAACGTACATGTTAGGCTCAGTTTTAACAGTAATTAGGCAAGTTCGTATGATGAAAAACGGTTTCCAACATATTACTGTTATTTTCCGCCTGTTATGTTCTAATTTAACAGTTTTCCATCATACAAACTTGCTTCGTTACTGTTAAAATTCGACCTAACATGTACGTTATGGATAACATAAACGTTATCCGTAACGTACCTGTTAGGCTCAGTTTTAACAGTAATTAGGCAAGTTCGTATGATGAAAAACGGTTTCCAACACATTACTGTTATTTTCCGCCTGTTATGTTCTAATTTAACAGTTTTCCATCATACAAACTTGCTTCGTTACTGTTAAAATTCGACCTAACATGTACGTTATGGATAACATAAACGTTCAATCATAGGACCCATTATCTGTTACCGTTTAAGAAATATCAACAATAGTAGGTAAGGACACCGTATAGGTAGATATCAGCAAATGAAATCTAATGGTGAAATAAGAGAAAATAATTCTGGTCTCAATATAAATCCAATTTGTTACGTATACTGGCTAGACTGTAGTAGTTCGAAATTTTCTTTAGCAGCGACCTTTACTGTTTCACAATTCAGTTCCATCGATTGATCTGTCAAAAATTAACCTCATTCATCAAGGTTACAGTTGTCAAAGTATAAGCCAATTATTTACAACTCAAGTTGGGTTTTTACCGTAGGTTTTAACAAATAATTACTTATTATTCTTAAAAATTATAGAAGAAATGTTGCTATAATGTAGAAAACCTACTGCTTTATTCAAGTAATTGAATTAAACAGTTCCGGAAAAGAGTATAATGTACTAATATAAGGTATTACAAGACTGCTGTTATTATCAATTATTCCTAGTTGTGACATAGGATGTAAATAATTTTGTCTCAAACCGCTTTTTAATTTGTTTCAGTAACATCATGTTCAAGAAGTTCTTTAGTTTCATTGTACTTTGTATCATTTATAATTTAGTAAATAGTTATGTTACTATTACATCAAGATCTATTACCTCTCCTTTGGAAAAATACAAAAGCTATAAAGATGTAGATATGATCCATTTGCATATACCACAGGATACGATATTTGCTTCATTTAAATTTATGGCTGATGAAACTCGCATGTCCATTTTCTGTAAGAAACATTTTTATTATTTCTTATCCAGTACAAATAAAATGAAATATTATGTAGGAGTTAAAAATGTTTTAATAACTTTATATATCCTTTATGGCCCATAAAACTGAAAAATTATTTAGTCATATGGTGTGACTATAGATTCTATTTTTTTAACAAATCAATGATAAGTATGAACAAAGATCGAGACAAAGATAAAATAAATAAGGCATATTAGAGATAAGTAAAATGTTTATTTATTCTACTTGGATATTGTACTAATAACTAAAAATTATTTACTATAGTGTATTTATAAAAAAACAGTGGGTATTTTAATTTTCCTTTCAGGTTTTATTTATTTAGTTATTATAAATTCCCTATATAAGTATTTCTTGATCCTAAAATAATTTTCATTATTTCATTTTGACGTTTATTTGTGGATTTCCAAGGAATTTCTCATCCTATTTTTCAGATATTTAACTGATAAGTTTCTGGAACTTTTAAAACCGATTGTCTCACTATTATTTGAATGTATAAATAATGTAATCCATGCGGGTAAAAACCAGCCATCAATAAATATATTATTTTAGCATGTACAATCAGAAATGTTTCCATATATATGAAACATGGAGCTGCTCCAGTCATTAATCCAGATGGATCGCCTTTTCCAAAATTATTTAAAAACATAACCAGGAGTCCTTTACATAATTTAGAAATACAGACAAATAAAAAGGAGGCATTTATTAATATTACTTCACCAGATCCAGGCTCATATATTGTGGTTGCCTTTCTATCTTACCGTGATCCAAAATACAATGCAATTAGTCAACAAGGTGAGTTAATTTTAGTTTTATATGAATGTTTTCAGTTTTTCAATAAAAGTTCACAAGAATAATTTCCCATTTTGTACTTATTGGGGATAACTACAAATATTAGGATCTTGTCTTTTTTTTTTTTAATTGTTCTTGCTACTTTACTATTTAGTGGTCATTGGTAAAATTGATAGAATAACAACAATTATAATGACTGTTAGGTAAAATATCAATAATGAACAGTTATTTTTGTTGTAAATGATTTAAACAACACTTATACCGTTTAATACAATATACTCGACAATATATCTCTTCAATTTTTTTTAATTTGAGTTTTTTGACAATTTTTTTAGCCTTATGATGTAGGTAATATAATAAAAATACACATACATAGCGTGGTTCCAAAAGTTTACGAATTTTTGTCACTATAGCTGGATTTTAATGAGGCTGAAGCTAGCAGACAAACCACATGGTGGTCCCTTAATGTTTTAATATTATTTGGCAAAATCTTTGGTTTAGAATGGTTTAGTATCTTGAAACTTTACAAATAAATGTACATTATTGTACTTATTGAAAAAACTGGATTAATTCAACTTGAATTATTATTTAAAACAAGATTATCTTGCAGAAAGACGGTAGTAAAACAAACACATTTACAATGCGATTCCAAATATAATTTTTATACCAAATTGTCATTAGGTGTTTGTTAATTGAATAAATAAAAAATTAGACCGAGCAACAATTCAAAATATATATTTGTTTTAACTTTGTAAAATTAAAGAAGCAAAAAAAAACAAATTTATCATGAGATTACAGATACAATTTATATACCAATAATTCAGTATACTACTATCAATTAAATAAAAAATTATTGAATAGCAAGACCTCTAAATATAGTTTTTAGATCATTAAAGTCGAGCATTTCTGAGAATAAATCTGTATAGTGGGAATAAGTATATAAGTCAAGAAGAGTGAAATCACATAACTGTGACTTATATTATTATAACCATCCTATAACGCCTCACTTTGACTAATGTGCATATACCCAATCATTTCTAACATCTTTATGCTTTATTATGGATTTGTGTGATTTTACACAGTTATGTGTGTGTAGTGCTTATTCCCACTATACGCAGAAATATTACTCTATCAAAATAAAAAGCAATATTTAATACGACATTCCAGATACAATTTTTAGTACTCCTACAGTTGTTTGTAAACAAATCGTTCTGTGATCTGTGTTGAAAGAGATTTAAGTACTTACTAGAAAAAGATCAATTTTAAAAATGATTTTGATATCAACGTGAAGCTGAAATACTGAGCTATACATGAAATTAATGAAAAGAAGAGAGAAGGAAGGTGTGCATTAATTTGCAGAACATAGTACCTACAGGTTCAAGAGGTAGACATTTTATTTATACATGTACAGTTTCTCAGCTCTCAACGCACACACATTTTACTTTGCTCTTCAAATATTCCAAGTTTTTGTATGGAAATTATTAACTAAAAAAATAGAACTTAATACCATTGGAAAGCTAATGATTTAATCAATTGGATTGCAGTGTTTGTTAAGTGTAAAAATCATTATTTTGTAGTCAAAAGTGCAGTTTAATCAACAGGTTTTAAATATAAACTAGTTTTTATCTTGTTTTTGTGCCAAAAAAATTAAGCTGATAAACACTGTAATTAGCATTTTATGGTAGTGACTATTGCTCCTACCTCAAGTATCTGTTAAAATGGAATGTGTTACATGCAAGACAAAAACTGGTGATCCTGTTTTGATGTGCGACAGTTGTCAAAGGTCAACACACAGAGTGTACAGGATTAAATGCAAGTGAGTTGAAAGTAATGGACTTAAAAGGGAAACGATTGCTAAAGTTCTACTGTGAGGACTGTCAGTCTGGAATAAAATTAATACCCAAACTACTAGTAAAAATTGATAAATTGAAATCAGAAATTAATAATGGATGGATGCGAATAAATATGTAGTAGCTGTACATTTTAACAATCAGGTATCACCCAAGATTAACATTGACAGAGGGGTACCGCAAGGAAATGTCCTAGGGCCGCTGCTTTTTATACTATATTTGAATGATATTGGACTGTTTGTTGATTGTGAATTCATTAATCTCTTTGCTGATGACACTCTGCTAGCACGCTCTGATATAAATTTCATGAGTGCAATCAAGAAAATGAATAAAATACTGGAGAAAGTTGCCCAGTATTTTCAACTTAACAAATTGAAATTGAATGTAACTAAAACAAAAGCACTTATTTTTACAACTAAACATAAATATAGCTTACTTGATATCAATGATGTTAATTTACAAATAAATGGTGAAAAAATCGCAATAGTCCAAACTATTAAGTATGTAGGTATCCAAGTAGATAATCTAGGTACTTACTTTTAATGATTTCTTTAATTATATTAAAAAAATATATATTTCTTCTCTAGAATTTCAAATAACTTGTCAACTTCAACTAAAATAACAGTATATAATACAATTATTCAGTCTCACTTCGATTATTGTGCCTCCATTCTTCATTTATTTAATCTCAACAAGTTAAATCAATTTCAAAAACTACAAAATCGAGGCGCATAATATTAAAAACTAATCGTCTTACACCAATTGCCACAATGTTAAATTCTCTTCAATGGTTTTCGATTCAGCAGAGGTTGTACTACTTGACAATTATGTTTACTTATAAAATAATTCATTCTTTGGCTCCATCCTATTTTCATCAATTTATTTGTTATCATGGGGATATTCATGATTACAGCACAATATCAACTAACGATATATACATTAAAAAAGTTAATTATTCGAAATCACAGGCATCGTTATTGTGTAAAGGTTTCCAAGAATATAATGAACTGCCCAGGGGCTTGAAGGATTGTAATTCATTAGCAAGTTTAAAAAAAAATGTACAACTTTTATTAAAACTGATAAAATTTGATTTTAACTTTTATATATTTGATTATTACTTTTTTATTCTTCTTTTTTAATATTTGGGTTCATGCCTTCAACTGTTATTTGTTTTATTGTTAATTAAGGCTGTCTAAACTCAATATTAAAAGTATCTTTGTAATGTGTAACAAATTTATTTTTCTTCACTCAGATTATGTTAATGTTAATAATAATTATCTTTAAGTTTTAAGTGTACTTACTGTATTTGTATTTCTATAATATTTTTTTTTGTATATTAGGTTTATCCTACTTTAATAAAAAAATAAATAAATATCTATCTATACCTCATCCTTCAATGCTTCTTTGTAGTTAAAATGAAAATTGTAATATATAATGAACATATTGAAACAAAAATATATAATAGTTTTAAAGATTATTTTCAGAAGAGAGTTAATGATGACAGCAGCTTATGTTTAGGAGTGATTCATTTTAATATTAGAAGTATAAGAAAACATTTTGATGAATTAAAGATATATATTCAAATGGCAGAAGAGTATTTAGATATAATTATACTATCAGAAACAGGAATAATTGATTGTTTAAGTAATTTCTCAATCCCAAATTACACTCAATACTATAATGAATCAATAATAAATAAATGCGATGGTGTTGTCGTTTACGTAAAAACCAACATCTCGGCGGAGGTTGTGGTTACTCCAATTAATCAATTTAAATTTTTGAGAATAATTCTCACGACAAACAATTTAAAAAATAATAATAAAGTGGGATTGACGGCCTACTATAGATCCCCCTCAACTAAAATATCTTCTTACTTAAATGATTTAGAAATTTACCTAGATCAATTAAAGAAACAAAACTTAGAAATATACCTGGGTGACATAAATATTAATTTGTTAAATAGTGACTGTAATGATACAAATAATTACTTAAACACCTTAGGATATAATGGATTCATATCATATATAAACAAACCAACCAGAGTCACAAATGACTCAAAATCAGCCATTGATCATATTTTTATAAGAACGGAAGGTTGTTTAAAAAATCAAATAAAAACTGAAGCCATTATTTTCTGTACATATATGACAGACCATTTCACACCATATGCATATTTCACTTTAAAAAAAATAAATCAATCAGGCAAGTAATAGAAAAAGAACTATTCAAAAAATTAATCACTATAAATTAAATCAACTCTTAAAAAATGAAAGGTGGGAAAATGTTACATTGGAAAATAACGCACAACTTTCTTATAATATATTCATTAAAACCCTTATAGATCTTATTAAATCATGCACAAGCGATCAAATAATTAAAAAAAGGTACAATAAGCTAAAACCTTGGATTACAATAGGTCTCATAGACTCTATAAACAAACGAGACCAACTAAAAAAAAAACTATTAAAAAATTATTCTGAACCCCTTAAACAAGAGTACATTAATTATTCGATCCGTGCGAAGTCATGGAAAGGGAAGCAAAAGCGATACTAGCGCTAGCTGCGGATAATTCGTGCATTTTAGGGCGATATTTTGTAATTTTGGCATATCAAATACACGTATACATTTTACTTTTTTTCAAAAAAGTAGGTAAAAACAATACAATACGCAACCGGAGTTGCTGTGTTGAAAATTGTACAAACTAGCAAAAAAAAAACAGTGAAACTTATATAAAAAATTTCATTAGCAAAGTGGAAATTAAACCAAAGAAATAAATGGATAGATGTATAATAAGAAGAAAAATTACCTTTATTTTTGTAATAATAACAGTAATGCTGGAAATAGTAGACATCAGAAACTTCAAAGGTTTTAAATAAACAATAAATTATTATTTTACAATGTTCTTTAATATCCCTTTATTCTTAAATGTTCATTCAGCAAGGACTAGATTTCAAGATTTCTGCCTTTGATTAATATATGTGACTGGAATACAATTTTGTGACTTACTGATGGAAAACCAGTTTTAATCATTCTATGTTTTCTTTCGAACAAAAATGAAAATATAAATAACGATCCTTTTTTTATACATTTTAACTTCATTTGACAAAACATGCTAATTCTTCAATGACAACTTATTAGACTTAGGCAACTTCTCATACATTTTCCAGTAAATACTGTTGCCTGCCTATATTTTATTATTGATTTTTATTGATTATAAATAATTTTCTTTAATTTAAGCATTTTTTTTTTTTTTTTTTTTTTTTTTTTTTTTTTTTTTTTTTTTTTTTTTTTTTTTTTTTTTTTTTTTGATTTATTAGCGGAAATCTTAAGTGTTTTACATTTTCTAGGACATATTGTTTTCCTATTTCCCTGCTATAGGAGTTATCCTCCTTTTCAGGGTGGTCTGCCCTGATTACAAAAGTAACCTAGCTAGCTAATTCCTAATTTTGTGCGCGTGTGTGTGGGACCTGTGTGGCAGGTTTGTTCCCCAAGAATATCGCCAATTTTGCTATTTCCAACCTCATAATTGGACGGGTCCATGTATGAGGTGGGGAATATGATTTAGGAAAACCACAAAACCTAAACCACGATATTGTACATGTGTTTTGATTTTCTAATTAAGTAATTGGGAAGGTTTATCTTATACTCAGCGGGGCTGATTCCAGCAGATCCTGGAGTTCAGCGGTGAGGGGGAGGTCTTGGGCGTCTGTGAGGAGTTTTAGATTCGGCTGTGGCAATTTTCTTTTCGGTCTTCGAAAGAGGGGGAGTTGGTTGGGTCGCCAAGGGGTGCGAAGTGTGTTTTGGGAGTGTGTGTTTGTGCCTTTCAGCGTGCGAGAGACGTATTGTTTCCTGAGGGACTGGAAACGTGTGAGGATGGGGGTGTTGGGGGTGTTTAAAAAGACTTCTCCGCTGGGGGAGCGATAGGGGAGGTATTGGCATCGTCTGAGGATACGTCTCTCGAGTGTGGTGAGTTTGTGGGACAGGTGTGTGGGAAGTACACCGTAGGGTATAGCTCTGTATTCGGCAACGGGTCGGATGAAGGAATTGTAAGTATGGATGAGGGTATCTGGGTTACAGCGCCCTATTCGCCCGCACAAAGCTCCAAGGAGACTGGCTCGCTTTCGCATCTTGTCAAGAGTGCGTTGGACGTCAGAGGACCAGTTAAGAGTACGAGAAAATCGTACCCCCAAATAGTCGACTTCGGTCTGTTGAGCTAGCCTGACTCCTAGGAGATTTACGTTTACGAGTTGGGGGTTCTGAGAGGTTCTTTTGGAATTTGGGTGTTTGAAGACGATAAATTGAGTTTTCTGTGGATTTAATGAGACCCTCCATCTGCTACACCAGTGAGAGTACCGGTTTAACAGATTTTGGGTTCGAATATTTAGTTGGTTAGAATTTTTGGCTACCGAAATTAGAGCTGTGTCGTCTGCGTATAGCAGGCATTTGGATGTGGGGTGGTTTGGGGGGGGAATGTCGTGCGTGTAAATGAGATAGAGGAGGGGGGACAGGACGGAGCCCTGTGGGACTCCTGCTAGTGGGGTGAATGTTTCGGATAAGGAGTTGCCCACTTTGACTGTGATTTTTCTGTCTGAGAGGTAGGAGTGTATGAGTTTCGAAATTTGGGGGGGGAGACCTATGTTCATAAGTTTTTTGACTAGTCCGGCATGCCAGACTTGGTCAAAGGCTTTTTGAACATCTAGGAGAACAGCTGAGGAGATGTGCTGGGAATTTACCGCCGTGACAGCGGTAGTGTGAAGGGATGATATTGCGTCCTGGGTGGAGTGGTGGGGTCTGAAACCATGTTGGGATTGGGGTATGATGTTTCTCTCTTCACAAAATTCCCAGATTCTTTCCTTGAGCAGAAGCTCGAGGAGTTTACCTAGGACTGATATGAGAGAGATGGGTCTGTATGAATTTAGGGATTTGGGGTCCTTGCCTGGTTTGGGGATCAAAATGGTGTTTGCGGATTTCCAGGCAAGTGGAAAATAGGATAAGGAGAGGCAGGAGTTTAGGATAAGAGTGAGAATAGGAAATATGGTTTCAGGGAGATGTTTCAGAGTTCTCCTGTGGATGGAGTCAGGCCCGGAGGCCGTGTTTTTGCCTGCTTGGCAGGCGTATTGGATGTCTTGGGGGGTGAATGGGGCGGTGAGGGGGTTTTCGACATCCAAAGGGGGGAGTGGGGCGGCAAGTGTCTGAAGGACGTGAAGTTCGGTCTCGATTTTGAATTGTTCGTCAAAGTGGGGGTTGTCGGGGGTTCTGAATGTGGCTTCGAGGTGGGTTTTATGGGCCAGGGCTTTCTCGTCGGGGGTGGAGTGGATTTGACCGTCGATTAGGAGGTGGGAGTGGGTTTTGGATTTTTGACCCGTGATTATCCGGAATTTGTCCCAAAACTTGGAGCCGTCTCTATGATCCAAATTAGATGTGGTATTGATCCATTGTTGCTGTTTGTGCAGGTTGATTTGGAGCCTGATCAGGGCGTTGAGACGGTTCCATTCTGTTTTGATGACAGGGTCGTGCGTACGGACGTATTGTCTATACAGGCGTCGTTTTTGGGAGATGAGAGCGAGGATGAATTGGGGGAGGGCTTTTTGGGCTGTGTTTATTGAAGTGATAGGGGTGGATGATTCGACGGCGTGGGTGATGGATGTTTGGACTTCATCGATTATAGTGTCGATGTCCTGTGGGGAGTTGAGCGGGCGTTGCTCTGGGATGTTAGTAGAGATAGTTCTCTGAAATAGGGGCCAATCTGCTTTTTTGAGGTTGCGGAAGGTGTGAATGGTAGCTCTGGGGGGGATTGGAGCAAGTAGGGATGTGTGTAACATCAGAGGAAGGTGATCGGAGGTGATCGTAACACCTATGAAGCATCTATCAGCAACCAGTCCAGTACAGGAGTCTGTCAGGAGGATGTGGTCAATGATAGATGATCCCTGGTGGGATACGAAGGTGGGAAGTCGGTTTGAGGCTCTGAATATGGGGAAGTCTATAAGCAGATTAGCTAGTCGGATTCCGTTTGGGTTAGAGGCGTGATCTCCGAACATGGTATGTCTGGAGTTCAAATCTCCAAGCAAAACGGCTCGAGGGAGGGAAGATAGGTATTCTATCAGTGGTAGGGAGATGATTTGGCCAGGGCGGTTATAGTACGAGATTATAGTTAATGGATTGTCTATCGGGAGGTCTATTGCTATTATATCAAGATCAGCTAGATGAGCTGGAAAAGTGTGAGAGTTGAATGGAATTGAATTTTTGATTAATAGTGCATTCCCAAAAGAGTTTTGGGATTTATTTAAATGTACTGTTTGATACCCAGTGAAGCTGGGGGGAAGTTTTGACTTAGTGTCAGTAAGAGACAATATTTGTAGGTTTTCAGAATTTAGGAGGTTTTTGATTAATGGCCTCTTCCGAGCGAGGCCATTGCAGTTAATTGTGCCGATAAGACAATCCATTAAAGGTCAGGGTTTATCGGGGAGTATGTGAAAATTGCTAAATTTCCATGACCTGTTACGGTGCATGAATGGCCGAATATGGCCGGGATTAGCGTTCCCAGGATTTTTGTGAGAATTTCTCTACTATTTGGGAGGAGGTTCATCAGAAGAGTAGAGAATATTTGGATAGATATTTTGAGCTCTGATGTTAGCTCTTGGGGGGGGGTGGATGTTGGGAGGGAGACGGGAGCAACCTGTTCAGGTTTCTGGGGGGGTTTTTGTCTTTCAGGGCATGTAATTGAGTATGCGGGGTGGTTGCCGCGGCAGTTAGGGCATTTTGGCACCTCTGACTTTTTACAGTCAGCTGGCCTATGGTGCTGCCCGTCGTTGGGACAGGCGGGTTTTTTGGAACATTCTGAGGCCGAATGACCAAGGCCGGTGCACTGAGTGCAATATTTGGGAATGGGAGGCAGGGGGTTTTGGTTTGAGGGTTCGACTGGGTGTCTTCGTCCGAAGATGCCGAAGCCCTCGCGGATCAAGTAGGAATAGTGAGACTCTGAAGGAGTCAACACCCTGATGAATGAAGTGAATTCGAGGGTTTTCTGGGACCTTATCCTCCATACTTTCGTATATGGGAAGTCAAGGTCCCCGAGAACCGCCTGGATTTCTTCTAATGAAATGTTTTTGTCAACCTGGCGGATGACTAGGGAGAATTGGGGGGCAGGGGGGGATCGGATGATTTTTTCTGGGGGGTTTTGGGCGTATTTAGGGTTGAGGATGATTTTATTATCCCCCATTCGCTGCCTTATGAGGGTCTGGAGCTCGGTGGGGGTTTTGGGAGAAGTGGTTTTAATTAGGGCCGTTTTGTTAAAGTTGGCTTTAACAAAAACAAGGTTGGAACGGAATAGTTCCTGGGTATTCAATATGTTGAATAGGGCTTTTTGGGTGGAGTAGGCGGCGGGGATGTTCCTGAGAACGAAGAGTGTTTGAGTGGGGCGGAGGGGTCTGTTAGGGGGGTTGTTAGGGGGGTTGTTGGGTAGTGTAGGGTTTGGGGCGGGTTGTTGGGTTTTTAGAGGGGAGTTTTCGCGGAGATTTTGAAAGATGTTTGAGGGTTTGGTGATAGTTTGGTCCATGAGTGAAGGAATAGAGATTGAACTTCTATGGCTTGAGGCAGGGGAGGAGATAGTAGCCATAGAATTAGGGCCTTGGCCGAATTGCTGCGGGGCAGAAGCAGCAGATCCGGCGTAGGAATTTTTTCTTGTCACCACCATGGTGGTGACGAAGGTTTGTTGGGGGAATTCGCTGGGTTTGTTAGTAATTTGGGAGTCCCTAATCCGACTAGTGAGTTGCAACCTCACAACTCAAGGGCTATTAACCCCGGCAATGGTGGCTTGACCCTAGTCGGATGACGTTTGTTAGTTTATTTATGCTTACACTTTTTAGGTCCTGTGTCTTGAAGTCGTCTGGTAGTCCCAAGCTGAAAGAAATGGATTAGAAGTCGTTTATTTAAATGATGACAGATCAATCTATTCGAATAATTCGCAATGCGAATAATAACCTTTTTTAAGGAAAATTTCTAAAAAGAAATTTTCCAAAATTGGGCTATTAACCTGTAAAAAATGGGGTTAGTATACCAAATCTTATTCGAAAATTAGCCTTTATTTAAGAAAAACTCTAAAAAGAATTTTTCGAAGTAGGGCTTTTTGGTTTGTTCGTTATTTAGGAACTCTTCTTTGGAAATATTTTTCTAATTATTTTTCTAATTAAAATTTCTGAAAAGAAATTTCAAAAATACTAAATAAAAATACTAAATATGACCTAGGGTGCTTCTGCTTCAGGTGCTTCAGCGGGAGTGTGCTTTCGCAGTGACTTCCGCAACGCTTCTGATTTTGCTTCGGCTGTTCTAGTCCGCTCGTCACACAGTACCGTCTCGTACAGTTGCTGGATCTCGAATGTAATTTAAGCAATAAAAATATATAATAATAATAAATTAATGTTTTATTTGTTTTACAAATCCATATACTTTTATTAAAACTAACATATATACTTTTTAATTACGAATTCAATTAAAAATTGTATTTGTCAATATACGCAGAAATAGTCCATTAATATCAAAACGAATTGGCGTTGCGGTCGCGCACGGAGCGAATAGAAATAGACTTAACTCATCAATAAAAAAGACAACACGATTATTACAAAGCTGAAATAAATTAAGCTGGAACCAATTTAAAAAAATCTGGAATATAATTAATAATATCACAGGTGGAGGAGCTAAAAATACAAATAAAATAGAAAATACTAATATATTATTAAAAATGGCACAACACTAAATGATAATACAAAAAAAGCTAAGGAATTTAACAAATTTTTTGCCAATGTTGGTAAAAATATGTCAAAAGCAATTCCAAATTGTGTCTTACCTGATAATTTTTTAAATGAATCGGTAGTCGAACAATCAATATTTCTCGAGCCAGTAACCCCTAAAGAACTAATTATAATAATTTCAAAATTAAAAAATAACTGTGCTCCAGGTCCAGATAAGATAAATTCAAAAACTATAAAATCCATTCATAATTACATACTAGATCCTCTATGTTACATCATCAATCAATGTTTCTCAACCGGAGACATTCCGCAACAATGGAAAGTATCAAATAACACCCATCTTTAAATCAGGTAAATCTAACCAAACGGAAAACTACAGGCCAATATCAGTTATAAATAACTTTGCTAAATTGTTCGAACAATGTCTAAAAAAACGATTAATAGATTTCTTTAATAAACATAAGTTAATAACGGATAGACAATTTGGATTTGTAAGAGGTTCCAATACTGAAAATGCTATAATGGATTTTGTTAATTTAGCGGTGAAGGCCATGGACAGTTCATTAAAATGTACAGCAGTTTTTTTAGACCTTACCAAAGCATTCGATACTGTGGATCACAATTCATTATTACAAAAATTAAATAATTATGGCATTAGAGGTATAGCTTCGGATTTAATGAAAAACTACTTGACTGATAGAATACAAAGAGTTAAAATTGGCAATGTAATAAGTTCCGACTGTAATGTTCTAACTGGAGTACCGCAGGGGACCATATTAGGACCAATACTATTTCTTGTATATATAAATAATATAACCAAAATTAACAATTTTAAAGGTCATATAGTTTGTTACGCCGATGATACAGCACTAATATTTACTGAAACAACATGGGAAAAAGCCCAAAAAATAGCGGAAACTAACTTGAAAAAATCCATAACTGGCTAAATAATAATAAGCTATCACTTAATGTTAATAAAACTAAATATATTACGTTTTCCCCAACAGTAGTAGATCAACCAAACAACTTAATAATTAAATTCCACAAATCACAGTGTAATAAAGAAAAAGATTGTAACTGTCAATCTATACAAAAACAAATTCACTAAAATACCTTGGAGTAATAATAGATCAGAATTTAAGATGGTCTGAGCATATTGGATTTGTAACAAAAAGAATCCGAATTTTGATGCACAAATTCTATGAAATGCGTGATATATTAACTAAAAAAAAATTAATTATAGTGTACAACTCTCTGGTTGAATCAATTATTAGGTATTGCATTACTGCCTGGGGCGCAACATTCAAAACAACACTCAATCCACTGCAAATATCACAAAATATAATACTAAAAATAATTTTTAAAAAAGAGAGGCTTTATTCCACACAAAACTTATATCAAGAAACTAATCTTTTAAATATAAGGTCAAGTTATATTTACCAATGTCTCCTAGGAATGTTTGACCAACAAATTAAATGCCCTCAACAAAACATAAAAGAAACACGTTCTAAACTGAATCTAAATGTAACAACAGATTTATTTAAAAAAACTGTTACTCAGAACTCCTTTCTTTTCTTTGGGCCGAAATTATTTAATGTGCTACCTAAACATATAAAAGAAATAAAAATATATAAAACATACAAAATAGAAGTAAAAAAGTATATACTCAATCATCCTTATATATTTCTGATGTTCTCATGATAATAACAGCTGTTAAAATTTATTTAAGATAATTTAACCATAAATTAATAACTGATTCTCACCCCCCCCCCCCCCCCCCCACCGAAGCTGCCATCATTACCTCTCTGAAAAAATCACAATTCAAAATGTCTTTATACATGAAAAATAGATATAAAACACTACATAATACCCTTAAATACTGTAAACAGAGCACCTCATAAAATTGCTTCACACTGGACAGGCAACCATGCCTAGAGTGGTAGCCATTTTATGAGACGCTAACTAATTGTAAAGTAATTGTATATAAATAAATGTATATTAAAAAATGTTAATAAAATGAATGAAATTGAATCTGATCGGCCTAATAAAAGTTTTCGTTTAGATTTAATTATGTTCCTATGGTTTTTATTGTAATAAACCTTTTGTTTTTTTAGTTACTACACCCCTGCTACCATATATTAGTTTTAGATTTGCAAAAGCTTTTTGAAGCATTTGCAAAACGTAGATCGGAGTCAACTATCAAGCCTAGGTTTTTGACAGATATTGCGATATTTAGCTCGTCTCTTCCTACATTTGGTTTTAATTTTCCGATACATCTATTTCTGCGCTTTTTCCAAAAAGTATGGCTATTGATTTAGTGCTATTAATTGAAAGACAAAATTTATTTGATATATTAATAAGAGACTCAATATCTTGATTGATCTGATGGCAAGCAATATCGATGTTTTTCTTAGAAAATGTATGATATAATTGTGTATCGTCAGCATAAAAATGAGACGAACAAAAATGTAGTTCTTTATAAAAATCTAAAGTATAAATTATAAATAAAATAGGACTTAAAATGGATCCTTACTAGGAATGACGACGGGTACCCGTTACGCCCACGGGTTCGGGTTATACGTTACCAATTAGAACCCGTTACGAACCGTTAGCCCGTTAAGGCCCTTTAATAATTATTTAAGAATTTAAGACCTGTTAAACTCCTCTATCTTTCTTTATCTATAGAGCTTCAGACCTGCTTCATTTGTTTTGTAATAATTTCCTCAATCATTGAAAATAAATATTTAATTTTCATGAAGACACAAACGTAAATATAATATTCTACATCTATGCATCGTTTGAAATAGACGTCCATGCATCCGTAGTAATAGCAACATATCAGACAGATTCAATTTCTTTCCTGATTTCATTTTGTACATTATTAAATTTTGATTCAGTAATATTCCTAATGGTTTCTGCACAAGGGCATTTATAGTTTGGTTCCACAAATTTCATGAACTCACGAAACGATTCTCACTCAGAGAAATGAATGGGTAAATTGTTTTCAATGATTACTGCTACCAACTTGTCTGTTATCTGACCTTTTCGAGTGTTGTTACACGGCCGTCCAGTAGTTATCCTCATATCAGTGAGTTTTTGCCTTTTAGGTGTAGAATGAGATGAGCCCGAAGGCCCTGCGTTCTCGATATCAACATCCTGCAGTTGAAGATTATTGTGCTGCGATCGTAAATGTTTCATCATTGAGCTCGTCGATCCGTTATAATGCAAAGTACCGTCGCAATACTTGCACTGCCCTTTAATTTCACTTTCGTGTTCGCCGACGAATGTATTTTTTGAGAAGTGATCCCACACCAAAGACCTTTTAGCCCGCACCATAATAAATTCCGCAAATTAATATAACCGGCACAAATAATGCGACAAAACTGCCGAATAAGTAGCGAATGCGCCGGGCGTGCAACGTAAATCGTAAAAACATCCCTCCCTTCACATTCCATCTCAGTTTTTTGCGCTAAGTTAGACACTTTTCTATTGCATGCTGGGCGAATGCGTATTTGATGGGAGGACCAATAATTTCACTTTCAGACATCACCAGACAAATTCGTGGTGGTTTTTACGACGGAGTTTAACGGGACTCAACGGATGTTAACGGGTCTCAACGAGCATTTGTAGCGTTAACGGGTAACGGGTAATACCCGGGCATTGAAGTCGGGTACCCGGGTACAAAAATTAACTAGTATCGGGATTCCTAATCCTTAAGGCACTCCATTTTTTTACTTGTGAAAATACAGAAGAAGACGAATTATAAATTACAGCTTGTTGACGATTACTCAAATAATTACGAAATAAATTGACACTATTATTATTACAACCTATATAATGCAAAATTGATAAGAGCAATTGGTGATTTATTCGATCTAAAGATTTCGAATAATCAAACAAAATTAACGCGACCATTTTATTTTCATCCAGAGCATTATGAATATCATCAGTAACTTTTAACAAAGCTGTAGTACAACTGTGCACATATCTGTAACCGAACTGATGAAGAGGTAAAATATTATTGGTGTTCAAAAAAGATTAGTTGTTTATTAATTATTTTTTCAAAAGCTTTAGAAATTGCGCATAAAATACTAATTGGTCTCAGATCTTTAGGACTATTGGGATTTGACATTTTTGCAAATGGGATTACAAGAGCACGTTTCCACATAGCAGGGTAAACATTCTTAATTATGCAATAATTAAAAATATGTGACACGTAAGGTAATATGATTGGACAACAATGCAGCAACCTTTCTATGCTAATATAGACCCTGTAATAATAAACCTCAGAAAATACAGTGATAATGATACCAGTAGTTATAGTGACTTTTAAATATAGTTCGAACTTTTTATTTTTTTTAATCTTTGATTTTAGATACTGAATGAAGTGATACTTTCAATGTCAAGAGATTAAAAAAAAGTTTTATCCCACAAACAACATATAATCAATCCTCCTTATTATTTATTGGTTAAATTTAATTCGTTCAATGTTAAAGTGCAACAATTTTTTCAGAAGCATAAGGTTTATTTTTATTTTTTTGTAAATAATATAACTTTTTTTCATTCAAAATTTAATTTACAAAGTGCGTATATTTTGCGAAGTACGCCTATGGAATATGAGGTTATATCCCCACTTTTACTGCACTTCTCTTTTATTCAGACTATAGCTCGCACAATAACACTAGAACATCAGATTGAATTAATAATTTTTTTCTATAATTACACTAATTATTTTTACTTATTGGTAAACTTTTATGATACTAAAGTCCATCTAATCAAAGATTTTGCCAAATAACAATATTAAAACTTTAAGGAGCCGGCGCACGATTTGTCTGTCATCAATAAATAAAATATACGGTGTGTGTCATATAGTTAGATCCATATGGGATTCTTTTTTTTTAATATTTCTATTGGAAAAAAACATCTCTACTTAAAGACTTAAAATAAGTAGCCCATATCAAAGTTGGCTACTGATATTAGTTATCTTTCTTTTTGAAAAATCATTCGAAAATGTTAATTTTTTAACCAAATAAATGTTTCGTGAAAGGAAATCAAGTGTTAACTTAATTAAATTTTGTCTACATTTTTTTTATAATAATGTCATGAAATTCATAAAGCCGACCCTGTGTCTAAAGCAAGCGCGACTTTCAGCTGGAATCTGACCACATACTTTGATTACTATACGGGACAAGAGAGAGGTCCGACACGCCCAACATAGGGCGCGGCCATTTTGAACCCTATGACACAGTTTATAGCTAAAGAATCAGATCGCTCACTCTGCGTCGGCACTTTTTATCTCAATGTTCCAGTTTATACACTGCGCAACTCAGATAATACAATATATGACAACCGTCTATAATAAAACAGCAGTCTTCTGCGTATCCTGAATTTGTATCCCTGGAGTGGATGTTATTTTGGAACTTTCAACTGGTCCGAGTGAGCTAACTGATTCTTTAGCAATAAACTGTGACTCCAAAAATAATATTCACTGACACTGACAGCAGCAAGCAAAATGTCAGGTGCGTTTTAATCATCCGCTTCTGTTTCCGGAATTGTCGGTTCAGTCGTTTAAACCTGTCAGATTAAAACAAGAAAACCGACAATTCCGAAGCAGAAGCGGATGATCAAAACGCACCTATTAAAAATATTGCGCCAAGATGTAGGCAACACGTAATAAGGGTTCAAAATGGCGAAGTTTTCTATCTCCTTTTAAAAGGCACTCAGAAAGCTGCGCAGTGCGACCATTCTCCGTATAGTAAAAGAAAATCAAAGTATGTAAATCTGACTCATGCTCGAGGCGACGGAACGTTCAGGAATGCCGCTGACGCACTAGGAACGGCTAGAACGGGCGGAGAGTGCCGTTGAGTCTGAGATGGAATTTTCGGGATCATCTAGAGTATTCTGGTTACAGAGTTGGCTTGATATAAATATCGCGAGTTTGAAGACGGCAGTCAGTTGATTATAGACAATTTAGTATAGAGCATGGTAATGAAAAGTTAAAGTGTAATAAATAAATTAAAATTGTTAGTTAGTGTCTAAGTATTATATAAATTAAATAGTACGTTATAAATAAATTGTAAATAGTGTGTTTTAAATAAATAAACTATAAATAAATTAGATTATCGTTACAATAATGAATATTTTAATAAAAAAAATTAAAGTATGCATTATTTTTTTGGAAATTGCAAAATCTTCCAGAAAACTCCATTTGCTTTGAAATAATTTTAATATTTGAAAAAGTAACCACATCTTCGAACATTACTAACAAAAATTGGTATGCAATTGTTGACTTCTCATCCTTTTTAAGCTTTTTTAATGAATGCAGTTTTTCCTCCCAATCGTAATATTAAAAAAAAATCCCATATGGATTCAACTTTATGGCACATACTGTACATAAAAAAAGAAATAAATAGAATTTGAAATGGAGGCTTTAATTTTAAATATAGCTTGTAAAATATCTGAAATTATAAACATTTTTTTTCAGGACTACGAGCAGATTGTGACGCTTATCTCGAAGCGTCACTGTTTGTGAGAAAAATTGACAATCCGTTGATGATTACCGATGACAATTTATTTCAATTAATCGCATCATCGAACGAAAACCGATATTTTAAATTTTTCGTTCAAAGTTCAAACGACCAGGCAGTTTTATTCGTTAACAATATAATTTTCCCGGACAATTCAAAATATCTGACTGTTAGAATAGAAGCAAATAAACCTCCGTCTGAAGAAGTACATCACAAACAAGAAATTATATACTCGAACACGACTTCTTCTACTCTATTTTTTTCTACAAATCCGGATGCTTGGCATTATATCGAATTCATATATGACGGAAAAAACGATAATACGACTACTGGAAACTTAACTTTCCAATTGAAATTTATATCGAACGAACTTCCTGAAAATTCTAACCATTATACATTGTTAACAAACGAAACTTACTTCAATAATTCAGTTTCAAAAACATTCCATAATTATAAAATTACAAATTTAGTACCATATAAGCAGTACGATTTGATAAGGGAAGCTACTTCGGAGACGTTTTTCTTTTCTTTCGAATTAGAAAAAGAACTGGAATCAAAAGTGCCTATAGCGATAAATATGACGAATTCTCATTTCTCCCTTTTGAAGTTTAGACTTCGAGAAGGAACCGATGTAGGAGGAACTTTACAATTTATTTTAGCATTTAAACCTAGAATCGATCGATCTCAATATACATTTTATAAGGCTGAACCTTCGGACCACGTCGTTGTGGCTTGCATAAGAAAGGGTGCAATGGAAGTACCGACTTGGCCGAACAATTGTGTCTACAACGATGTGAACAAGCAGTCGCAGCTAATATTAAATAGTACCAATGAAAATTCTACAATACTCATTCCGTACCCAGAAAGTGGAACGTGGTATGCCACTTTCAAGCTATTTTGTGGTACCTGTAAGCCTTGTACATGTTCAAAATCTTGCCAAAAACAATACGAAGATTGCGTGATAGATTGTGAGCTCAATTGCGATGTACCTTGGGATTGTCAATTATGTACTACGAATTGCAGTTCGCAAATTATAAGTTCTGATGATTGTAAGGGATGCGATTGCGATGGACCTTGTTTGAAGAACGACAATGTTACTTGCACCAGTAGCCTTTTATTCGACGTGGGTTCTCATCCGTGCATTTTTGGACAATGTTCTAGGAATGGTAGATGCATGTTTTTGGTGTCTGATGGTGTGGTATTCTCTACATGTGTTTGTATGAATAAGTACAGGGGTAAGTTTTCACATTTTAAACATTATTATTTTAAGTATAATTCCCATTCATTAGGATTTTTTGCGGATCTATGTACTTCTTTTTTTTTAACAAACCATATTTTCCTTAAGAATATTAATGTAGGATAAAAACAGGAGAAAATAGAGCAAACGTTCCAAGCTACTTCAATACTATATAAGGAAACTAAGCTTATTGTAATAGAAGCAATTGCTCTAATCCCTCAAGTCTCTTTTTGCCTTATTTGTATCATCACCTTTCCCATTTGTATATAAATAAGCTGTTTTGTTGCTGAAGCGGACAGTTTAAGTGGAGTTATCGATGTGAGCAGAATAATATTGTTAATATATGAAAAAAGTTTTTATAAGTTCTTATAAATGAGTGAATAAGTAAATGTAATATAAATTAAGAGTATTAAGTATAAATTAGTTATAAAATAAATTAGTACATTTGAAGAGCTAACTTTCAAACGCGAACTAGTCACCTTAAAAGGATTTTTCAGGTAACACAAATAATTGATTCTGATCTAACTAAGAGGAAATGAAAGTTAAAATTTATTTCGTTAATTTAGATGTCATAGATATTATTTTTAACAACTATTGAAAACATTTTATTGTATTTTTTTGTTTAACTTTATTTTTTATTTTGGACAAGTTCGCGTTTGACTGAACGATTTGAACAAGTTCGCGTTTGAATGGAACGTCCCGGGACAAATTCGTTTTTGATCTGAAGCAACAAAAACACAATTTGTTTTATTTGAGTAATGTTCAAGCTTAATTTTTTACATATAGGTACGTAAATTTGGGACAGAATAATATTACTTAGGTAAAAAAAAACAGATATTTTTTCATTTTAAAATTGAAATCAAATTAATTTTCTATGTTGAATTTTTCAATCTTGTCAGGTATGCACCCCACAACAATCATCTTCTAAGCTGTCATATCTTTCATTAACATCATAATCATTATTATTATTATTATTATTATTAACAATAGTCAAATTTTCATCATCAATAATGTCTGTAGAAGTTTAGGTTATCTATTTCTCTCCATTCGCCACTGATTTCATAAAATCCGTATATTTAAAAATTATTCTACAACTCTGCCATCCCCTTCAAAGTAGTCCACGTGGGCAGCTATACAACGATTACAGCGCGTTTTCCACGCTTCGTAACATTTCTGGAACGCTTCGACTGGGATGTCTACGAGTACCCTCGTCACGGTTTTTTGGATGTCCTTAAACCGACTCAACTGGGTTCCTTTGAACATCGCTTTTGCTTTAGGGAACTGAAAAAGTCACAGGGTGACATATCAGGCGAATAAGGCAGCTGTGGAAACACGCCGAGGGCGGTGTGACACGGCGCGTTGTCGTGATGAAGGATCCAATTGTTTGCGATGTCTGGGCGCACCCTGTTGACTCGTTTTTACAATCTTTCGAGTACTTCGCGGTAGTAGACTTGATTTACGGTTTGCCCCGGTGGAACAAATTCTTTATGGACAATTCCACAGCTATCAGAAAAGGTAATGATCATCGTTTTCACCTTCGACTTGCTCATGCGAGCTTTTTTCGCATGGGGGGAGTGCGCAGACAACCATTGTGAGCTTTGGCGTTTGGTTTGCGGGTCGTATTGGAAAAACCAACTCTCATCGCCTGTAATAACTCGATCAAGCAGCGTGGGATCGTTTTCTACTTGCTCTAAACAGTCGTCCGCAACGGTCATTCGATGCCACTTTTGCTCCTCAGAAAGGTTCTTTGGAACCATCTTCGCACACAACTTTTTCATCCCTAAATCATCGGTTAAAATTTGTCTGACTGTTTCACGGTTCATACCCAGTTCCGAGGCCAACATTCGAACTATTAGACGCCGGATTAGGATTAGGGCGCGCACTCGCTGCACATTCGGGCCAGTCCGCACCTCGACTGGTCTCCCGCTCCGCACCTTGTCTTCAACGCTTTCACGCCCCTTCTTAAACTCTTTATGCCATCGAACCACCTGGGCACGACTGAGAGCACTATCACAATACACTTTTACGATTTTAGCGTACATTTCCGAAGCTGTTTCGCTCAATCTGGCGCAAAATTTTATCCCGACGCGTTGCTCTAGATTTTGCTTCTCCATTTTCGTGACAAGCACCACCAACACCCGTCTACTAAACACGACACAGCCGGCGAACTAAACAAACTAGAGAGATGGTAAAACTACTAAGGGAAAGAGAGTTTCAAGGTCGCAGGTTTACCACAAGCGCGGCAATAAAATCGGACTCATTACTTAATTGTCACACCTCGTATATATTTTTTCTTTGCATCCGAAATCATGTGACCCAACTGCTTATCTTCCAATACAAAAGAATCAGATCCCCACTGACGACCCCTCTTCAGAAGTGAAATGTATTTTTCATATTCATGCTCGAATCTGAAATTTTCATTTGCTTTGACTGTAATATTGGTTTTTCCAAACTGTGTGGTGATTCTTTTTAAGTAAATTCTTTTCTTATTGCTTATATTCTCTATGTTCTTTAGATGTGTAGAGATACTTTTGGTGTCTTTCAGTGTCCAATCTGTTCCCAACTGCTTTACGGCTTCAACTTCTTTAAATAGCTCATAATACTCTTCTTTTATAAACATAGTAGTTTTCTTCCGAAGAAGTTTCTCTAACCTTTCAAAAACGTGGTCGGTAGGGAGGAAACTATAGCCTAGAATAGGAAATGTAATGATGATCTCTCTGATAGGACCTTGGTGGAATGAAAGGAAGTACATTAATGCGTGGATAACAATGTTGTTTTTGTTTTGTCCTCCGCATCCATCACAAAAGAGCTTTAATACCTTTTTTCCATTAAAATCACATATTTCCAAGAAGTTCAGGAGCGCTGAAGAAACTTCAGTTGACCCTCTTCCAGCTTGCTCTTCAGTCCAAGTGTAGAAGATTGGGTTTAGAATTTTTACATCTGTAATACATAAGTATGTAATACAATGAATATTTCCGAGTATAAAATGATTCTTGAATAGGAGTTTTGGGTAACTGCTGCATTTGTTGCATGTCAAAGCAGTAGATAATGTCTTCTTCATGTTCTTCTTTCATGAGTTCATAGAGAGCGTGAGATCTTTTTTTATGAATTCTGAGTTGTATTAACAAGTTAACTTTAGCTTCACCAATAGCATTTATGAGGTTTCTAGTCTTTTCACAGTAACTACACGCGTCAGTTGCTGGACTCTTGAATCCAGTATTAAAGTCCTTATTGAAGACACGTCGAAACATTGCAAGAGATACACTCAAATCGTTGGAATGATTTTTTTTAATGAGCCCAAGGAATAACAGTATTCGAAGTTGTAGGTTTAGCATACAATTTCTTTTTTCCTCAAAGAACTTCTACTTTCCTAACTTTGTCGTTTTCTACTACCTATGTTTCCATCTCTTACCAATACTGATACAGCATTCTCAATGTTCTCCATAGTATTAAAAACTGAACATTTCGCTTAAAAAATAGTTTGACTAGCTCGCGTTTGAAAGTTAGCTTATTGTAAATAAGTTAAAATGATAAAATGTTTAATTTTTAATAAAAATAGCTTTTAGTTTTACATTTAGCTAAGAAAAAATAGAAAAGTATTTGTTTTTTATGTACCTAGTAAATAATAAGTAAAGGACGGACAATGTTTAACGGTATTACATAGTTTACTCGTTTTATACAGAGTATCCACAAAAAAGTATTTCAAACGATGAAGAGTCGCTCAACAGGAATTTCTTTAGATACATATTTTTTATTTTCCCTGCATATAATTTCACTTCAATTTTTTAAATTTGTGATCAACTTTTCAAATTTTTATTTTAAAGACATTTTATAATCTACACAAACAAAAACTGGTTTCTTCCTTTTTTGGGAGGGAAATGTTACTATTCCTATTTGTTTATTAAATTTGATTTTATTTAAATTAAAGATAATGATAATATTTTTAGTCTGTCTTGTTATTGTGATGTGTTGTTTGGTTCTTAACTAAAATGTATATTATCAATCTCTTGTGCATATAACATGAATGGTAATTTCATTACATATATTTAGAAATAAATTGCAACTTTCAAATTTGACTAGAATTATTGATATCATTAAAAAATGGAATACTGGTGTAAGATAATATCGATTTTTATTTTTCATAATGATTTTAATAGTATTTCTATTTTTAAATGATTTCACAATATTATTTTTATAGTTCTGCGTACATTATTCTTTATAGTATTTTAGGTGTTTAAAAAGATCTATGATAAATTTAAGGTTAATAGTGTTAAGTTGAAATCAAAAGTCAAATTTTTATCAGTGAAATTGGTTTATTATTTTTTTTTATACAAAAACACTTTTTTTTAAATAAATTCTCTTCTTAATTATATAAAAATTATATAAAAGTCAAAACAGTATTCTTACAGGATTGTGGTTTGTAGATTAAAAAAAAATTTATAAATTAATAATTATCTCGATTTATTCCAACTAAGAAATGATGCTGGCCATATCTAATTAACCGTTTATAGTACAGATTTTTTTTAACAAAAATTCCTTTTTTATAAAAATCACTGGAAATTATTTTCAAACTCCTAACATCGCAGGTTTATAGAGGGCGCATTGCTCATGGTCATTGATAAAAACAGTTTTTTTTTATACCAAATTAAGTTATGCCAAAAATATAAAAATCGTATTCTGTGCGAAATTTTATTTAATTTTTACTATATCCACTCATTTATTGGCATTTATTTGTACAACCGGTACATAATAATATACTGGATCATTTGCACATACGAGCAGCACTACTAAAGTTCGTAGAATCGAGTATTCAACACCGCATCATTGTGTGGAAAAACTTTTTTAATAAACAGTTGATTGACTGTGATAGAAACCAAGTTTTTAGTTACAAATCTTATAAAGGCACGATTTTTTAATTTTAATTTTGTTTTTATTTTATTTCGTTTCCTTTATATTTTGTTTTTTTCTTTATTTATTTATTTTTATGTTTAAATCTTCTTTTTTCTATGTTTTCTTCTATTGTACATATTTTTTTTGGGTTATAATCGCAGTATTGCTTATACACTGTTGTTGGTAATATTTACAATTTTATATTAAATCTTTTGATGTGTAGGTAAATACAAAATAATAGATTAATGTTGTAAAAACTTAATTCGTTAATTTGTCGTCCTAAATTATGTTTTACAAATAACAGTTCGGAGAATTCAAGACCAACGTTTGATGACCATCTTCGGGAAGGTCTTTCATACACATTTTTTGGCGCGAAACATATTGATGCTGTAAATAAATACCTACTTGTGTATTAAGAGCGAAAAGTAATACTTTGCCGCTTGAAACAGAAAGTTTTTACTAAAAATTCACAAGATCTTTTCTACGATCACACTTTTTTAAGAAATAGATATAAAAACTAAAAATTTGTCGTAAGTAGTGTATAACGTGTTGCCTGTACCTATATTAATCATGAAAAAAGCAGTTGATATTCAGAAATTCAAAAATTCAAAGACTCAGATTCAAAGATTCGAAGATTCAAACATTCAAACATTCAAACATTCAAACATTCAAACATTCAAACATTCAAACATTCAAACATTCAAACATTCAAACATTCAAACATTCAAACATTCAAACATTCAAACATTCAAACATTCAAACATTCAAACATTCAAACATTCAAACATTCAAACATTCAAACATTCATTCAAACATTCATTCAAACATTCATTCAAACATTCAAACATTCAAACATTCAAACATTCAAACATTCAAACATTCAAACATTCAAACATTCAAACATTCAAACACTCCTGAAACCCTGAAACATTGAAAAATTCAAACATTATTCAAACATTCAAAGAAAGATTCAAAGATAGTCAATTGACGATTAAAGAAAATTGATTGTTTGAAGATGATTAATTGAAGATAATTTATAAGATTTAAAGTTTTGAAGATGATTTAAAGATACTTTAAAAATGATTTGAAGATTGAGATGGAGATTAAGAAGAAAAGTGTGAGTATACTCGATTTTGGAGCTTTACTTCCATTTGTCTATTGGAGAGAATTTTAAAGGATTCTTCACCCTTCAGAACAGTGGCTAGAACATAGTAAAATATTGAGTATGATATGAGGTTGGTTTTAACAAACATTTAGCCACGAATTTTAAAGTACAATCATCGCATTTAATGTTAATTATTTAATTGAATAATATGTTGGAATTTTATTCTGACAAATTTATTTTTTGCGTTTTCATCGTATTAAAAATGTATAGAGACATACAAATTGTGGCGAGGGTCGCAGGTTACACGACTCAAAAAGGATAAGAATTTCTGTATTATGAGACAGAAAGATATTTAATGCTGACTGATATACTTCAATTTGTTTGCCGGAAATTATCACTGAAAACAATAAACAAACTGAAAAGGCGAATTATTCTTCATCATGAGTTCATACACAACGAATTTTTTAACTGTAAAAACAATCAATTATTGACTTATATTCCGTATTAGTCCGATTTATGACTTCTTATTCTGTTCAGTAATTTTTCGTTGTATACATAAATTAAATTAACATCTTGTATATGAAATTAATACTTTATTTAATTAAAATGTTTACTTCATATACAGTTACTATAAACTGGCTCCAATTTCACATCAAGTTCGATGTGTATACTCGTATTATAATAAAAATATGGACTCATTTTAAAATATTGAGCTTGATTTCGAAATTGTAATAATATTTTTCTAATTATATTTAAATTATTAAATAATTCTAATTTTTATTTTAAATTGTTCTGTTTTATATTATAAATTTAGTGAAAATTAAAAATAAAGAGATTAATGGAAACCATCTTGTAGTATTAATTAAATAATTATCTTTGAAACCTATTCATATTTTGACACATCAAAAATAAAATGCTTGACGGTCGGTTTTCATCGCCTGAAAAGGCCGATGAAAAATGTAAATCACTTGTTTCTGAAACACCTTCCTCAGATGAGTTGAAAAAGTGTTTTGAAGATTGGTTTCATCAGGATGCAAACGTGTATAGAGTTTAAAGGGCAATATTTGAAATTTTCCTCGAATTTTAGTAGTGCTTTCTCGTATTTTGTTTTTATTTTTTTAATCATAGCCTATCATGGGACCCTATCATGCGCATTTTTTTTAACTATTAAACACTTGAAGACCAAGTCGATAATAAAATATTTCACTAATTTATATTTTTCAGGTTGGGACTGTTCCGACAATTCCCAGGCGACTTCTTTCTACATGGTAATTATAGAATTGATGCTGCTTGTCTTTAGTAATCTAGCATTTTTACCCGCCGTTTATGTAGCTTATAAACGAAAATACTACATAGAAGCGCTTGCCTACTTCAGTACTTGTTTCTTCTCCACATTCTACCATGCTTGTGATTCGGGTGAAAACCTCATCAACTTCTGCATGGTGCGTTTGTCCGCATTGCAGTTTGCGGATTTCTTCTGTGCCATCTTAGCCATTTGGGTGACGCTCGTGGCTATAGCCGACCTTCCGACTCTTTGGACGAACATAAGTCACATGGTCGGTGCTATAATTTTAGCGTTTTTCACAACAATCAATAAAACTTCGTTATGGGTATTTATAGTACCCGTTGTAACGGGTATAATCGTAATATTGGGTAGTTGGATAATCAAGTATCGTAAGGTAAAACAACGATTCGCTAATCGAAGATATTTGTATTATAAATTGCCGATTGGCGTGGCTGTTGTAAGCGTCGGTCTAATTTGTTACGCCTTTTTGCAAACCGAAAACAACTATAAATACCTGCATAGCCTTTGGCATTGTTTAATGGCTGTAGCCTTGATTTTAATATTACCAAAACCAAATACATTCCTTCCGGAAGTAGTCTTGTAAGTACGGGTATTCCAAATAATTGTTATTTGGTTAATCGTTATGAAGTGGTTCCAAAACTGTTTTTTTTTTCGCGTCCGACTTTGTAGATAGCTAAAATTGGAATTTACAAAATGATTTAATTTAGATACGTGGGAAAAACCCGTTGTATTACTATAATTTTGATAGTAGTTTGTTGTTATTCAAAGTGTTAATACATTTTTTTAAATTTTTATTTATTCATCTACAGTGTTTTTCAAAAAGTTTTGCATCATTAGGAAAAACTCGTTATGTTACTATAATTTTGATAGTAGTTTGTTGTTATTTAAAGTGTTTATGCTTTTTATTTTATTTTTATATATTGATCTACAGTGTGTCTCAAAAAGTTTGCATCATTGGAAAAAATCCATTATGTTACTATAATTTTGATAGTATTTGACCAAGATCACTTCAAGTGGACCCCCTATGTTCCACTTGACCATAAAAATTAAGTCCATGTACTGTTTTTATAAGTAGTTACCTTGAAAAATGAATCCCTCAAACAATTTTTAAAAATTTTGAATTTAACAATAATATTTTTAATAATTAAAATTTTGAGTACTTTTAATTAAAAAAATGGATTTTAAATCAACCGTTAAAGATAAATTAATAAACTTTTTAGGATTTATTGTCAAATATCTATGTTTTGATAAAATATTAATATCTTAAAATTATTTGTTTATTATCGCATTGTTAATTATCTTTTAAATAAACAAATGAAAATTTCATTGATTTCTCGGTAAATGTATAAAGGTTTTTTTCGCTTACATGAAACAACCGAGATATTGGACTTCCACACACTAATGGACCACTATGTATATTAAAAACATGAATGTATGTATTTGGGTGTCTCTTATATGGAAATCAAATTAGATTAGGTACTTATTTATTAAAAAAAGATAAAATTACAGATCAGGCAGGATCTCTTTTTTACAGTCTGGATACAGATTTCTATGATCTTGGTACACAGCGTAGCAAAAATTGCTTTTGTTCTTTCTTTGCAGTGATTAAACCATGAAAATCTTGCATAAGTTTTACAGCCCTTTCAGCTGTATCATTAACTGCCCTTAAGGAAATAACTTTTTCTTTTGCCTCTAAATAGGCAACATCTTCGTTCCACGTAGAAACGGATCTCTGGAGGAAGTTCTTATCAATTTTTAATCGACAAAATAAGCTTTTACTCTTGACAGACACAAATTCATCACGTAATGATTTTCCTGCAACAATAAATAAGGCAGTATTATTATCAGTTTAGTGAAAACAATATAAAAAATTAATGTATTTCTACCTACCATACAAATAATCAGACATATCGTCTTTTGATGGAATGTATCTCTTCCCAGAATCATACAAACTCTCTCTTTGTAAGTTCAGTACAATATTTCCCTTGGTTTGTTTATCAACTTCATCATCAAAGAGTGATAGAACGGCAATTTTTTCCGACAAGTACCAAAGATGTTGACTAAACTTGCTCAGGGCGCTTTGGAAATCAACTAGTCAACAGTTTCATATTCCTTAAGCAAATCTTGATTTGATGCCTTCACCTTGCATTGAAGCCATGGTTTCACGCCTTGAAGTGCTCGTTTATCCTTGGCGCTAATTTTAAACCGATATTGCAAGAAACATATTTTTAAAGAATAAATAGCTCTAGCCATTCACCTAGCTTGGTGCATCGCTCCAGGAGGTCTGATTTTAATTTTTTTTATTATCTCCTCTTAAGAAAAGAATTGATAATTCAATCAGTTCCCGATAATCGTCACGTACAATGTTTTTTGAAATTCTTGATTATAAAACGTTAATAATTCTTGTATTGTATAACAAAAATATTGTGTGACGATATCGGTGTAGGTTTCAATAGCAACAGGATTGATTAATAGTTTTCCAGTTGTCTCTAAACTTTTGAACAGTGTACATTGAACATTTTAAAATTAGTTCATAAACATGATGGCAATCGCCCTGTATTAGACGCAGTTGTGTCACACATATGAAGACTAGACACAGCACAATATTTGTACTTTGCCATCGTGGTTCCAGTCATAAAGTGCTTTTCACACATCTTTATTTTTATTTATTTTATTTATTTAGTACACCACTCAACAGTTAAAAAGAGTGGGATGAACATAAATTAAAAGCAAATACAATATACTAATGATATACATCACAAACGAGTTAAGAACATCAAATATGACTGAACATGAAACAAATAAGAAGTACAACGAACTCTATTTTTAAGAAAAACTGAAGGTAAAATATTCAGTAATATTTAAGTTTTTAAAGGAGCATAAAACATTTTAAAAAATTGAAAAATTAAATTAAAATAAAATAAATACACACAAAATATATATTATCAACTTACCAAGCAGGATAAACACCTACTCAGTTTCTATGGTAATAGCTCTAAAAATATCTATTTTCTTACAACTAAAAATATCCAAAGTGTATTGAAGGCGATGATAATTATTGATCATTTGAAAAATTGGAGAACCGTTCAAAATATTTGTATTTGCAGCCGGCAAGTAAAAGCTTAAGTATATTCTAGTATATTTAGCTTGATCTTGACCGGAATAGCTCTCCAGTTTGGACACAGCCAGAAGTTGTTCCTTTTCTCCAAATGAAATTAGAATTTGCAGGCGTTCTTCTTTAGAACTTCTAACGTCCAGTACAGGTAATAATTTCCAATCCCAGTGAACGATCACCACTTCAGACATATTATTCTTAAAATCTGATTTTTTAGATTCCGCTCTATCTTATGTACTCTGTGTGCTAATGCGTTGAATGGACGATTTGTTTATCGGGTAATCATCACAGCGAAGATCTAGTGCTTCTACTACAGCCTGAAGTATATAAACAGAATCCCTTATGCTTAATTGACATCTATCTAAAGCTGCAACTAACTTAGGCGTTCCAGAACTTACCGTTTGAGAGGTGGATGACAAGGGTACCTCAAGGCTTTCATCAGAGCTGGTAGATTGATCGTGAGGTCCTTGCGTTTGTATACAATCTTGTGTTGTAAGAGATGACGGTAAACTCCCGAAACACATTTGCTCATGTCTTTTTTCTCTACTTGTAATTTTCTCTGTATTACCCTTTCTTCTTTGTCGGCTAACTTTTTGTCTACACCCGCTAAACACCCTGGAAGTCCTTTTTGTTTTTGTAAAAATAATTTATCTTCTTCGATTTTCATCCGTTCCAAAGCATCAGTGTGTTCTATATCGAATAAATTATCTAAATTGTTTTGAAAGTCCACCTCACGGCGCTCGGATTTTTTTTGCAACTCCCTCCAAGCACGGTAAAGATACACAAGTTTTTTTTTACATAGTTAGCTTTGGTAGGGATTCTAACCTTTTCCCAAAAAATAATACACTCTCGAATGACGAGATTTGCGCTTTCACTAACAGTCAGTTTAATTTCGCGAATGTTAAAAAAAAGTACCTCAAGAACTTAACGGTTTGACGGTAACTTTGCGCCTGTTATTTGATAATTTACTCACCAACTAAGAAAATACTTTTTATTAATGCTTCTTAATTCCACTGCCATCTTCTAAATGCAAAACAATACGTCTTAATCACGAGAATAACCGAACAAATAACAAATACCGCGAATATATGCCGCTACTTTCGCGTAACTTGTATGAAGATGATTCTGTGCAAGTCGGCACGGGTCATCTTACTCCAAAATAGGTAAAAATGTATTTCCGAGTGTTTTAAGAGCAAATGAAGAAAAGCAAGACCAATGCTTTAGAAAATAAAAACTTTGAACAATAAGGGACACCCTAGTATGTATAGCAACTATGCGTAAAGAAGAGTCTGAAGTGTATTAGTGAAAGGAAATGTTTCTCTTTAGTTGTAATTGAAATAAATACGCAAAGTCGAAGCTTACATTAACTTGAGACTAATTATTGGCCTATAAAAACATATTTAGAAGAAACCCTTAAAGCAGGGATGCACGACGCCAGTGTCGTTTTGGCGGTCCGCTGGCCGTTGACCAGTTTGGCCCGCTTACGACAAATTATACATTTTTTAGTAACAAACTTGTGTTTAGACTGACGACCTTTTTTTAGAAATCTGAACCGACTATTGTAGGCTCAGGTCTCTCTTGGCGATCCTCGTACAGTTACGGATTTTCAAATCTGGCCCTTTGAAAATCTGAGTTGTGCAGGCCTGCCTTAAAGCATTAATTTATAATAGATCTCTGTATGGAAAGTACACTGGGAGGAGTTGGTATTTACAACATCTACTTAACACTTTAACCCAGCAGTTTTTAAAGGCTGTGTTAAAAAAGAGCGCTTACAAAAATGGCGGTGGATAAAATAACGCGGCCCTTATAGCGTTTGGACAAAAGGGCGTGTCATAAAACAGCGCGTGGACAAAAAGTGCGTTATAAAATAGCATTTACCTTTAATAACGCGTCATAAAATTATGTTTGTCCTTAAAAGCGCGTCATAAAATAGTATTTGCCCTTAAAATCGTGTTATTAATAAGCGTTTGGCTTAAAGAGCCCATGACCTAATAGTGCGTGGTCAGCAATAATAACGCGCTAAACACGCTTAGGTATGTATTCAGAACGTTGATAAAGTGTATGGAATACTGTCGATAACTTTCATTATACAAGGCGTTCCATAAGGAATGGTAAATATTTTAACCGTAGGTTCAGGAACTCAAAATATCAATATTTTGTTAAATGACACTGGGTCAATGTTATCTACTTCTGAGATACAGGGTGTTTTTTTTTTGCAATATTTTCGTTTTAATTTAACGTAATGGCTTGAAATTTGGTACGATTGTATTTTTGGGCTAGTTAGTCATAAGCATGTTATCAATTTGTGACTAGTTTAAGAGGGCGCCACCTGCTCTCTACAGGATGAAGAAAACTTTTTTTATTCTTGACATTTTTACATTTTTTTCGAGTCTTTAGGGTATCTGTTTACAATATTTTAACGTACTGAAACAAGTAGGTATACATTTTTTGTTCAAATTTACAGGGTGTATCATAAATCTTAGACCATAGGGCCTGAGCTAAGCCACCGAATTTTGCTCCTGAAACATTGAAGTTTTATCTATCGAATCACGACCGAACATTTTAAATGTTTTTTCGGGAAAATGCTTTTTACCCAATTTTCCGACTAGTACAACTTTTTTGTCGACATTTGTTTTTCGAATTTTCAAACTTTTCAACAAATTTTCCAGTAGAATTAAAAATTCGCGTATACTTCTCGACATTCTTCACAATCTGGCATTTAAATTTTTACTAATATCTTAAACACATTTCCCAGGAAAATTAGGGTAAATTTTGGGTCGAACGCTTGACCTGGAAAAACTTTGCCTAAAAAGGAGGTAGAATAAAAAGACTTCAAGAATAAATATTTTGCTTGTGAGATTGACGAAATAAAAAACCGTGTATATTTGTTGGCTTTTTCAAGTGATTATGTCGGAAAATTTTTGAATTTTTCTTCGGAAAAGTGATTTTCCACCAATTTTCTAAGTTAACTTAATTTTTTTTTGGTAAATTTTCTTACAATGGATGAAATTCGAAAATATAATGTTTGTTTTGAGTATTTTCCGGAAAAACTATAAATTTGCGTACAATACTCGACATTGCTCATTTAAATTTTTGTTAGATCTTATACACATTTTCCAGGAAAATTAGGGAAATATTTGGGTGGGACTTTGATTATAAAAGAGGAGATAGAGATAGAATACAATAAGAATAATTATTGCGAAATTTTTTAGTAATTTAAGACAAATTTAAAATAAATGTGTTCTTCTTTTATCGGATATTGTTGGAAAATTTGAAATTATCCTACGGTAAAATTGATTAGTGGTCCCATGACATGAGACATGACTCACTAAAAAATTGCATAAAAAATGAGATAGAGCAAAAAGACCTTAATAATTGATGTATCACATGACAGGGGAAGGGAAATCAAAAATCGTTATACTTTTGGATTTTTATCAAAAAATTATGAACAATTAAAAAAAAGCGTGCTTTAAAATGTCTCTATCGAATGACATTTAATTACTTTATTTTACACTGAGACATTTACACATTTTAGTTACACGCAGAAAAATTTTTTTCTTGTATATGTTCGTTTGTGACATGGAAGAAAGAAAACTTTTTTCAACACATGTATTTTAATGGCGTTGTTTAGAGACACGCTTTATCTTCTTGCAGCTATTAAGAAATACGTTGTTTCCTAGCGCTAATAAGGTAAGCGCTCATATATCCTAGCGCTATTATAATAGGACGCGTTCTCTTGTTACAAAAAATTTTGCCCGGCACCATTTTTTAAAAGCCCTCTTTTTTTAACAGTCGTTTTTATGACGTTTAAGCTCTATAAAGACGAGCATAATCATGCAGAAGGTTAAAATAATTTGTGAGGTTCTTAAAAATTGCCATTTTTTACGATATTCCTTTTCGAAAAACTACTAAAAAATATAAATTCGAGATTATAGTAATGAATAATTTTTTTTTATTCTATTTAAACTAGCTAAATACAAAGTCGGAAATGCACAAATACGTACTCCTTTTAAAAGTTTACTTCATATGGAATCACTAGTTAGCGTACAATCATTTATTGTAAAGTTGATTTATACAATTATTATACAAAGTCTTACTTTATTTCATATCCTATTATTTTATGAAAAGCAGTTCTCGTATGAGTTTGTTCTTCAAATTCTGACGCACCCTATATTTATTTATTTATATATTTTTTGCTCTGTAAAAGACATTAATATGCTCGTTCAATGATTTTATCTATATGACTTTCTTCAGAAGTTTTACCAGTCTTAATATTAATCGGTTTCTAAAAGGTCTGATCTGTTTTTTTTAAATATTGTTTTGTTTTATTCATTAATCTAGAAATATCTTTTTTATTTTAAGATCAGATACATTTCAAAACCACCGTTGGTATAACTTCTTTGTGATAGTAGATTTCTTAGAATAGTTTCCATTAAGTACCTATACACCCACAGATCTTATATGTTACATTTATTTGACTGTTATTAATTTTTATTTCTTTATTACTTCTTTGCCAGTTTTTAACAGAAGTAAAAGAATGAACTACTTACCTCAGGTAAGATTAATTTAAATAAAATGTTATTTATATTTTACCAGCTTTAAATAATTACCATATTTTCCAATTCCGGAATATCCAAGCCACGTGTTTATTTTATATTAACATTTCAGATCCATTATATAGAATCATATCTGACTAGTAACTAATAATTTAATTTTTTCTACTTTTATGTACCCACTCCTTTTCTCTACACACGTTTTTACTTCATCCATTGATCCGCATTTTGTAAAATTTAAATATTTATTTTCATTTATCTCGCATTGTCAGTGTTGCCATAAGCCTCTGCGAAAACTCACGAAATTTTTCGCTCAAGACAAAAATAGCGTTTGTTTGTAAAGGGAAAAGTTCATCGCTGTCACCGCCGGTCCGTGTTCAGTAATTCAAGTCCAGTGTTAGTTAAAGACACTTAAATTGCTGAAATGTCCTAAGGAATTCGAAGTAGGTATTCGAAAAATTTATATTGTCAATTTCCCCGGAAAGTGGAAAATTCTCCGCGCATTGGCAACACTGCACATCGCTCCTAAATACTCGTTCCCACGAGTCGATTTTGGTTGAACGATTTTTATTTATCGACTATGTAAACGTACTTTTAAATTTTTGTTGAACGACAAAATCGTTTCAACAAGAGTTCAACCTATTCAACGATTTTTATTTATGCCTTAATCGACATTTGAAATAGTGTTTTTTGTTACTCGATACATATAATATGTCGTCTCAAAATCCATTTCCGAAATACTACGTTCTGCTCGTTTTCTCTTAAATTTTGATAAAATATTTCTCAATTCTGTCTATTAATTCACAAAATATCCAGATAGCTCCACGAATAACCTCGTTAGTCACCATTTTGCTTTCAACTATCTGTTCAACATTCGTTAAAACACGTGAACAAAAACTTGATTAAATTTTAGTTGATCAATAAATTTCGTTCGACTAAAATCGACTCGTGAGAACGCGCCTTAATTGTATTCCCGCCTCAATTCCTAACCTTACTATTATAATTATACTAATTTCCATAATATTTCAAGTACTTTATATGTATGGCTCTGCGGTTATTGTAAAAATATTTTTTTTTCTTTTATATTAACGACGAGTATTCTTGTACATGCAGTGGATTTTCTCAATGTATCTAAGTCTTCAATCTTTGGACAAACATTAGGTCTATTCCCTTGCATCGAAAATGTAGCACTAAGTTACACAACTTCTAAAAATATCGTTCCTTCCATACAATTTGTATAAATGGAACGATATTTTCAGACTCAGTACTACACCATTCAATGCAAGGGGATATACCTATTATGTACTCGATCATTTCTAAAGTTGTCAATCTTCTTTTACAGTCGTTTCAACTTAAACAAAATGCATCAGCTACTCGTTAAACTGTGACTTTGGAAGGGACATTGTCGCCAAATGTTTGTTGCATATCAGTCAAAATTTTGAAGGAATAGCATTGCCATTTTTAAATTATTTTTTTTTAATCTATTATTATTATTATTAAATCTTTCGTTGGCTTCAAAGACTTTTGTTGAGAACTGTCGAGTGTTATTCTCAGAAGAGTGGCACTATTTGCGTTACCATGTTTCAGGTTAGTACTAAATATTAACGATTCGGTTTTTTCTTTATTAAGATTTAATTTGCTTGTAGTAAACCATTCCCCAGCCTTAGCGACTGTCATTTTACTGACATTTTCAAGAGTGTCGATATCTCTGTTAGAAATAGGTTTGATTTCTATGAATTTCTATAAATTTCTCAGAATTTTTATAAATTTCTATAAATTTTTATAAATTTCTATAAATTTCTATGAATTTCTATGAATTTCTATGAATTTCTATGAATTTCTATGAATTTCTATGAATTTCTATGAATTTCTATGAATTTCTATGAATTTCTATGAATTTCTATGAATTTCTATGAATTTCTATGAATTTCTATGAATTTCTATGAATTTCTATGAATTTCTATGAATTTCTATGAATTTCTATGAATTTCTATGAATTTCTATGAATTTCTATGAATTTCTATGAATTTCTATGAATTTCTATGAATTTCTATGAATTTCTATGAATTTCTATGAATTTCTATGAATTTCTATGAATTTCTATGAATTTCTATGAATTTCTATGAATTTCTATGAATTTCTATGAATTTCTATGAATTTCTATGAATTTCTATGAATTTCTATGAATTTCTATGAATTTCTATGAATTTCTATGAATTTCTATGAATTTCTATGAATTTCTATGAATTTCTATGAATTTCTATGAATTTCTATGAATTTCTATGAATTTCTATGAATTTCTATGAATTTCTATGAATTTCTATGAATTTCTATGAATTTCTATGAATTTCTATGAATTTCTATGAATTTCTATGAATTTCTATGAATTTCTATGAATTTCTATGAATTTCTATGAATTTCTATGAATGTCTATGAATTTCTATGAATTTCTATGAATTTCTATGAATATCTATGAATTTCTATGAAATTCTATGAATTTCTATGAATTTCTGTGAATTTTCATGAATTTTCATTAATTTCCATGAATTTCTACGAATTTCTATGTATTTCTAAGAATTTCTATGTATTTCTAAGAATTTCTAGGAATTTTTGTAAATTTTTTTAAATTTTTGTGAATTTATATGAATTTCTACGGAACTTGTACAAAATTTCTATGATTTTCTACGAATTTCTATCCTTTTTTTTATCCTGGTCCTATTTTATTTGCTCCAATGTCCTTTTGAAATGTAGGCAATGTATACAAGCATTCAATTTTGAAATCTTTACTATTTGAAATTCTACCATTTGGTTACTTATTACCTTGTGCTACTTGCATATTAATATATTTATCAGTGTACCGAACAGATTGGTCGAAAATGGTTCAAAATACAATATCAAAGCATTAGGAAACTAAACCAAAAATTTAAAAACATCAACGCAGGAAAAGATATTGTACGACTATGATTGCTAAACGAATAATAATAACACCGACACCGGTCACCCAAGCTGATCATACGTCAAATCAGTATTTTACCTCAAGGGGCGGGGCATAAGCGTTGTGGAGTTGAATAGTGGGTAATCTGTGCTAATCTTAACTAGCATTCTATCAAAAAATGATCATCGTAGTCTTTCGTTAGAGTTAGACACAGGGAATTTAACAAAAATTCTTTTGGATTAACATGTAGTATTTACTGGATTACAATATTGATCTTTGGCACAGGGTTTAGTCGTGAACCATGAGAAAATTCACTTCATCTACAAAATTGACTTTCTTATTCAAATCAGTTTACTAATTTTTTAAATGTATGTATTTATTTTACTTCTTTTTTACTGACATTCAGACATTCTTATTTCTACACTTAGTGTATACACCTATTAGTGTTGCCTCAAAAGTTTTTTGAACAGAATTTATTATATTTGTAAGTCTAAAAGTTAGACTGATTATTATTAAGTTGTTTGCGTTATTTTAAAAATCTGACAGATTTTTTTCTTAGCAAAAGAATAATAAATTTTCATAATTGTCCTACATTTTTGTTATGGATATATGCTTTTTAAAACTTTAGTAATTTTTGCTGTATCACATGACAAAAACATATTCTAAATAGAAAATGCAGGATAATCATGTTGAATAGTATCAAACTAACGATATTAATTAATATAATATAAGTTTTATGGTTATAAAACCCATAATTTCAATTCATTTCAGTGGCATTCTAATTTTTTTTACAACCTATTGTTGACCAATCTACCTTTAATTTTTTTTTATATTATATATTAAGAGTTATATAAAGTTCTAGGATCGTTACAGTACTATTTGTTATAAACATTATATTGTTTAAAACAATTATGGTAAGTCCTTAAATTTTTTATTTGTTTTTATTAATAATATTAATAAACATTTCCAAAGAGTTCTTTTTGAAAGCATTCCTCCGATGTCAGATATTGTTAAATTGAATCACCAAATATGATATCTTTTTTAGAGAGTCAATTAGATAATGTAATTTACGACCTTTTGAAGTATAATAATTATTATTGGTTCTTAATTTGCAATACAGATTGCAAATAAAATAAAGCACACGTACTTGGTTGCTTTCAAAAAAGCATTCAATTGATTATTTAAATAAAGATTGTTAAAGTGGCTATTATTTTGTTCACTTTCAATGTTCTACGTTTACATCACTTTTTTCACATTTCTTATAACATCTTCGAGACATTTCCTAGCTGTGATAGTTAAAACAATTGTTACATGTATTTACATGACTTGTATAAAGTAGTAAGTTCTTGAAAAACTATAAATATATTTATAAATAATAAAAATATAATGTATTCAGTAAGATATTATGAATAAATATGACAAAAATCAGTGAAAGTTGTTACAACAGTACATACGAGTAGTTCAAAATTAATCGACTTTGTAGAATATTTTTGAAAATAAAAGCTGATTATTTTGTCTAAATTACGCATAATATCGCCCGATTCATTTCAAGTGTTGTAAGGATATTGTTTGGTTGCTCTAAAAGAGGCATTTTAAATAGAAATACTTTTTTATCGGTTTGTCATATTAAGATCGGTTTATGATAGAAATTATTGACCGCTGTTTAATACCTGAGTCAGTTAATTTATCGTGTACAGATTGGCGCATCGAAAACGAAACAGATACATTTACTGTCAGCTCGGTTCTTTTTTGGAAAAACGCTCAGACCCGTCGATTTTGTTTTCGAGGCGGACACAAAATTAGTAAATCACGTTAACCCGTGCATCCCCCTAGGCGGGGGTGGCACCATCCCTAAAATCTTAAATAAAAAGGGGGGTCGAATGATTCATCATTTGAAAGGTCTTTCAATTCCCTTTATAATGATGTAAAATTCATGTACTTCAGTTCAGTAGTTTTTGGAGATATATTGATTTAAAGCTTAAAGTAGACGTTAATAGATACATCGGATTATTTTGTACTACTTTCAGAAGAAATTTGAGTAAAAGCATTTACTTAATAAGTCATAGTAAAAAAAGTAAGGCCCTAGTTTATTTTTTTTTTATTGCAAAATATTGGCAGATGGCCACTACCCCACACAGAGGGGCAAAGTGGTCACCCATATTTTGGGACAAAGTGACCATGATAAAAGTATTCTAAACAATTTCACGTCTGATAAAACAGTACTTTAGCATTTATTACGCATATAATTCAGCTTAAGAATTTAGTTCACATGTAAACACATCGTCTTCATTGCATCCATCACATTCTTCATGTGTCCATCTTTTGCACACTGAACAGCATATTCAGCCCTCCCCTTTTTTGGATTTTGAGAAAAGGCTTGAGCAGTAGAGACACTCAACATCTTCCTGCGCGTCATCGTCACTGCTGCTTGTGTCATCTTTAACAGGAATTTTTGATTTTCTCGGAGCCTTTCTTTTAGTCTTCTTACTACCAAAAAGTTGCCTTTTAACTGCTTCTGGTTTTTTAGATTCCTTTGCTATTTAAAGCTCATTTTTATAAGGACTGTCTGTGATTATTGCGGTATAACCTCTTTTCCTATTATTTCTCTGCGTTTCCGTTTTATATTTTGTAATCGGAACGATGTCTTATAGACTGACGAGTAACCCCGAGCAGCTTGGTCCACTATTTTGGATATCATTCATGTTTTGATCAACAGGTCGTTTGTTAGTTTGCGAGGTTGAAGGAATTGGATATCTGCTACACCATTTGCTTGGTTGCCTTCATCATTTGAGTTTTCGTTCTTCGGATGATCTTCTCTGACTTTAATATCTTTATCAGTAACTTCAGCTGCCGCAAAATCTGCATAACTGAACACATGTGGAATATACGGAACAATCCCACAATGTCCGAATCCGTGCATAACTGTTGTAGTCACTGCTGCTCGAAGAAACACCAAACAATTTGCTAACTTTAAAATTTTGATACGGTTCTTCCTGGGTTATTCTTAAGATATTTTTCGATCTCTTGAATATAAAACGTATGGCCCGTCTTCCATAAATGCTACATCAAGTGGCTGTAATTTGTGACTACAGTGGGGCGGCAGATACAGCGCAGTCACGAAATTATCACGCGCCATATTGATAAAATCCAAGTTTTTTGTATGTGTAACATGCCTATCTAGTATTAACAAGCAAGAGTCTTCGGCTGTAGGCTTCGCATGCTTAAGAAAATGCTCAAACCACGTACTGAAAATTTCCAGCTGCATCCATCCTGCTTTATGACAGGCGAATTCAGTACCAGGTGGAGCTCCGTCCATTAACTCTTCTTTCAATCTTACTCTAGAAAAAATTATCATTGGGGAAATGAATGAGCCACCAGCAGACATGCAAACGACAACTGCTGATAAAACTTCTCTTTTTGCCTTTTAATGCAAAAATTTCTGCTCGATTTAGACTCATCTCATCTACATTAAAAACCCGCATAGGTTTCTATGGGAATCGACTAATGCATTCATCTAAAAGTGCAAAATACATATCAACACTAGGCTTATCGAATGCTCTAGCTCGGGCCGCACTAGTAGCTTCAGGAGTGCGAAGGCTAATTTCCGGATGTCTTTCACGAAACTCCTTTAACCAGTCTTCCCCCAGCAAGTTGCGTTTCTCTGTTGAAAGTATGCCTTAAGCTGTTTTTCTCAGCTAACTGATATGCAAGTGGTCTAAGGTCTTTTTTAGTGAGACCATAAAATCGCGTTTCCAGTTCCTGGATATGTTGAACTATTTCTACTTCTTGATCTAAAGTAAAAGTTGGACGAATAGCGCCTAAGACTTTAATATTCCCTTTAGCATCTCTATTCTTATCTAGAACTCTTCTTCCAGGCATATGTTGTTCTTTTACGGCTTTGATTGCTTGTGCCATAGCCTCAGGATCCCATGAACCCTGGTGTGAAGTTTTCATATACTTCCTTGGCATTTTCTGGAAATAAGATTCTAAGTTTACAACTAATAAAAAATAGATGATGGATTAAAGTGGCCACTCCAATATTTACACGGGGTATAGTGGACACTTCGTGGCCATTTTAACCCATCTTGCACCTCTTGAGAAATATCATAACCTACAAAATGTACTTCGCATATTCATTAGTTATATTAGATGGATACATACCTAATACCATATGTTTAGTCTCTGCAAAAACTCAGCACTCTCGAATTTATCAATTGCGTTGCACGTGCAAAAACACGATTATGCAGATATCATCTGATGTGTTCCTTTCTGTAGGGTCACTTAAAAAGCAAAATCTATGCTACTCAGCCAACATTATTAGAAGATTTGCGACAAAGAATTGTGAATGAAAGGTCTTCAAATTATTACTCAAATATTGCACAATGTGCGGCAACGTTTTCAGCAAAATCTTTTATTATTATGGAGAGTCATGGTGGTCATTTCCAACAATTACTTGGCTGACGGGTCAGTTCGTTCTTCATTTTTAGACTACTTTGCTGCTAAATGTATTGATCTCCACTAATGATGATGTATTAAAGTCTACTTTAACACTTTAACTCCCATGCATACATTTTTTTTTTTTCAGTTTGTACCAAATTTTTTTTTGTTCAAAAACATTAAGTATATATTTGTCAGTATTTCTTATTACATAACTATTAAAGCCCTTTTAGCTCGTGTCCTGATTGGGTACACAAGGTCCACAACAAAAAAAATTACAGTTTTTAATTTTGATCCATGTGTACCAAATTTTGACACAAGAATAAAAACTCAAAATTATAACTAGTCATTAAAATTTTATTACCAAAATTACAAAAATTAAAAAATACTGTTAGAATAACATGACAGCCTATTATTGAACAAGAACATAGATTACTAGAATACATTTGAAGCAATATTTATTGCTTCTTAGTGACATTATGCAACTCGAAGAAACAATTCACACAAAGAAATTTATCCTCACACTCTGAACAATTAGTATTAACGCGTTTTGTGAATTTAATAGCATAATTGCGGCCATTTTGAGCACTGAACTTTCTGTAGCAAACGACGCACCTTCCACGTTTATCGACTTCTTCAATTTTAAGCTGCCCTCCATTGTTGAATTTTGCAGGCATTCCAGCTATAGTAGACTCAAAAATCGCAATTGCTATTTTTTCACGAAATATATTTTCTTCCTAGTTGCCTGTTCATAAAGAACATGAGCATTAACAACTGATGTATTTGCCAAAATTTCTAGTGCGATTTTTCTATACCACTTTATACTTCTTCTGATAGGTGTTGCATTTGATGCTTTCTGATCTGAGATTTGGAAGTATTATAGTCAACAATTGTGGACGGTTTACGTTTAACGCCTCGACGGGTTTGTACATCTACAAGTTCTGGCACAGATTTTGTTGTCAAAAATAAAACATCTGGGCGATCCTTCCACTTTCCAACGATAACCTTACTATTACTTTGGCGAAGTATAATTTCGCCTGGAGCTAATTTTGCCGTTGTTATAGGAGTGGGGTTTAATTTTCGATTAGCTCTAAGCGTTCCTACCAAGTGCGTATTTTTTTTTCAAGAGCTGATGGGCTAGATCCACGCTTGTGTAAAAATTATCGCTGTGGCTAGGTACACGCTAACTTGTACACAAATCAAAAAATTATATACACGCGAAACGTCATCAAACGTTGAATTACGCGCCCGAGTTATCTACATTGGTTACGATCAAAAAGGCGATTTCTCAGTCCCATAAACTCGCGTATCGGGACAACACTAATGATTTGTAATTGCTGTGGTGGGAGGTGTTTGTTTTCATTTACGCCATGACTAGCAGTAGTATTTTATAAACCTTAGAAGCAAATTTCACATACATTAACAAATAATAATAATGCCGTGACAACAAGAAGACGAAGCAACGACTTCTCGTAGGGTGGCGGCTTCGCCGACCGGCATAAACACCAACGGCCTGAACACAGCTCACCTACTCTGTCAAAAGGAGACCGATGTACAAATAAAATGATTGACATGCGCACTATAAATCATTAGTGTTGCCCCCGATACGCGAGTCATAATAATACCGTAGCGCAAGACGTTTCGCGTGTATATAACTTTTTGAATTGGGTACAAGTTAGCGTGTACCTAGACATTGCGAAAAATTATCGGTATATAACGTTATACCACTATCGAGTAAGGGTTGCATTAACTCAAGGACTCCTTTGTTAGCTAATGGTGTATTAACATTATAATTGACCCCATCCTTTCCTCCATAGATTTTCGAGTTGAAAGTGTAGCCTTTGTTAAGACAAAATTTAAAAAGTTTTACTCCATACTTATGGCGCTTTCCTGGGGGTCAATTCTCGACTTTTATTCCCATGGGAAAATAAAATTTTCCCATGGGAATTCAGTTTTCGTATTCTCGGCATAAGCGGTGGAATATTTTCCAATGAGAAGTATGGGAAAATATTCCCCTGCTTACGATCATGGGAAATTGTGTTTTCCAATGGGAATTGTACTAGAGTTTGCGCATTAAAGTCGAAAATTTGACGAAAGACCACGCGAAAGACTAAGACATAACCAAAGATTATTGGATATCTTGGATTTTTGGTGAAATTGTAGTTAAAACATTTTTTTTGTGTATTTATAAATTGATATTATTTTATTTATGTGGGTATATTATTTTTACCTCTTTTTCACTAAGAAACTGATTTTCTTAAATTAGTTAGAAATTGTGGAAGTTGCTAAGGGACTGGCAAATAGGTAACACAAATTAAGAAATTTGTAGTAAATTTAATAAGACCTTTTCGAAAATTTTATTATTTCCGTTAACGAAAGATTTTCTTAGTTTCTCGAAACTTTCGTTGCTCTTCTATACAAAAGCTACTTTTTCTATTTTCAATATGTGAAAAGAAAAACTAAAAATAACTCGAAAAGTTTTAATTATACATAATCGAATATTTTCACCCTCGGTCAAGCTAGCGATTGCTCGGCACGGCATCTGCTCCAGCGCAGAGGCTCGGCAGGTAATCGGTTACCCAAAAACCACAACAAATACAAATAATACCAACAGTAAATTTTAAAATATTTTTAATGTTATTGGTTATTTCGAAATATTCGTAAACTTAATATCAGACATACGTGAAACTATTATTTCCATGGGAATGTCTATTCCGACAAGTTCGAGAATTGCATAACCTATTACCATGGGAATATAAGTAGTGGAATCTTTTCCCATGGGAAAATTTTCCAATGAACTCGAGAATCGAGCCCCTGGTATGTATTGTTTGAAGCTTAATCTGCCACGAAATGGTACCATGGTCTCATCTATACATTTTCATCTGCTGTCAGATCACTTTGAAATTTTTTATTTAGCAAGGCTACCAATGGTGAGATTTTATAGAGGCCGTCATTATTATTTGAAACCTCGTTATCAGACAAGTGAAAGTTCGATAAAAGAGTCTCAAATCGTCTTCTTGACATCAGTTTTGAAACATCATTCCTATATACAATCTTAGTACTCCAGTAGTCCCTTATAGACAATTTTACAGATAATCCCATCCAAATAATTATACATATAAAAAGTCAGATCTCTTTATCATTTGTGTCAGTCCAATTAGCAAGAAGTGAATTTTTATATCGTCTCGTCTAAAATACCATTCATAGTTTTTTGCTCCGCGTACAAGTTGGTTTCTCTAACAATTAAACTAATAATTTCTGCGTCCAAGAACAGTTTGTAAAAATCTAACGGAGTATACCCTTTTCTTTTATTTACAAATTACACCAGGTGTAATTTGAAACGTAAAATTATTCATTTGACCTAAAATATTTTATTTCTAAGACAGTGAAACAAATTTATTTGTACTTAAACTTACCGCTAACGTTGTTGCAGTAAAATTCCTTGTTTCCATTTTCTTCTTCATGATTCTGGTGAAAATTCCCGGATATTTCATCCGAATTATTGTCCACAGGATGATCCTCATTTACCGTTTAAATTGCTGAAGGACCCGCCAAATTATCTTCCAAATCATTCGTAGATAAAAGTCCCAGTTGATCATCCAATTTACGTCTGCTCTCTGACTATGAAGATTCATCGTCACCACTTTCAAGATAGTTTGGATCCACATCCGAATCGTCAAAATAAGAATAATCGGACAGCTCACTCAAGTTTTCTGCCACAAATTCTAATTCTTGGGCACTAAGAACCTTCTTTCTAGACATGTTTGACGAAAAACAAACAATATCGATGTATTAAACGCACTAGAACACCCACGGACCAACAGCTGATCGATAAATGTCAACTTAAATGGGATTGTGTACCCAACACGGTTACGCTTTATTAAACGACCGCACATATTAACCCAAACTTTAAAATGTGTTGGTCTTGCCATATATCAACAAAACCCTGGACCAACCATAGAAACATTTACGTACGGACCATACTAAAAATCTTCATAAGCAATAATGTAATTCCTGAGCCCCGCGTTGCCACAGTAGAAAATATCGCGCTATAACCCGTGTACCTGAAATGGTCATACGGTCCATTTGAATAAATTTTTGTGTACCAAAAACGTTTCACATGGAGCTCAAAGTGTTAAGCTTTAAATCAATAAATCTCCAAAACTACTGAGAAGTACATGAATTTTACATAATTATAAAGGGAATTGAAAGACCATTCAAATGATAAATCATTCGACCCCTTTTCCACTTCTATTGCTTCGTTGAGATTTTCAATGTTGCGTTTTTTATTGGCGACTGATTCAGTTTCCCGAAATTTAGCTACAATTTCTAGAACTTATTTTCGATGCACGTTACTGTTCTCATGTCGCTTATTAAATATTTGTGCTGTTCTATTAGCGCACTGATTATTTCCGAAAAATATTTCGTTAATTTCAACCCTTTCTGCCGTGGAATATACCATGGTTAATTTATGTATAAAGCGTTAAAAGGTATTTTAACAACAAAGTGTGGTCGAATCAATCGCAGACTGTGTACTAAAATCCTATTTAAAATAAATATCATTTTTCAAGAAACAACTTTTTTTGTCACAAAAAATGCTCCAATCGCTATTTTCAACACCAAAATGATAAACAAACCATGGTTGTAGTGAAGAAAAGCATTTACTTATTACAAATTTCTTCTGATAGTAGTACAAAATAATCTGATGTATCTATTAACGTCTACTTTAAGCTATAAATCAATAAATCTCCAAAACTGACCTTTCAAATGATGACTCATTGGACCCCCTTTCCATTTAAGATTTTAGGGATGGTGCCACCCCCGCCTAGGGGGGGATTTTTTGCTAATTTTGTGCCTCCTCGAAAACAAAATCGACGGGTCTGAGCGTTTTTCAAAAAAAAAAACAGCTGCCAGTAAATGTCTCTGTTTCATTTTCGATGCGCCACCTGTATAAATCGTTGAATTAATAGAATTTACAATTTAACAAAAAAAAATTGCCAATTTTCTCGATCATTAATCACTCTTATTAATATATTTTATATAAATAGTTATATTGTTTCTATTAATATAATTGTTACATTTATCTTCTCAACTAGCAACCAATACAAAAATCCAATTACATCGAAATTATAATTTGTATCTTACTCTTTTTATATAGGACTAAGAATTTAATGTTCATTAGTTTTTATTCTTAAGTAATCCAAACGACACGTTTACATGGGCTGTTTTCAATAATTTGAACATTCATTTAAATTGTTGAAAATGAGCTATTTCTGTTCATGTAAACGTATTTCCAGTGTAAATCCACGGCTAGTTTGAGTTTATTGTATATGTCACCCATTCCATAACGGAAAATGGTAAATAACTAAATAGAAAAACAAATTAACAAAATACTTTTTCCAAAGAAGTAAGTTTTCTAAATAAATACACATACACACAATTATTTTTGAAACCAACAAAAAGGAAATTATTTTTATACATTAGTAAAGCATCTACATATTCACTATTACAGTTTTATAACATGAACTGACTGTGATATTGTGCCATTTTTCTATAGGTATTATTTTTTTGTGTTCCCACTTAGGTATATACCAAAAAATATTTGTTTATGTTATGAAACATTGCCGTGGATTGTTCTAGATTAGTTCAGTTCTATACTTTCATGTTTTAGAATAAGTATCAACACTTCTTAATTATTGTGATTGTGAAATTTCCATTATTATTAAAATTATAATGCTTTTATTTTTATTTTGGTAGTTTCTTTACATAATTTTTTTGTAAAATATGTTCTATTACCATGATACTCGCCATAGATATTTTCTATGAAAAATAGAATTGAATTGCGATGTCTATTTCTCTGTTAATAAAAAAAATTGAGAAAGTTGCTCCGATGGCGATAAAATTTAGAATTTGTACTTAGAAAAAAAGAAAACCTCTCTTCTCTTTTACCATCGAATTTTCAAAATCTTAGAAACGAACGCATTTCATTGCTATTAATTAGACATTGTGCGTCGTGCCTTTGCTGATTTTCAGCACTATCGGAGACGTGATTATTTTTTTGGATTTTTCCTCTGATCTGGAGAAATTTATGGAATGGATCTGTCAACACCGCACAGCATAATTCAGTGGTAAGTATGGCTATTAATTATCCAGCAATTGGCAATATATATATATATATATATATATATATATATATATATATATATATATATAGATTCGTCCTGCCGACGTTGTGACATCATGTCGCAAAAATGTTGGTATCTTTATGACATCCGTTTGCGATGTGACATCCAAATTCGGATGTCACAACGTTTTTGGGGTTCAAACATCTTAGAAGAGGTTTAAAAGAGCGCCAAAAAAATTTCAGCTGGATGTCATAATGCTTAATTTTCAATTTTGTGTATAAATTTAGTTCCAGTGTATAGATGTGAAGGTGGCGCTCGCGTCAGTTGGTTTTGTATATTTTGTATATTAAATATTTCAGTCCCTCGACTGTATAACATCCACCATTAAGTATATTAGAATTTACTCACTCGACTGTCTGACATCCAACATTCAGTATATTAAAACTTACTCACCCGACTATCTGACATCCACCATAGAGTATATTAGAACTTTACACACTAGGTTATGTGACATCCAAAAAATTTATTTTAGATATATTTGGATTTTCATTTTAAGATCTATTTTATGTTAACACATAAGCTGCCAAAATTGTTTCTTGGGTTTCGCATGAAGCCAACAAGTTTCTTAAATGCATTCACTCTCTGTGACTATTTAATAAATCTATATTGATACAAGGTGTATCAACAATGGGTGAGTGAACGATGACTAATTTATATTAAACATCACACGAAATTAAATTAAAATAAATTAAAATCAATTAAAATAAATTAAAATAAATTAAAATAAATTAAAATAAATTAAAATAAATTAAAATAAATTAAAATAAATTAAAATAAATTAAAATAAATTAAAATAAATTAAAATAAATTAAAATAAATTAAAATAAATTAAAATAAATTAAAATAAATTAAAATAAATTAAAATAAATTAAAATAAATTAAAATAAATTAAAATAAATTAAAATAAATTAAAATAAATTAAAATAAATTAAAATAAATTAAAATAAATTAAAATAAATTAAAATAAATTAAAATAAATTAAAATAAATTAAAATAAATTAAAATAAATTAAAATAAATTAAAATAAATTAAAATAAATTAAAATAAATTAAAATAAATTAAAATAAATTAAAATAAATTAAAATAAATTAAAATAAATTAAAATAAATTAAAATAAATTAAAATAAATTAAAATAAATTAAAATAAATTAAAATAAATTAAAATAAATTAAAATAAATTAAAATAAATTAAAATAAATTAAAATAAATTAAAATAAATTAAAATAAATTAAAATAAATTAAAATAAATTAAAATAAATTAAAATAAATTAAAATAAATTAAAATAAATTAAAATAAATTAAAATAAATTAAAATAAATTAAAATAAATTAAAATAAATTAAAATAAATTAAAATAAATTAAAATAAATTAAAATAAATTAAAATAAATTAAAATAAATTAAAATAAATTAAAATAAATTAAAATAAATTAAAATAAATTAAAATAAATTAAAATAAATTAAAATAAATTAAAATAAATTAAAATAAATTAAAATAAATTAAAATAAATTAAAATAAATTAAAATAAATTAAAATAAATTAAAATAAATTAAAATAAATTAAAATAAATTAAAATAAATTAAAATAAATTAAAATAAATTAAAATAAATTAAAATAAATTAAAATAAATTAAAATAAATTAAAATAAATTAAAATAAATTAAAATAAATTAAAATAAATTAAAATAAATTAAAATAAATTTAAATAAATTTAACATGTTGAGTACGGTGTGGCATTTAACGGATGCCTCACTGCTTGTCCTTTTTAAGACGGCGAGACATCAATATGGTGCCACACTTGCAACAGTCAGAAAATTAGCAAGGATGGCAAGGTTTTATAATACGTCTCACTATAATGCTACAAACATAAGAACTCACTTTTAGCCATCTATAGTATTAGAAAAGTTGCACTGGCCTTGAAAGTAAGAGACAAATTCTGTGGGGAGGCATCAATGTATATCCAGAAAAAAAAATGAAATATTGACAAATACTTAAAAAAAATAATTGAAATATATAAATCAATTTAAATCAATTTAAATCAATTTAAATCAATTTAAATCAATTTAAATCAATTTAAATCAATTTAAATCAATTTAAATCAATTTAAATCAATTTAAATCAATTTAAATCAATTTAAATCAATTTAAATCAATTTAAATCAATTTAAATCAATTTAAATCAATTTAAATCAATTTAAATCAATTTAAATCAATTTAAATCAATTTAAATCAATTTAAATCAATTTAAATTAATTTAAATTAATTTAAATCAATTTAAATCAATTTAAATCAATTTAAATCAATTTAAATCAATTTAAATCAATTTAAATCAATTTAAATCAATTTAAATCAATTTAAATCAATTTAAATCAATTTAAATCAATTTAAATCAATTTAAATCAATTTAAATCAATTTAAATCAATTTAAATCAATGTAAATCAATTTAAATCAATTTAAATCAATTTAAATCAATTTAAATCAATGTAAATCAATTTAAATCAAAGTTAATAAAAAAAATTAAATAAATTATAACATAGATTAAAATAAATAAATAGCACTTCTTACGGTTCGACCTAACATAAAAAATTAGATGAGCTAACTTATAAAAACGTCAAATTTAGATTTCCTGACACCTTAACAGCCTAGTACTCCACTTGAACTCCAATTTCGACTGCAAACGATCGTCTTTCGTGCATCGTCGGTGCCTTGCTGTTTAGAGTTATAAACTTAATAGTATGTTCAAGTAGCGATAAATATTGATGTACGCGGATTTTATTTGTCTTTTTTTATTTTAGAGTGAATTAATCTACGAAGTTTTACTTCACTCTTTTTTTTAATACTTAGTTTTTTTATGCTACTGATATTATTCCAAATAACCTTACTTAATGATTCTTTCGTCATTTATAACCGAGATACAGGTAGTTTTATTAACTTTGCCAATTTCTTTTTTGTTTCATAACTTACTAACCACCCTTACATGTTATTGAAATTTGGCACATGTATTCTCTACAACTTACCATAATCTATTAACGTATTAATAAGAAACAAAAGGCAGTTCCATCTTTTCAAAAAAATTTAAAAATTTGTCTATCCTTATAAGAACACACTACAAGTCGTTAAATTTGTATCCATATTTGGAAAAAGCACAAAAAAAATAATTATATGCTTTTAATTTTTACTAGGTGATTTTATTACTAAAATTAACTGTTTTTATATTATTTTTAAACTAAGCATATTTTAAAAAGTTACATGTTATGCGTGTACACTACAATAAAATGTACTTACAAGTCCATATTTATGACCAAATATAATCATTACTTTTTAATTAATCACTGCATGCCGTACCAACATCATAATCGCTAGACTCTAGGCAAAATTGATTCAAAGCATTGCTTTTGGTAGGTACTGATAGGCACAGATATATAAAAGTACCAACATAATATATAGCTTTTAAAAATTCAGTTGGAATTAAATTATCCTCATTATAACGTATTGAAGTTACTTAAAAACCCCTTTAGTTTCATTTTTTATCTCCAAAATGCTCAAAAATAAAAATTTAAACGTTATATTTTAGCAGTAAAATCATTGTACAATAACATGACTAATTTTAGTTTTTTCTGGTCTCTTTAAATATGGAAACGAACTTAACTAATTCAGAAATGTACTTTTTTGTGTAACTAGAAAGTAATAATTTGAAGTTAAAAATGTTTGTAGTAAAATACATTCACCGACCTAAAATTTGATCCATTCAAAATAATGATTTATATAAAAATGCTCTAACTTTCAAAGGCTTATTTATTTGAAGTTTTTAGCAACTTTTAGATAAAATACTGTAGTTTTAAGATTATTATTCGGACATCTAAAAGTAATTTAGTACTCGCCGGTTTTAAGGGGGGGGGGGGGAAAGAAAACAATTTTTTCCTCTGCTTTTGACACACCCTGTAAGTTAATTCTACTAGTAGATCTGCATACAATTAACTTTATTAAGAAGACTGATTTGTTATCAACACTTTTTTTTTCATTTACCCCGATATCTTAATTTTTTGTGAAATGTGACGGTTTAAAGAAAATGCTACATTTTAGAAACGGTCATAATTTAAATGACGGTACAGAATAAACTACAAAATAAGTAGACTGCTGTGGCCAACTCACAATATGACAACTGTCAAATATTCGTTACTTGGCAATTGCAGTTTAATTATTATTCATTATCAGCATAATATCATGGTTTTAACGCTTACTGATGCAACATGAGCAGTTGCTCTGGTACAAGACGGTAGGACCTAGTATTATACTTCTAGAATATTGGGTGTTACAAGGTGTAGCGTCCAGAGAGTTGTACAAGATTTTAATGAAACTGGTAGTTTTTCGAGACGAAGAGAATCTGGCAGACGACGTTCTACAAATGTTCGAGATGATCGTTTTATGACATTAAATGTATTGCGAGAAAGAAATACTACTGCTGTCATGGCTCGAAACCGTTTAGAAGAAGTACGTCAACTAGCTGTTAACGAAATAACGATTCGAAGGCGATTACGATAACATGGATTACGCTCAAGAAGACCTGCAACTGGTCCAGAGTTACTTAGGAATCACAGAACAGCACGTCTTTGATTTGCCAGGGAGCATTAACATTGGAATATCGATGAATGGAGTAAGATTTTATTTTCTGACGAGTCAAGGTTTTGTTTACGTTCTCCTGATGGCCGTGAAAGAATATACCGAAGAAGAGGCGAAAGGTTTGACCAAGCAAATTTTTCCACAAGACTCAGTTATGAAGGAGGATCGGTAATGGTTTGGGGCGGCATAAGCGCGTACTGATTTAGTCATTGTTGGCGGCGGAGCAATGACAGCTTACCGATATATTCGTGATGTGCTAGATCCATATGTAATTCCATTTGCACCATTTATAGGAAATGAATTCATGTTTATGCATGACAACGCTTGACCACATATTGCTAGGATTGTATCTCAATATTTGGACGGAACAGAAATTCAGAGGATGAACTGGCCATCACGTAGCCCAGACCTCAGTCCAATTGAGCACGTCTGGGACATGATGGGCAGACGAGTTCATAACCGAGTTCCTTCTCCAAGTATTTTAAATTTTTTGAGAGATGCTTTGATCCAAGAATGGGATCAGATTGACCAGATGAAGATTCGATATCTAATAGAGGGTATGCCATGACGCATTGAGGCAGTTATTCGCGCTCGTGGGGAAAAAACCCGTTATTAATTTGCAATAATTATAAGTTTATTTGTTGTTTGAGTTGTTTATAAAATTATGTATTACTCTGCTAAAACTGAATAAAAAATTAAGAATGTTACATTTTCTTTAAACCGTCACATTTCACAAACAAATTAAGATATCGGGGTAAATAAAAAAACAAAATGTTGGAAACAAATTAGTCTTCTTGATAAAGTTAATTGTGTGCAGATCTGCTAGCAGAATTAACCTACAGGGTGTGTCAAAAGTAGAGGAAAAAATTGTTTTCTTTTCCCCCATGTATATCCGGCGAGTACTAAATTACTTTTAGGTGTCCGAATAATAATGTTAAAACTACAGTATTTTATCTAAATCAGCCTCCGCATTTGAAAGTTAGAGCATTTTTAAATAAATCATTATTTTGAATGGATCGAATTTTAAGTCCGTGAGTGGTCTATGCGCAAAAATAATAAACACCGCTGGATTTATGTTTTGGGTACTTCTCAGGTAATTTTAGGTTAGGTTTGCAAACTGGTCATGTTAATGCCCTTGAAACTGGAGAATCAACCATATAAGTTCCAACGAACATGTAAAAGATATTAGCAGGAGGCCGGCGATAACTTGCTTAGGTGGTGATTTTAGTGGGTAAAGGGTAAAACTATTGGGAAAGGGAGAGCTTGTACCGAATCTCTATAACGGATTTCCACATATCAAAAAAATATCAAGAAGTTACTTCATCGAAAACTATTTTTTGTGCCAGTGTATCTAAAAATATACACAATCAAAAACTAAAAAGAAAATAATTTTAAAATGGAATTAATTATTTTATCACATACAAAACAACAAAAGAAATCACATTGGAATAAAAACAATAAGAAATCGTAGAATTTGAGGGTCGGCTTTGGCTCTGAACGTGTTAAATGTTTTAGGATGTAATAAGATGCTTAATTTAAAAATGTATCTATATACTTGCTGGATGTTATAAGAATGGCAGTTTTTCTGTAGAAATGGTATACTGTGACGTAACAACTGGATGTCACAAGATGCAAGGTTTTTCTGGATGTCACAAAGTGTTGTTAATAAAAATATATACCGTGTATACTTTGGATCTCACAACGATAGGACGTTTTATTTTTTTAAAATGTGTATGGTTGTGATATTTTTCGCTCAGCCATAATATTTTTTTAATTAAAGGAAGTCATATTTTTATTTTTTTCCTAAAGTCTTTGCAAAGGGTGGATGTCACAAAGTCAAAATTTTTGCTGGATGTCACATGATACGCTGGTCGAGTATATATATATATATATATATATATATATATATATATATATATATAGAACTAAACAAACATTCTGAAAAGTATTAAACGTTTTAACTAAATATTTAAATAGAAAACATGTATTGTGTAATGAACTAAAAATTCATTCCTATTTTTAATTAACTGGATCAACCCTTTTCTTAAAGTTTCCCGATTTTTAAAGTATTATTTTCCATAATTCCCGCGATTTGCAAATAATTATCGATATTATTTCAACCAGGTGTTAAATTTCCTATTGCTGTAAATTCATCGCGTCCCCACTACCAATCTCGCGCATTCGAAATCGACGCGAGAGCTGGTGAACGATGAGCGGATGGTAAATAGCGATGGGCATAATCGAATGATCGTCCTAATCTAATACTCGGATGATCGAAAATCCAATTTATCGAGTATTCGAGTCATCATTTGAATGATTTATTATATACTATCATCAATGATTGGATAGGAGGTTAACTATCCAATCAGAACGCAGTACACCAAAGTATAAAACGTCATACGTTATTATTTACTTTAATTTATCATGCAAACGTTTTATCTTACGGCGCCGGCGCACTGTTTACTGATTGGAGTGATTTGGTAGTTCCCCGACTTGACAGAGATCTATCCAATCAGAACGCGATACGCTAAAAGAGAGGGAGCAAAATCGTTGCATGTTCAGGAAATAAGTAATTTTGGCTGCCCACTCTATTTCATATTTTAACAAGTCACCTGAGGACCGAGTTGGGTCTTAAATGATTCGAATGATATTGATATAATCAAATTAATTCGAATGATGGTAATAATCGAATATTCGAATTATTTACCATTCAAATGATCACATCACTAGGAGGGAATTCAATTTTAGTTTCTCCTCGCGACTAGTTGTTTTGAGACCGAACTGCGATACCGCTTCAATTCCATTAGAATTCCAAAATCTCTTTTGTTTTCTGTTGTACACTATTCCGATAAGTAATTAGATTATTCCTGTAGATTCATTCAGCCGTGTGTCCGAAATCCGTGTGAAACCAGCCGGAGTCCGTTAAATTCCCGAGTTTATATTTTCTTTTTATTACATTTTTTATTTGCAATCTTATCAGTATTTTGGAAGCAAATCCGAATTTTGTCTGCTAATTTTACAATAACGGTGAGAGCCGTATAAAATAATTTAATTCATTTCAATTAAATATTAGCTCGGAATAGTTTTATTTAATAAATAGAATTTGATTTGTTTTAAGAAATATTAATACTGAATATACCGTTAAACTAAAACTTAAATATTCTAAATATTGGTTTCGAAAATAGTTATACCGGTACAAAATTTAGTTTCCGTTAATTTTATAAATATTAGAGGAATGGGCTGATTCGGCTTCGCTCCCAGAGTCTGGTTTATACGAGGTTACATAGCCTGGAGCGCCATCCTCAGGGGTTGCGTCGCCAGTAGGGATGTTGCAATACCTGTAAAGTATCGATACCGGTAAAGTATCGAAAAGAGTATCTAAACCGAAGTATCGAAAGGGTATTGGAACTAAAGTATCGATGTTAATATCGGAAGAGTGTAGAACAATTAAAAAAAAAGAAACAAAAAAGTCATAGAGTAAGCCGACATACCATAAAGTGATCCTGCAATACACTTTTTTTGTATGTATTGTAATGTAATGTCACAACTAGTAAAATATCGAAACGGAAGTAGTAGTATCGAAAAAAAAAAGTAGTATCGATATGGGTAAAGTAATGAAAGCAAAGTATCAAGTACTAAATTACCCAGTATCGAAAGAATAGTATCGATACCAGTAACTTTGGTTTCCATGGAAAACATTTTAGTTTCCAAAGAAATTATAGAAGACGCGTCATCAGGAAATAGATAAGTTTCCAGAACCTTTACTTCCTAGTGTTTTTTTCAAAAATATGCCAAGATATTTAACTGAACTGATATTTATTTAAAAAAATATTCAAAGAGTGTTGGATTTGTAGGTTACTAACAGTTGAATCTAAATACGGCCCTGAGGCAAGCTTACCAAATGGACTGTCTCCTGTCGGGGATAGCTGCAACTATTTTGTTTAACTTAAGTGATTTTTGTATAACAGAAAAGAATTGTCATGATGCTAGTGAGAACCGATCTGTATTTCATGAAAGCACGGACCTTTCTGGCGTTTTATGTTGTTTTTAAAGAGAAATACACATATGACTACGTCACCTAAGCTAGTTAGCCTATATTTTTTTGCGCCGAAGTCGCTTGGCCCACACTTGTTCTTAGCCGTCAACAATGAACACCTGGGTTCGCGAGCACAGGACCGTCTTTGATATGTTTCAAATGGTTTTGAAACACAGAGTCTTCGATTTATTTGAAAATTCAATGCATAGCCTTTATGAAAAATAGAATTGAACAGCTGTGTTTTTTTATTAGTTTATTTACTTGTTCTCATTTAGGGTATAAAAGGGAAATAATAAAAATGCAAAAATTAAGTAACTATGTTTTATTTGTCATTCTTATTAGTAGATAAAACAATTGGTAAAAAAATGAAGCGTACTATTTATTTTTTATTGATAAAAAGACAAGAAAAATTAAAATACTATTTTATTAAGTTTTCATGATCTATTCTAATACTCTTTATGATTGTATAGGTACATTTTTATCATTTATATAAATTAACAATATTTTTTTATAATAATTGACCTTATAATAACCTGCGTTTCTATAATATATTCAACATGAAATAAAATACAACCCATAAAATTTGAACTATAACTAGCAACTTTAAAATTTTACTATACATATCTATATATATTTAAAAACTTTGAACGCCTTCGGCATTTCTCTTTTAGAATTTAACCTACTGCTTTATACAAATCAACAAAAATCGCTTGTCGTGTTTACCGAAAATCGCTCTTCGAAAAAAACCTACTTTTTTATAGTACTACTATATCGTTTAAGTTAAAAACTGCAAGGCGTATTTTGAAAAACCTACAGAAACGTTTTCTATAAACACGAGTGCGCTCGGTAACAAACTTAAAACGGCTATATCAAAATAGAGCATACTGTATAACATTTCTAATTTATTATAATAGATAACTGGAAGTTGTTCTAGGTACTTTCTGATTTTATTTACACGCACTACAAGCTCTAAGCGATTATCTAGAAAAGAGTTTTTTTTGTATTTTTAAGTATCAAGATATGCACGTTTTATATATTCCAAACCTGCTACAATCCAGGATTTCTTGAGTAACAGATAACATAAATATCTAGACAGTGCTTAAGTAAAATACATATATAAAAGTAAAACATAAATGATGGAAGTTTGTACAAAATGTGATGAAACCTTTGATAATGGGCAATGTGATAGCTGCAGATCTTTTCTTTGCATCGATTGTGGGAACCTAACTGCATCAGAAGTAAAATGTATGCAACTCAAAACGAAACGTAAGTTGAAGTTTTTTTGTGAAACCTGTGAGGATGGTTTTTACAAAGTTTCAGCCCTTATTAAAGAAGTTTCTGAGCTAAAACTTTCTATTAACAAAATACTAAATAAGGAAAATGAATCTATATTAACCAATTCTGTTGTATCATCTCAAACACCAAATATGGAAGTCGACATTTCTGAATTACACAGCCCCACAAATAAAAAGTGTTCAGACTTGGCGGTCGGACATATGTATTCTCATGGATTTTTTGACGCTGATTCGGATCCCGAGCTCACAAATGGCCCTCCACGTCCGGAATTGGCCCCAGGGGCCAAAAATGCCCTCTATATGGCATGATAGGTGGATTCCGAGATGAGGCGTGGTTGAAGGTGCATTCTAAAGCCAAAATCGGGTTTTTGGTCGAAAAGTTCACGGAAAACTGGAATTCCCCGTGCGGGCTGGGAAAATGGCCCGGTAGGGGCTGGAAAATCGTGTTTTGAACGTCGTAATGGCATCAGTGGTATTTTTATGTACTTTTGAATTCTGGAATGAATACCGTGCTCGAAAAGTTTATGGCCAACTGGAATTCCCCGTTTGGGACCGGGAAAATGGCCCCTTAAGGGCCGGAAAATCGTGCTTCGGACGTTGCAATCGCTACAGTGGTATTTTATGTCCTTATTTATGTCCTAGTTCTCGAACTCAGACTGTGCTCGAAAAGTTTATGGCCAACTGGAATTCCCCCTTTGGGACCGGGAAAATGATTCCTTAAGGGCCAGAAAATCGTGTTTGGGACGTAGTAATTGAGTGGTATTCTCATGAAAAGAGTGAAGTCAATGTTATTCAACTTTGTGAATAGATTTAACGTCGAGAAGGTTTCATCACGCTCGGTTACGGCCTAAATTCAAGAATTACTCCTATGTGATAGTTTTCCACGGTATCTAATAGATCCCGAATGACCCATCCACCGATTCTAATGCGTCTATCCTTTACCCATGAATTCCTCTACATTCGATTGTCAAGTATAAAGAGTAGTTTAAACTATGCAGTATAGAGTCCCCGACTTTACTTCCTCATACGAAAGTATATACTTACAATGAGGTATACGGGGTTGCCAGATTATTGCGCTTTCTAGATTATCTTGCAATGTACTATAATACTATATTTTCATAATTTAACGTTTTATGGCAATTAAAAATATTCTTTCATATTTTTTAGCAATCCTTGTCATCATTACTCAAGAAATCCTGATTATATTTTATTATATTGCAGGCACAATTATTGTTCCGATATACATTTCATAAATCACTTCTATCAATCAAATATCACATGCAAGGCAGAAAACGGTGTTGATAAAAGCAATTAATTACATCTTAAATAGATGCGGTCGAATTTCAATGTTTTTAGATTTTAAATCTTTAAGCAAAAACAGAAAGTTTTAAAAAACCCCTAAAATTTCCCTATATTAGTAAAGCCCATCCTTTCCATAAGGTTGAATCGCAAGAAAATATTAATTTGAACAATTTTTAGGAACCCGAACATTACGATCTTGTTGATTCAAAATAAAAAGATTAAAATTCATCCACAACTATAGTCAATATTTTTATATATTGGACCCGTAGTGCTAAATAGAAGAAATTCAAACGTCAACAATAATATTTAAAATTTTCGAAGCTGATTTTTTTTACATATTTAACTAGTGGTCACTCTCTACCTTCTTTTAGAGTCTTACAGTAATAGGAACTTTTAAAAAGAAAACGTTGAAAAAAAATCTGCTACACAAACCTTGCACCAGAACAGTACCCACGATTGCATCTACTGATTGTCATTTTAAAACGAATCTAATACAGTAATACAATATGCTCTCACCTACCTACCTACTTGATATTATACAACTTTTTCGGTCATTTTCTAAGAATAGTGGGCTGTAACCATTTGTTACGATAACAAATTTTAAACATTATTCACAGCAGTTCAGTTTCGATGATAGTGTGCGATTATAGCACCCATCGGAGATGAATTAACAATAATCCTAAAAAAATTGAATAGAAGTGAACTATCGGAGAATTGGAAACTATAAACTAATTATGTTTTAAAAACTTAAATTTTGTATTTATTTATTTTTTTTATGTAAATTTTTAGAGAACGAACCACCGTTTCCATGTCAAGTGGCGCCAGTAAACGTGGGGCAAGGAATTTTTGGATTAGATTTTGGAATGTTAATCGGAAAATTTGGGATTTGAATTTGGTTAAGACCTTGTATAGTTTTCGTTAATTTATTGTCAATTTTGGTGTATAAATTAGATAAAAGTAGTAGGTGGGAGTTTTACTAGGTCTAAAATTGTGAAAGGAAGACGTTTAAATTAATTTAAGAGGAAAAAAGAAGGTTGGTTTGATGAAGGGACAATCTGAAGAAGTCAGATAGATAGGATAAGGAGACATGGATGAACAAATGATAAAAAACAAATGTGATAGAACAAAACTAAGACAAAAGAAAATTAAGACAATGATATCTTATATAGGTTAATAGAAGAAAGATAGAGACTAGATAATGAATAAAATGGAGGGAATGGGCTATAAAATAAATAAAAATAGTTCAGAAATAATAAACCAAAAGGAGGAAAACACAGAAGAAGAAATTGAGAAATTTATAAGAAAAGACAAAGAGATGATTAAAATCATAAAAAAATGGAAAAGAAAATTTAAAAAAAATTGGAAAGTCTATATGAGAAATAGAAGTAAAAAAGAAGATTAAAGGAAGATAGATTAGTTTTACATAATTGACAAAACAAAAGATATTAAGAAGATATAAGGGTGGAAATAATTGGCAGAGATATAGAAGTTAAACATTTACATGATAATGCATTTGAAATTTTAAAAGAAAAAGGACTTTTAAAAGAAATACAAAAAAAAGGGAATAAAATATTAAAAAAAAAAGAAATATGTACGAATAAACAAAAAAACGAAAATTGAAGAATTGAAGAAGAAATCGAGAAATGAAATAAAATAAAAAACAAATCAAAGAGGATAATAACAGAAGTTACAATGAAGATAATTGAAGAATTTAAAAAAATAAGAAAGTGAATAAAGGAAGACAGGAAACAAAATGTTAAAAAAAAAAGAAAACTATATAACTATCAAAAATAAAGTTAGTGCCGAACAAAAGTGTGAAAACAAAAGGTAGAGGAAAACAAAAATGAAACGGGCCAAAAATTGTGAAAGAATGAAAAATAGGAGATTATCGAAAAAAGAATTAAGGAATAAGGAGCTAGGATCAAAGAGAATATATAAATTTAAAAAGGTGGACGAAAAACCTGAAAACCAAAATTTGGAGAACAAAGCAAAAATATAAAAATAATGTGAAAAAAGGTGAGGATAAGAACAATATCCAATAGGGGATATTTAATGATAGTAGTAAAAATAATAAGAAATGTTCAAAATTAAGGTTACCCATTGAAGGCCCACATAAAATTGTAAATCCAAACGCTATTATAGGTATACAGTATCGGCTATCAAACTCTTTCCAATAGGGTTTGCGCAAGTGAATGTAAAAACTACATAAAGTTAGCGTTAGAGCGAGAAGAAAACGAATAACATAAGCGATGCTAGTTTATACGACCCAGCCAACCTTACAATGCATTTGGACCGTATAAACAGGCAACGCTGATGTAATTCGTTTCCTTCTAACTCTAAAGCTAACTCTCTGTAATTTTTACATGTTAATATAGATATAGAAAAGTTGGAAGGATCTTGTACGCTTTGATTGTTGTCGAGTTGGAGCGTTGAAATAAAGACAGAAAGAAAGATTTATTTGATTGGGGTGAGAAGGATGAATCAGATAGTAAAAAAGATAAATTACTAGAGAAGGAATAAGAGTAACAAGAGAAAGTATAAGAAGACACCGAAAGGAGACCAAACAGAGACAAGAGAAAAAAGAAGAACAGGAGTGAGCAAAGGAATAATAAAGAATAGAAACTAGAAATTGGAAACGGGTAACTGGTAACTAACTGGTAACTAACTGGTAACTAACTGGTAACTAACTGGTAACTAACTGGTAACTAACTGGTAACTAACTGGTAACTAACTGGTAACTAGAAACTATTTTTTAAAACTTTAATTTGGGATTTATTTTTTTGTGTAAATTTTTAAAGAACCAACCACCTCTTTTAAGAGTGTCGGAAAACATCTTAATTTTTTGGATACTGGGTGTTTCCATATTAAGTAGCGCAAGCCAACGTGGGGCACGGTTTGGATTAGATTTTGGATTTTTAATCTGAAAATTTGCGATTTGAATTTGGGCAGAACTTTTTACGAGTTTCCGTTAATTTAATTTGTTGATTTTTGTATAAATTAGATGAATGGTAATAGATAAAAGTAGTTTTAAGACGAAAATGCCAAAGGAATAGAAAGGCAGGAAATAAACTGAATTTAAGGGGGGAAAAGAAGGTTGGTTTAAAGGAGAGACAATCTGAAGAAGTGAGAGACAGAATAAGGCGATATGGATGAACAAACAAAAAAGCACAGTGGTACAAGACGAGAAAATAAAATTAAAACAGAATGATATATTGTACATGCTAAAGGAAGAAATGAAGAACGTTAGAGAACAGATGATAAACAAAATGGAGCGAATGGGAAATGAAATGTAGAAAAATATTTAACAAATAATGAACAAAATGGAGAAAAATAAAAGACAAAGAAGAAATTAAGAAATTGATTAGAGAAGACAAAGAAGAGATGATGCAGATGATAAAAAAATGAAAAAAAAATTGAAATGAGAATAAAATAGAAAAAAAAGCGGAGGAAGAGAAGATGACATTTTTTATAAATGAAAAAACAAAAGAGATTAAGAATGATATAAGGGTGGAAATAATTGGCAGAAGTAAGAAAGTTGAAAAATTACAAGACAATACATTTAAAAACCACACATTTTTTCAAAAGAAGGATACAAAATAAAATTGTATAAATTGCTAATATGCGCGAGTGAAAGTTGGATATTTAGATAACGAAGAATAATGAAATAAGTAACTGGGTCAAATTAAAAATAAAAACAAAACAAGAATTAGACATTAAAAAAACAACAGATTACAGTAATTTCAGATCCGACTGTATGATTTCTACACTGTTCTTTAATCAAAATACAATTTTTATAAATAATGATTGAGAGAGAATTATGATTTTGATGGGTTGTCAAAATATGGCAGCAAGTTGTTTTATTAGTATTTTTTTTCTACTTTAAGATCCCAAGCAGCAAGGTCCGTCATTATGACGTAACTTTTTGGATTTACTCGTCAGAAACGTCACTATCCCAATTAATGACGTTACTTTGACGTCGTTTTTGCAACGTTTTAGACGTCAATACAGATTATGACGTAATTTTTTAGTATTAATTTATCCGAAATACAATATCCTAAGCAGTAACGTGTATTTGACGTCGCATTGATGACATAATAGACGTCACTTAGAATTCGCCATAATTACGTTATTTTTTCGTAAATTTCTATCAATGTCATATTGTCAATTGTTAGTTGTCATTGTTGTTTCCTGTTTCCTCATCTTCATGATTCTCGTGAGTGACAGTCGAGACCTTGTGAACGTGGTGCATTTTGTACTTTATTTGATAAGATGTTTTAGAAAAAGATAAAAAAGAGAATGTGTCAAAATAATAAAGTATGTAAAACCGAATTTGGTATTTTACAGATGTATTGCATTGTTGAGTTTGAAAAACCGGATGATGATGGTCTGGCGGTTGTAAGGTAAGCAGAAAATGGCTAACGCTGCGTAAAAAACAAGTCTTTTGGCCGCCTTTATAAAGAAATGTGTAAAAAAAATATACTATAAGACAGGTGAGTAACGTTACACTTTTGTTTTTTGATTATGAGTTCTTTTAGGGTATTTTTTTAATAGTTTATTTAAAAATTTAAAGATTTGTAGGAGGTCACTTGATTTAAATACCTTTTTTTTATTAACTTTTATTATAAACTCAGACAATATGGATACCGAGAAGGTAGGTTTTACAACTAGATACACAATTTACTTTCTATCTTTAAGAATTTTCAGTCGTCTGTATTTTAATAGTTCTTTTATTTTAGATGTGAATGATAAGTGATGTACCAAATTAAAAAAAGTCGAAGTTACCTCAGATCTACATTCCAAGGCTGATAAAGTACATAATAAAAAAAAAACAGGTGCCAACTAGAAAGCTGTCATTCGAAGATACTGAAGATGATAAAATTGTAAAGCATGCTCGCCCACCCCCAATTAAAATCAAATCTACAATTTTAGGTATGTTGTATCAGTTCCTCTAATATTCTTTTGTCATTTTATTCCTTTTTGTTTCTTGCTCATGACTTTTTTGTTTACCAGTGTAATTTATTTTTTATAATATATTTTTCATGTGTTTTTTGGATTAAATAAATAACTTTCATCTGCCTAGTATTTTTAATAATTCCATCCAACCTTGGGAAACCCAATATAGACGTCACTTCGACGTTAGGTAGATTCGTGATAATGACGTCCAGTTGCCTAGCCTAGGACACCCGATATACACATTACTTTAACGTGATATCGATTCGTCAAAATGACGATATGGAGTGACTTCATTTCATCAAATGACGTAACGAACACCAAAAAATCACGTCATAATGACGGCATGATGTTGCATGGGATATATTTCTGTTATTTATTATAATAAAAATATTTTAACAAAAGTTATTTGAGAATGTTTTTCTCTATAATTTATGTACCATACATGATTTTTCTAAAATGGACCGCAATATGGAAATTTAAGTAAACCTTCAAATATACCTGTAACGTACGGCTCATCTAATAAAACTATGTTTGAACTACAGATAAAAATTATTTAAAACATTATTTTATAACTTCATTGTTAACGAAAATACAGAAAAAAAAAATAAATTTTGCAATTACCCTCAAATTTCTCTATTACGGTCCATTTTAGAGAAATCATGTATATGACCAGAATTATAGAGAATTACACATCAAACAACTTGTATAGAAGGAATTTTCTTTTATAATCATAAATAACAAAAATATACCTTAAATTAGAAAAACAAGTTCTACCTAAAGTATTTGCCGCCATATTTTGAAAGACAACTATTATTTATAAAAAATGTATTATGATTAAAGAACAGATTAGTCCAGAAATCATACAGTCAGATCTTATACTATAAAGAGAATAAAACAAAACGATATAATGGGTGTAAAGTAAAAATAAGAAGAGCATATTAAAGTAAAGGGGGTGTAGAGAGAAGCGCCCTTAAAGGGATGTCAACAATAATAATTTATTAATGGTAATGTAAAAAAAATAGAAGTAGATCGCATAATAATTGAAATGTAGAAGAAATAATTATCTAATCATTGATATCATTAAAACTCTATAATTAATAATTTTTAGAAATTAAAATAAAATAATGTTATTGATTTTTTAAATCTGAAATGGCAGTTTTATATTTGTAATAAATTGGAAATAAGAAGTGACAGGTCTAGTTTTAAAGTGTACGATCTCCAATTTTGAAGAATTTTGGGTAAAGTTAGTTTCTTATATAATTTTTCTCGACGAATTTAAATATGGCACCAGTTTGTAGTAAAACGTACAATATCTTATTATTTTTTAAACCTGGAGTAGCCATGTGTGAGTTAGTTTATTAAATAAAATGGTAAGGATTTTTAACTCCACTTAGTTTATCTTGAGTACACTCTGGTGTACTATAGGGTTGCAGAGCAACCTGTGTTACCAAAACTAGTGTCTGATTTCTCCACCACAGCGCCAAGCAGACTTCCTACTTCACAGTAGGTGAAGCAAGAAGCCTGTCACAAGGCTCACTAGTATAAAGGCGAAAAGAATCGAACATTTTTATAAAAACTGTTGTTTACAAGGACTGAATACATCTGATATCGTCAAGAATAAAATAAATTAATAAGTTACAATAACGTCATAATTTGTGTATCATTTGTAACGTTATTTAAATTTTTAAATTTACTTTAATCTTGATGATAATACCAGATGTAATTGATCCTATTAAACTAAAGTTTTTTTTATAAAAATAGTCGATTCTTTTTGTTGTATAGTAATCCCCTACTGGTATGCAACCAGTAATACACTACGTTCTCTGAAACAAGTAAAACACTATAGGCGGGAAACTAAATCTTCATTAAATAATTAGTTTTAAATTGTACAATCTCCACCAGCTTAACACAAGTCATTTAACATTAAGGTGAAAACTGGAAGAGCAACCAAGATCTAAAATTATATCGCTATATCTTAGAAGAAGCACCAAGAAGTTGATAAAGAAAGAATTTGTGAAAAATTTCGAAGAAGAAGGACCTAATATCGCAATATTTAAAATAATAAGATTTGTATTTTTTCATAAAAGTTCTAATAAAAAGCATATATGAATTTGTTGTTACTTTCAAATTATACAACCTCCAAATAAAATTATAAATTAATGTAACGGATAGAATAGTCCAGATAAGCAATAAATCTACTTTGTTGGAAGTTCCTGTAAAATGTGGTCATTTGTACATGCACTTTTCAACTAGACCCCTCAAATTTATTTCGCATCATCGACTGTCGCCTTGTTAAGAAACTACTACTTTATATAATCAGATGATTTTAAATTCGTTATCGTATCAAATGCTTACAAACGTCCTAATTTTAGTTTAATATTCCGAAGACTGTTGGTCATTCAGCAAAGATCAGCTGCACGACCTATCGTCATCATTTAAGTTTACAACTACGTCAGTCGGAACGTTCTCTGTCTCGGGCGTATCAGAGGCGTCGTCTTCGGCGATTCGATGACAACTAGTCTCGTCTTCTTCCTCTTCGTTATTGTATTCTTCACTTTCTCTGTGTACCAATACTTGCACTATGGTTGACTCACTATTTTGTCTATTCAATGGGGGCCTTAGCGAAAGGCTTTCGGGGGAAGCTTCCGTTACGAGGATACTGACGTCAGAGCTGAAACTAAAGTTAGTATCAAATATAAAAAAATGTGGTCTTAAAAGTTTTAGGTAGTTTTAAAATTTGAAAGACACCACATTTACAATTACTGTGTGCATACTTTGTTAAAAGGATAAGGAAGAGTAAGGTCTCGGAAATGTAATAAAAGTATGGCAATCGAAAGTAGTAAACTATAAAAGTACGTATTTTTGTGATATATTTAGTAAAATAAATATGTTTATTTATTTAAGGATCACCAATTTTACATAAATATAATTAGTAGGTAATAAATACTGTAAATACAGTATAAACAATACATTTTTCTTTTTCAATTATTTAAATGTGTAAAGCTTTTTTTTGTTGTTTTGGTAGTTCGGACTAACGATTTCAATTGCTGGATACCTCATATAGCAATGCACCTGGATCCAGTACATTTTTTGGCCTGCTGCATCCGGCACCGCAGCGCTGAATCCGCAAGTAATTAAATATTTGAAATAATGGTTTAAAAGTGTATTTTTCCGCTTTGCTAGGTTTCTGGCACTTGGTTGGATGGGCATAGTAAAGTTATCGGCAATAAAAGATTATTGACGGATGCGTAAACTTTACATCATTTCCTTAGCATGAACAGTAATGCTCATAAACCGATTCGAGCTTATATAAAAATATGTACACTTTTTCGATAATTCTACTTGTTGCTGTTATATTGTAATTATTTGTTTATATTATTCGATCCTACTGTATATAAAAAGAATGACAATGTGACTTAAGGCAAAGAATACCTACCAAAGAAGCGAAACTGAATGAGTTTTCGTATGTACCAAAGCAAGAGAAGTTAATCCACTGGGAAATGTATGAAAATTATTCAGTTTTTGCTGTTTGGTTCATAAGAATTAAACACATACTAAAGTAACAATGGCAGACAGAAAATTCTTACCATGTTCATTATGTCAAATAGATTATTGTAATAACGAAATAAGTACTGTAGGTACAATAATGACAGTCACTACAAAATAGGGAAATTTGTTCCAACAACAATCTTGGAACCATACACAAACCAGTCCACAACTTATTGTCGACGACCGATAGTCGACGACCAGTCCACGACCTGTCGATGATCGAGACTGAATTCGGAACTTGGTTGTGTTGGAACACATGTTTCTGTTGTCAGACACACTATCAATAACGTAAAAGTAGAAAAAACATTAACAGATATTAAATTTTGAATTTGGTAATTAAAAAAAATTAAAACTCATTAAAAGATTTATAAATTTTGATTATTCGATTGGTTAGTACATTAACTTATTTTATTTTTCTACTGTATGTAAGTCAGAATAATAGTTTTTTTCACTTTCTACACTCATTACTCATAAAATAATAGGTATACTATAAATAATGATAATGAATAAAAACTAAATTACGATCGAGACTATGATCGATGATGCTATCAAAACGAATATAATCACGACATTTCCAGAGTTGATCGTGATTTATTTACGAGCTAACTTTCGTTTTGCGCATGTCTTGACAATTCGTTCCTATTCAGACCCAGGAACTGATTTGACAGTACAGAAACTGGTTTGTGATTAGGTTTGAGTATGTTGGAACACTAGGTTTTTGTACAGTTTTGAGTCCGAGCTTTGTTGGAACATCAAATCTAGACTGCGCAGAATCCCGACAGTACGTAAACCGATTTGCTATTGTGTTGGAACAAACCTTAGATGACCTGGTTACTCTGCAAATAGGGAATTTTGAGAACAATTATGGAACAGTGGTGCAAGGGTCATTCACTGTCTATCAATCCCAAGAAGACAGAAATAATCCTTTTCACAAGGAAAAGGATGAAAATGGAATTAAAACTTACAGAAAACACAAAACAAAACTTTTCAACAGAAGTGAAGTACTTAGGTAGCACCTTTGACAACAAGTTAACATGGAACTCACACTTAGAAAACAGAGTCAAAAGAGCATACTGTCTGGGTACCGAAAATCCATAAATTGGCAGCTATCCGCAAAATAGAACAACATAACAGGAGGAATAAAAACCGAAACAACCAGAGCCATGTAAGTCGTTCTTACTCTCACTCTCCTTGATATTTACACCAAAGAGGTTGCTCTGATGACAATGACACGCCTCTGCACGGTTGGAATAGAACCTGATGTACGATCTGGTGAGGCGAGACGTCGCTTTTCGCAAAAGGCACTCGATACGCTTCCACTGCTTCAAGTGAACATGAACTTCATCTCTCCGAGATATATCTTCCATAAGCCATATGAAGTTATAACAGAAAAAATAGAAGAGCCGGAAGTGACAGGTACGATTCATATCTACACCGATGGTTCTAAAACCAAACAATGCTCAGGATGTGGAATATACTCCAATTCCTTGAACCTCAACATATAATGGGCTGTCAGCAGTAGTGCCAATGTAGTTCACGGAGCTCACGGAGGTTTTCATAGCAGCAAAATAAATCACCAGAAACAATATAATTCGTAGCAACATGCTCATCTATACAGATAGCAGATAAGCACTACTTATCCTGAAGAGACTACGAATTTACTCAGGGTTAGTACTAGAATACCACGAAGCTTTGGCAAGAGTATCCATCCAACAATGTGGTCACCTTAAGATCGAAAAGTAGCCTTCTTGCTGATTCACTAGTCAAGAAGGCGGCCAACCAAATACATTTTGGACCTGGCCCTTCTATTGAACTGACAACATCGGTAGTGACAGACCTAATTAAAGAATATTCCCTTGTGAAATTGAAGAAAAGATGGGATGAAACAAGAAACTCCTGAAATACCAGGGAGCTTTTAAGTATCCTGACAACACTAAAACAAACACACTTCGATGGCTCAATCAAATACTGCCACAACTCAAAAACTATTGTTTCGAGAAATTTCATTTTGAAATTTGTAAGTCTCTATTATCATTATTTTGTTTTTGACATAAAATCTTTATATTTTATTTAAAATCTTTGATATTTTGCTGTTAAAATTAACGATTATGATTATAAAAGCGGTTTATTGCATAGTTTTTATAAAATTTGGGTGTTTTTGCAGAAAATAACTCGAATTGAGGTAGTTTTAGACACAGTCTGTGACTAGATTTTAAATGATTTTTGGGCATATTTAAGGATATTTTTATTTGTCGCGGTATTTAAAGTAAAACTTTAATGTTATTTTGCATCCATTGGACCAAAAATGTAATTTTTTTTGTTTTTTGACTTGTGGCGGTTTTTGGTTGAGCCATCGACTTGTCTATGACTAGCCAGAATCTGCGTTTATTCACAGGCATTCTGACTGGTCATTGCCAAATACGGAAGCATATCCATATCATGGGGCTGTCAGAATCCGCACCCTGCATGGGGTGCGAACAAAAAGATGATACCATTGAACATACCCTCTACGATTGTCAGTCGGTCTCATTTATTAGAAGATTTTTTTTCGGCGAGTATTGGCTAACACCGGCCGATATAAGAGAAGCACCTCATGGTGACCTTGTCAACTACATTAAATCTGTGGGCTGGCTTACGAGCTAGGAGGTGCCTATTATTTTAGGAGGATACACAGTGGCGCCGTGGGGTAACCCATCCTCTACACGTTACATATCCAGAAGAACTGTAGGTGTCTGTAAATGCATTTCGATTGCATCCTAATAGCAGCGACTTGGTTCCTCGAGGTCATATATTTTAATTATTGTTTTGTATTATGTTTATTTACTGTTTTAATTCGAATGGTTTGAAAAAAATCACATATTTAAATAAAAGACTAAGAAATTAAACGATGGCTAATACGTAGGCGTAAATTATCATTATAGGTAAAACTGATTTAGAAATTAAAAAAATAACATTGACAGCCAGATTCAAACACGTTCAATAAAATTTACGAATAACGCTGTATTTTTTTTTGTATTAAAAATTTTAAAACTGATTTCTAATTACTACTTAGTTAAATACAACTACTTAACTATACTGCAATTTTCACAAAACGCTAATTATAATATACCAAACGTTGCTCTACATAAATTGACAGCTCTATTTGACGTTAAACCACCTCTAAAACACTTAGAAAACCTAGCAGTTTTTTATCCACGAATCGCTCATTTAGTTTCGCTTCTTGGATATGTATTCTTTGCTTAAGGTCGAATAAAGAATTATTTTTGTCGGTCTTAAAAAATACTTATTTTTTATCGATTCCACTAAATAGAACCAGACAAACCTAAAAGAACTCAATAATAGACAATTGAGCTTCGAGACGGCAGTCAGCCACACTACTGTTGATCCTAGTAACATATATAATAAAGTAAGAGTATTGATGGATAAATTCATTTAGAATTACTAAAAGACATACGTCCCAGCGAAAAGATCTGCGTGGGTCTTTGGTACCTCGGCATGGAAGACTGATATTCCAGTAGTACATCCTAAATAAAGTAGCCAAATATGGCATTAAGGTAGATATTTATAAAATCTCTGTACAGACAGAGGGTATAAGGGTTTATTTCCGTCATCAAAGGATTCGGTATCACAGGTTCCTGAAAAAACTGTCATGTCATTGGCATAGAGTCTATTAGACGAAGAAATTAATATACTTATATTTAGTAGTCTTTAGTGAAATTCGTCTTTTCATGCAGATCCTAGTCACATCGCATAAAGCGTCGGCCGAGAATAACAACAGAGAAGCGACAAAAATTGTCAGTCTTTTGAAGTTCGGAGAGCAAAATTTCGGAGAAAAAACTAATGAAGCGTAATAAATGCTATGCACTGACAAAAAAATATTAAATTGAAATTGAAAATATTATGAGTTGTTTAATAAATAATGTTACACAATCACCCTGCAGTAGCCTGCGGCTGGTATAAAAAACGAACGAATAGAAAAAGAAGTGGAATGTTACTCATCACCCTACAGTGTGCGGCGGTCGTCATAAGTAAAAGTACAAGTAAAAGAAGATAGAGTCCAGAAATGTCATTACCCGTCAAGAATATTCTAGACGACAGTTCGAGAAGGTTCGAGAAGGGTCAAGCATGCTATATAAGGATGATCCTGACGTCAGTTTTTAGTTTTATGATAGACGTTACATGTTAATGTAATACAACGTGCAGCAGTTAGATAAGACATAAACAATTGTTTAAGGTTATGTTATGAATCATGCAAAATATACGCTAACACCAATGCTAGAACCACAGTCATTATTAATTCAACTTATATTCCACCGGGCGCAAATGCTAAAGTCTACAGGAAATATCTAGATTTATTTGACAATTTAGATCCCTTAATCACTCAAACCACACACATGGTACTTATTGGTGATTACAATATACCATGCATAAATGGCACATCTTTTCAATTTTCTAATAAAAATGATATAATAGTAACAATGTCTCTATTAATGGCCACTTACAGTCTACAGTCTTTCAACAATTGTCTCAATGAGGATCAAAAAACTCTAGATCTGGTGCTTGGTAATTTGAATTTGAATATAAAGGAGAATAAAGAACCTTTAGTTTCCATAGATAATAAACATCCCTCTCTGATAATTAAGACGGAAGTAAAAAAAAGTAATCAACTCACATACACAAATAATAATCTTCAAAACAGATATAATTTTACAAAAGCTGATTTTAGATTACTATGCGAACTACTAAGGGATTTTAATTGGTCCAAAATTGGACACATTGAAAAGGTTGATGATTCTGTCAAATATTTTTACCAGTTTTTTTATGAAATGCTTCACATATGTGTACCAAAGTTTACTAATAGGCCACATGCATATTGCAAACAGTTTCCGCCATGGTTCACGGATGAAATAAAAATCGACATAAAGTACAAAAAAATTTTCAGAAAAAGAAAACATCTATCGGAATATTATTTTAGTAGATATAAAAAAATTAGGACGGACCTAAAATTGAAAATAAGGACGGCGCACAATAATTATATCCAAAATATGCAGAACTGTGTTAACCAGGACCCCATGCTTTTTTGGAAGTTCATTAAAGATAAGAGGTCTAATAATATATCTAAATCAAATTTTATTATAAATAATAGGGAAATATCTGACAAAAAAATTATAGCAGGGGAGTTCGCTGATTATTTCAGTTCAGTGTATGACAACGATTCAAACTATAACCTTATAGATATTAATGGTTTGACTAACAATTGGAACGTAAATTTTTATCAGAATATTGACTTCGATCTAATATCCGTTAAAGACTTAGAAGCGGCATTTCGAAAGTTAAAACCGAAAAAGACAGCGGGTCCTGATAATATTCCTTGTTATATCCTAAAAGCTTGTAAAGATTATTTAATATATCCTTTGCTGGTAATTTTCAATAAGTCGCTTAAAACATCCATATTTCCTAGTGAATTTAAAAGAACGAGATTAACACCAATTTTTAAAAAAGGGGATAAAAATAAAATAGATAATTATCGTCCCATAGCCATATTAAATTGTACGGCGAAACTGTTTGAATTTGTAATATATGATAAACTGTATGCTTACTTTCAAAAATACATATCAACCGAACAACACGGATTTTGTCGTAAAAAATCTGTAGATACAAATTTATTAACTTTCAGTGATAAAATATCAAAATGTGTCAATTCTCGTGAGCAAGTAGATTGTATTTATACTGATTTTAAGAAAGCCTTCGATAAGGTAAATCACAATATTCTTCTAGCTAAACTGAAATTTCTTTATGTCTTATCTAAACCTAAGGTATCAATACGTAATGTTTGGTGGTGAAGTATCTCATACAATCCTCGCAGGCTCTGGGGTCCCTCAGGGCTCCAATTTGGGCCTTTTACTTTTCTTAATATTTGTTAATGACCTTCCTCTACGTATTACATCAGACTGCCTAATTTATGCAGATGATCTGAAAGTTTTTAAGAAAATATCCACCCTAGATGACTATCTAGACCTTCAAAATGACTTAGACTCAATTTCGGATTGGTCATTTGAAAATAAATTACATTTTAATCTTTCCAAATGCAAGGTTATTACATTCAGTAACATTCGTAATCCTCAAAATTTTATCTACATAATGCAAGGATCAACACTAGAAAGAGTGTCAAAAATGACCGACTTGGGAATAGTTTTTCAAAATAATTTCAAATTTGACGAGCATATCCATAACATTGCCAAAGAAGCTAACAAATTGTTAGGTTTTTTGAAACGCACGACTAGGGACTTTACAGACACACACTCAATTAAAAATGTATTTTTTGCTCTCGTTCGTAGTAAATTAGAATATGCATCCACTGTATGGGACCCTACACAACAAAATTTAAAACACATTTTGGAAACTATTCAAAATAAACTTGTCAAATATTTATACTTTAAAAAGTATCATACAAGTCCAGGATTTGTTTCATTTGGACCTATTAGAAAAGAGTTTGAAATTGAAAAATTGGAACATAGACGCTCTATAATCAACCTTGTCTTTTTACATAAATTATTAAATGGATATTTGGACAGTCAATATTTATTGAGTCAAATAAAGATTAATGTTCCAATAGCAGGTATTCGTCCCCGTCAATTAACTTTTCGTGCGGATAATCATGGTCCAGTAGAAAAAATTTGTCTTTTATTTAATGTACACTCCGAAGGCATTTCTTGCGGTATTTTTGATATAGCTATAAGCACATATAGAAAGGAACTTAACAAAATTGTTGGGCTCGATTAAAGAGACATAACCTTGTAGGATTTCCGTGGCCTTGGTGTGGGGTTTTGCAGACGCTCTGATTATTCCTGAATATTTCTGATTATTTCAGTAGTTTTGTTCTTTAATGAACTTTGTTAAAATTTTGTAGTAGCGAGGTTTGTTTATTATAATTTCACTTATATATTTAATTAGATATTATGTATTTTTGTTGATTTCTATTTTCGCTGTATTTATAGGAACATGTAAATAGGCTCATGCCTGTTTGTTTCTGGAATAAATAAATAAATAAATAATATAGGGTGGACTCAATAATAATTATTTAAGTTTATTCGTAGGGTAAATTCGTATATGGTGCCTTTAGATCTTACTAGAAGATTTACTATAAGCTTTAGAACTGGTTTAAGTTTGTTTCACATAGCTGGTCATTTCAGTTGCCGGTTACTGATCGTAAAATTCCCAATATAAAATTATTCAATATTTTTTGTTTACTCTTCACACAAGGTCATTATTTTTATATTATTTTTTTTTTCTTCAAGACTTTTTGAGTTTTTTATTGCTAGATCCTTTGCACTGAAGGGTTTGACGTTTCATTTAATTTAATTTTCGACAAAATATTGTTTAGAGAGTGGTACAAATTAGAAACATAGCACGAAAGTATCATAGCGTGCCTTGTCGACTAACAACGACTGCTATTTTGTTTGTTCTTGTGAGAATGACATTTCCAGTTATTTATTTCTTGTTTCTGTAGTTTCGGCAAGTAAGATGCCACATTTAACTGAGTTAGACTCTGTTAAAATTGTTACTTTAGCCAGTGAGGGTCGCAGACAACAATATTGCGCAGAGATTACATATCCATCAATCGACTGTTTCTCGTATATTGAACCGATATAATGAGACGAGAATACAAAAAGACGTAAAAGTTGTACAACGCCAAGGGATGACCGATATTTGCGAATAAAATCCTTGCGAAATTGCTCACTTACCGCTTCGCGTCTTAGAAATGAATTATCTATTGATAGACAAGTCAACGTAAGTGTCAAAACCGTTATAAGAAAACTGAAGGAGGTCGGTTTAAATCCGGAACGTCCTGCTAGAGTCCCTAGGCTTCTTCCGCGTCACAAAGTCAGACGGTTACGATTTAAAAAAGCCCATGCTGATTGGAATGAACAATAATGGGAAAAAATCCTTTTTACAGATGAAACAATGGACGTGGTCGAGTACCCAGAAGGTCTGAGGAACGGTTCGCAGAATGTTATCTCGTACAAAATGTTAGTTGGGAGAGTCGCACGGATCTTAAATTTAAGAATGGATACTGATTGGTACATAACGCAATATCCTTGAAGAACACATTTTACCTTATGTCGGCTTTATTGGATACGATGACTTTATGCTCTGGCTAATGAACTTAGCATCCGTAGCCAAGGGAAACCTAAATTTAATCGCATACAGACATGACTTTATGCTGATGCATGACAATGCACGCGCCCTTGTCGCAAGAACACTGATCTAGTACCTTAAGGATGTCTGGATTGAGGCACTAGACTGGCCACCAATGAGTTCTGATGCTAATCCCATAAAACATCTATGGAACACCCTAAAGCGAAACATACGTGTACGAAATCCAGCTCCTAACTCAATTGCAGAATTAAAAATTGCAGCACAGATTGGAATGGAATTCCATAAGAAACAATCCAAGATGTAGCATACCTAGGAGGATGCAGGCTATTGTTTGAGCTAGAAGAGAAAATACTAAGTAATAAATTGTTATTATCTTTTTCTAAAATACACTTATCTTGTCGTTATTGTTACTCGTTCCAACTAAATCTTACAATCAAAATGAAACTTTTTTATTCATTCGCCCACGCATCTATTGTAAAGCTTCAGTTTGTAATTTAGTTGGCAATAACATATGTAAGACACTTCAGTGCAAGGGATAGCATTAAAAAACTCAAATTAATGAAAATTAATACCAATAAATAAAATAACAAAACTTCAAAACCACTCGCATGCGATTCCTAAACTTAACAAGAAAAACTGCCAAAAGGAAAAGAAAGTTAGAAGTAAAAGGAAAAATATACGCCAAATAAGAAAGTGGTAAGAATATAGATTTTAATTAAAGAAAGACAGAACAATGAAAGCATCAAAGAAATGAGAAATACGGAAACCAAGTGCATTCAAAATTTTACCTTGTGCATTTTTCAGACTGCGTTCTATGGCAACCGCTTCCCGTCATCGACGTCGGCCGGGACTTAACGGAACCCGATCGCTTTCTTCGTACAACGCTGCCCCTTTTCGGTTTAGATTCTTCGGGTGCTACGGGATGAAGCGTTTGTGAAGCTTTAATGTCTTTGTGACCCAGTAACGGAGACGTTTTATCGTCCGGCTTTTCTACAGCGTCCTGATGACGCAGAAAGAAGGGAAAACTGTAAACGCTTCTGCGGCGGGGTTGCGACGAAGGCGTCGGCGTTATCGGGGTCGTACCTAAAATGCGAAAATTTTCAGCGGAATTTTCAAAATAATATTGAACTAATACGATGACCTTGCGGTATTTTTTTGTTATTACACCCCACTTTTTATAAGTTTGTATGATAAGAGATTTTTGTAAATCGTAAATATTCAAGGAATGGTAGAAACAAATGGTACTCACCGGACTCAGGTGTGGCCTCGCTAACCTTGATGCTGACATCGGCGGCGTCGCGCGTCAAATCCAATTCCTCGGGGGACATGTTGGTGGCGCTGGAGAGCAACAGCAGCGGCAGATTCAACCATGGACCGCCTAGTTCGCTGAGGTCGCTAGCGTCGGACGCCCTAGAGGACTTGCGAGAGGATGCGCGACTCCCTCGATGCACATGAAGGAACGCGGACAAACGTCCTTGCCATCCGGTACCAGGTGACGATGTTTGAGTCGTTTCGTCTTCTTGTTCCCGTTCGGCTTCCTTTTTGCGTCTAAAATAATAATAAAAAATCATTCTTGTACCTTAGGTATTCAATTATGAAAAGAAAATAATAAACAATACTTCCAAATAGACCGGACATGATCAATCCCCTTTCTCAAGACAATTTTACATTTTTTTAAAATTTTTTATAAAAATCCTAATTTATTAAAATTAAAAGTAATAAAAGTTTAAAAATTAAAAAATAATGCCAACTAACACAATTTAGAAAAAGGGAGGTATAACTTTGGATCAAATCCACATTAAAAAGGGTTTCTTTTATCTTGGTCATAAAATGTTTAAGATGATTAGAATAGTAGAAATTAGTATTTAATAAACCTTAAAAGAAACCTAAAAAATTTAAACCTAATAAATTTAAACCTAATAAATTTAAACCTAATAAATTTAAAAAACAACCTAAAAAACTTAACTTAAGAAACTTAAAACTTAAAAAAACTTAAAAAACTTTCAAAAACTTTGAAAAACTTAAAAAAACTTAAAAAAACTTAAAAAAACTTAAAAAAACTTAAAAAAACTTAAAAAAACTTAAAAAAACTTAAAAAAACTTAAAAAAACTTAAAAAAACTTAAAAAAACTTAAAAAAACTTAAAAAAACCTAAAAAAACTTAAAAAAACTTAAAAAAACTTAAAAAAACTTAAAAAAAACTTAAAAAAACTTAAAAAAACTTAAAAAAACTTAAAAAAACTTAAAAAACTTAAAAAAACTTAAAAAAACTTAAAAAAACTTAAAAAAACTTAAAAAAACTTAAAAAAACTTAAAAAAACTTAAAAAAACTTAAAAAAACTTTTAAAAACCTAAAAAAACTTAAAAAATTAAAAAAGCTTAATCTTAAAAACTTAAGAAACATAAAACACTTTAAAAACCTAAAAACCTAAAAACCTAAAAACCTAAAAACCCAAAAACCTAAAAACCCAAAAACCTTAAAATCTAAAAACCTAAAAACCTAAAAACCCCAATGACCTAAAAAAACTTAAAAACCTATAAAAAAAACTTAAATGAAAACTCAAAATTTAAATTATTTTAATAACTGGAGAAGGCAGAATTAAATTAAAATATAATTTTTAGATTTTTATATGAATACTTTGAATTTTGAATTGCACAAAATTATTTCCTGAAGTAATTTGAAGTAATGCTAAAATTACTTAGATTACATAAAAATGGGCTGTTTAACAATAGAGAAGATAGAACGATAATTAAACTTATTTTTAATGTTCTCAAATAAAAGTTAAAAGAAAAAGAAACTTAAAAAAATAAAATCAAATAAACAATTTACATAACTGCAGGAGCCACAATTAAATTAAAATAAAATAAATAAATGATTTGTAAAATAACTTATAGAAATCTTATTTTTTTAAATTTTAATTTGTTTGGACTTTTAACAGATATTTTTTAGAGAAATAATTTATCGATTTAAACATAAAAAAAACTTAAAATACTTAAAAAAACTTTAATAGACTTAAAAAAACCTAAAAACTTCTCGAATATTACATTAAATTGACAATTTAAAATTGTTTAAAAAACTCGAGAAGAGAATTAAATTTAAAAGATGAATATAACACCTTAAAAATAAATAAATTTGCAAAAACAAAATTTTCAAAGTTATTTTCTTATTTGTAAGGTAATTTAAAGTAACTGAAAATACTTAGAATACATAAAGAATAGGCCGTTTAACAATAGAGAATATAGAACAATAATAAAACTTAAAACAACAAATAAAAAACTTTATTTTGACCAAATTATTTTATAGAAATTCATTTTTCTTTTAAAAATTTTAATTTGTTTTGGGCTTTTCCAAACTTTTGATAAAAATTTAATTTAAGATTCAACATATATATTTTATGAAATAGAAAAAATAGAACAACACTAAAGTTTATTTTTTTATTAGCACTTTAAATGAATTGTAAATAATTCTTAAATTTTAACTCGCGTAAAAAATTTAGAATTTACTAAAATTACAAAATAAATATAAATATTGAAAAAATAAATTTGCAAAAAACTTTATATTTTCAATTTTCAAAGTTATTTCCTTCTTTCTAAGGAAATTTTAAGTAACTAAAAAGATTACATAAATAATGGACCGTTTAAAAATGAGATATAATAATAAAACTTAATTTTTGTTAAAATTTAAAAAACTGAAAACTTAAAAACATAAAACTAAAAAACATTAAAATCCGAATGTTACATTAAATTAATATAAAAATATTTTAACAACTGGAGAAGACAGAATTAAATTTAAATATAATTTTTTAGGTTTTAGGGATGAATATAGAAGTTAAAAATAAGTAAATTTACAAAAAACTATTTATAGAAATTATTTTTTTTTCAAAATTTTTGACTTTTGAATGTTCAATATTTTTTTAGAGAAAAAATGTCTCGACTTAAGCAAAGGAACACTTAAGCTCAAAACAACTTAAAGAAACTTAAAAAAAAAACCTAAAAAACAAAATCAAAAAAATAAAACTCGAATTTAACAATTTAAAATTGTTTAAACAACTCGAGAAGATACAATTAAATTAAAAAATATAATTTTTTATATTTAAGCGAATATAAATATAAATTGAACAAAATTTTCAAAGTTATTTTCTTATTTTTAAAGTAATTTGAAGTAACACTATAAATACTTAGAATGCAAAAAGAATGGACCGTTTACCAATAGAGAAGACAATCAATAATTATTTTTTTATTTTTTCAAAACTTAAAAAAAAATAATAGAAGGAAACCTAAAAATAAAACTTCGAATTTTAAATCAAATTAACTATTTGCAGAAGCCAGAATTAAATTAAAATAAAATAAATAAATAATTTATAAAAAACTTTTTTTATAGAAATCTTATTTTTTTTTCAATACGAAAAAAATAGGGTGGGTGGCTCAATGGTAGAGTCTCTGCCTGTGGATCCAAGGGTTCCAGGTTCGAATCCCACCGTTAACCGGGATTTTTTAATTTAATTTAATTATTTAAAATTAATTCTGATGCCTTGGTAGGATTTCCCACTCGGCCATTCACTGTTGGGTTCTAATTGACAGTGCGGTTCCTAAAGTGGCGCTGAGAAACAGTAATAAAGCCTACCCAGAACAAGAGGCTAACGGCCGTAGTAGTCGAATCCGATGACACCAAATTAAAAAAAAATACGAAAAAAGTATTAGATTTTAGATCGAGAGCTAAAATCTAATATTTTTCCCGTGTATAATACACTATTTTTTTCTCTGAAGGAAAAAACGACGATTTAATACTGAAAAAATATCTACAACTATAGGTTAAAGGGATGACTATAAAACTTAAAAAATAAATAAATTTGCGAAAAACTTTTAATTTTGACTAAATATTTTTATATAATTCCTATTTTTTTATTTTTTTTTTTTTTTAATTTCAATTATAATTTGTTTGGGCTTTTTTGGAGTTTTCATAAAAAATTTTAAAGCATCAACATTTTTTAATAAAAAAATGTTTTCGACTTTTTTTTGTGCTTTTTTAACTGTGATTTTCAGACTTTGGGCTTTTGAATTTTGAACTTATGGCCTTATGGCTTCATGAACTTATGAACTCATAATTTATAGTCCTATGTATTTATGGACTTTATGGATTTATGAATTTATGTACTTTTAGGATTTAAAAATATTGGACAACTTACTTCACATAATCTTTGTACGTCCTCTGAATAAGTCTAGCAGCTTTGTCTTGCCTCTTCCAAATTCTCGTCGACGACACAATTTCCAGTTCTTTCCTGGTCGGAAACTGCTTCTTGAACTTGACGCTCATCTGTTCTTGCAGCTGTCGGAAATTGTCAGTCTCTTCGACGTGTCCCAGCACGTGTTTGACGAGCGAATGGAGAATGTCCAGGCAATGAATCTTATTGCCCTTAGCGATCGGCAAGTTGAAACTTACTAAGGCTACCGTATTCGGCTTCGATATGCCCAACGGAGGATCCAAGGACGCTATGAATTCCGACAGCTGCGAGAAGCGGATGAACTGCGTAGCATGTGGATCGTACCTTAAAAACAAATATAAATTAATGTACTTAAAGAATAAGTATAAACATTTGTCACTCACTTGCTCCACCTAATGTAAAACATTTCCAAATCGTCCTCGACAATTCCGATTTCTTCCTCCTGATGAGCTTGATTGAAGTTTTCAAGAATAATTGCAATGTACATATTAATAACTATCATATAATTTATAATAATAAAACTGGTAAAATATATTATTGCTAACAATGGATAACCACAATCACCGTTACTCTGATGCTTGTAATGTGGATCACAGTCTGGATACTCGATCATTAGCGATTCTAATACATCGTTCCAACCTGAAAAAAAAAAAAATATTAATATTATTATTTGTTAAAATATTTTTCCAATCTACAGTGTGTAATTTAAATACGATACTGGTAAAATCAAACCTTCGGTCCTACTTTGCTTGTATTGAAGTGAATAGTAAACAGTATTCGCATGTGCAAGAGAGGATAAGATGTGATATCGACGTACCGATTAAACTGGGGTTTAAAATCAGTAGCGTACAAATTTGCAAAAAAAAAATTAAATGTACAACATTTACTTTCTAAGGTCACTTTAAGCAACAGAAAACATTAAGGCGGCGTTAGCAAATGTATTAGCATAGGAGAATTTTTCAACACATAAGACGGGCTTTCTAGACAATGAATTTATGCGGATTTGCTTTTATAATATTCTAATAGTATTGAACTAGTTCCTGAATATATTTTAAAGTGGAAAAAATTGAGAGAATGAAGAAAATAACGAATTTGTGAAAATTTTACATGTAAAAAAGTCATCATAAATCGCTATTCCGCATAAGAAATATTTCATTTTTGCTTTCATTTTCCAGTCTTATATGCACAAAAATTTTTAATTTTAACCCAAAAAACGCAACCAACATTACATAAAACAGGTGTAATCCCTGTAATTTTAGGTTCAGGCAATCTTATATAGATGACGCCACCTGAAAATATCAAATTTATATCGAGCAACGTTGTCATATTGTTATGAAGTATCGGAAGCAAGGAAGTTCGTTATTTTATTACAAAAATTAGGTAAATTGTGTTAAGTCTGGTTTTGGAGAAACATTTAAAACGTGTAGAGATTTTGTAAAATGTTTCATTTTTATATTACAAAATATAAGAACGTAATTTGTTAGATATTAAATATAATGTTGAGTTTTGTTTTTTCTGGCTGGATTTACGTGAAAATTGGAACAAGATGCATGTGAAAACATCGATCCTGGCCTTTCAAATGCATTTGTGGGTTCACAAATTAGTTGAGAAGAGTTAAAAGTAAGAGCAAACTTTTAAGCCAATTTATATTCTTAAAATCAACTGAAAAAGTACTTAAAATATTTATTGAAAATAAAATAAATTTATCACACTGATTATTGCAGCATAGTTTAAATTTTATTATTATTATTATTATTATTATTATCTCTTCTGTATTTTTGTTTACATTGTATGTTTTTTTACTTTCCTATCTGTATACAGATAAGGAAAGTATAGTAATCATGATTTTTTTTGATATCGATTTTTTGACGGATTTTTACATTTTGGGATCCCCTGAATCCGTTTTGACTATTTTCGCGATGCTGTCTGTGTGTGTGTCTGTATACTCGATAACTCATGAACGGATAAACAGAAAAATACCAAATTTTAAAATTAAGTCTTATTCCGGCCTGCGGTGAACTGATTAGATTTTGAGCAGTTGGCACTTGGGGGTACTTTATAGGGGGTCATTTTTATATTTTATGGAATATATTTGTTATTTACGGTTGTAGAAGAAATTTCTTTGAATAAAAGTTAATTCAAATAATATTTTCTACAATTTTTGTTATATACAAAATTTTGCTAAAATGGTTCGTATTCAAGAAATTTGACAAAATGTAAAAAATTCAAATTTTAATGAAAATTATTTATATATATATATATATATATATGTTTGTGATACAGTTTTCTATAATTCTTGTCTTATACATAATTTCTCTAAAGTGGACCGAATTCGAGATATTTGATAATTAGTGTAAATTTAGAATTTTGAAGAAAACTCGAAAGCGGATAAAGAAAAAACATTATTTGTTAAATTGAAGCGTTATTCCGACCTGTGGTGAATTGATTAGATTTTGGACAAAGTCGGAACATCTGGGGACGGGGTTACTTAATGGGAGGTCGTTTTATATTTTATTGAATATATCTGTTATTTATGTTTGGCGAAGAAAATTCTTTAAATAAAAGTTACTTTTAATATTATTCTCTATAATTCTCACTTTTTACAATTTTTTTCATAAACGGACCGTATTCGAGAAATTTGATAAGAGGTGCAAATTCTGATTTTTAAGAAAATTGGTAAACTAAATGTTGTTTGCAATATCGATCTCTATCATTTTTGTTTTTTACATTATTTCTCTAAAATGGACCGTAATAGAAAAACTGGAGGAAAAGTGTAAAATTAAATTTTTTCAGTGTTTTCATTTGCAGTGAATATATATCGAAAAATGTTTCGAGTTAGATGTATGTAAATGTATATATTTAGTTTATCCTTTAAACATTTACAGAGTTGCTGCAATAGGTTGTACAAAATAATCGGGAAAAGCCTGTAATAACTAGATAGGAAAGTCATGTGTTGGACACATCAGATTTTTTCGTAAATGGTTAATTTAAGGTCAATAAAATGAATTATTACTATTACTTATTATTGACCGTCTTCACCGTCGTCAAACATGTTTTGCTTACAACTGTCAACAGTATCAATCGCTTCAACTGCTTTTTAAATCATGATGGATAAATAATGGAGCGAATAGATGGGAATATACCTCTTGGTCGCCGCGGTCAGTTTTACCCAAATTTAATCCTTTCGCTATTCGAAAGGTATAGGCCACTTGGTCTCCAAACCTGGATTAAGGGTTCCAAGAAAATTATGGGGTTATTTAATTACTCTAATTATAATATCGGTTTGTGACCTGTCGAGAACTAAAATAAAAATATTTTTCATCAGTTAACTGTCTGCATTCATACTGAAAAGATTAATTTTTTTATTTTAAAAGTGATTCTCATCTTATTCATTATTCCATAAAAGAAGTTTTGAGTTTGTGTTGCAATGGAGTCGATGTTAAGTGTAAAAGGAAAAAAGTTGTTAATTGTAAAAAAATATACATTTGGAAAAGACAAGGAAACAAAGTTAGGTGTATCATATAAGTGTACTCGTCGTGGGTGTAAAGCGACTATTGGAGTGGACGATTCGGAAACTGTCTTATTGAAATCTAAGAGTGAACACAATCATCCACCATCGGACCATTTAGATGTAAAAAACTTCAAAACGGATTGAAAAGAAAGGCAACAGAAGATATTTGCGTTAAACCCAGTAAGTTAATTAATAACGGAATCCGAGGGGAAGGAAATACTTTTAATGTATCCACTACGGATGTTGACCTCATCAGACGAAGCATATACAGGGCAAGAAGAAGTATATTGCCACCTTTGCCAAAGTGTATCAGTGATGTTCATAGTGTACTGATAGCAATACAATGTGTTACAAATAAGGGTGAACAATTTTTATTATTTAACAATGAAGATTCACAAATTATTTTATTTTCATGTGATTCAAATTTAAAATACTTGTGTTCTCGTGATAGTATTTATTGCGACGGCACATTTAATTATTGCCCTAAATTTTTTTTTACAATTTTTCACTATACATGCTGTTGATAACGGACACTACATACCATTGGCATTTTTTGTTTTACCAGATAAAAGAGCAAGTACCTATGCAACTGCATTTAAATTATTAAAAGATTACTGTTATAATAATTTAAATTTAGATTGGAAGCTGTGTAAAGTTATTTGCGATTTTGAGAAAGCCATACACACTGGTATTATACAGATTTGGCCTGATATCTTAATTATTGGATGTAGATTTCATTTAACCCAATCGTGGTTACGTAAGATACAAAATCTGGGTTTGATTTCCGAATATAAAAATGAAAATTCTGAAATCGGCAAATGGCTTCATTACACATTCGGCATTTTATTTTTGGAAAGTACTGAAGTGGCAGAGTGTTTTTGTAAAGATTTAATTCCAATAATGCCATTTGACGAGAGATTAACTTCATATACTCTTTATATGATTAATACGTATACTAGCGATACGTCTGACTTCCCGCCTACAATGTGGGCATCGTGCACAAGTTCCACAGAACGCACAACAAATGCTTGTGAGTCTTTCCACAAACATTTTAATTCTGCTTTTTATTCGGCGCATCCCGATATATTCAAATTTGTTAATGTAATTCTCGATATTCAGTTAAATACTTATGTGAAATTAAACAGTACACATATACCTAACAAAATTAAAAACGCTAATTACAAAAAACGGCATGCGTATTTAACGAACGTAATAGAACAATATAAAAATAAGATCCTTTCACGAACTCAATTTATCAAAGTAGTTTCTTATCATTACAAAAACTAATTGCAATTTGGGTTTCTTAAATAATTTTTATTTGGTATTTTGTGTATTTTGTACCTACTTTTTTTTATTATGTATAATTTTATATTGTTTTCTATTAATTATAAGTGTTTTTTTAATTTGGTTTTATTCTTTTCCTGACCCACATTCTGTACCATATCATATCAGTTAAAAATTTCTATTCACGTGGAAAATAATAAAAATCAGTTAAACTATTTTTTTTTTTTAAATATTATTTTCAATAAATCGAAATAGATACCTTTAATGATTGATAACTACGGCGACCAAGAGGCCTACCTGATTTTAAAACTGGAGACCAAGTGGTCGATGAGATTACGGAACCCCGCTGACAAAACTAACCGCGGCGACCAAGTGGCCAACACCCGAATAGATTATGCTTTTATCCTTAAGGCCTACTTAAGCATAAAAGCATAATCTATTTGCGCCACCACAAACAAGAACAAAATGAAATTTAATAAACAAACTCAGTTGATCAACTGCTGGGTAACGTGTAACTACCTATAAAAACACTAAAAAAACACAAAACAAAACAATGATAACTAACAAATAAGCTCAGACTGGATGAACAAAGAACTACTTAATAATATACGAACCAAAATAGATTCAAATGTTTATATTACATTGTCCTAAAAGTTTTATTCTGGTTCATAATAGTATATTATTAAACGAGCAATTTATGGTAGCCATTATTCACGCAGGATGACGTTTGCGTCCTGAGCCGTAGGCGAGAGTCGCAAGTCACCCGAGTAAATAATGGCCATAAATTGTCTAATACTATACTTTGTCCACGACCATTATGGTTTCTTCATTAAATAAAAGTTAAGTGTAGAATGGAAAGTTTTTATTAAACACAGATAACTGTTGTTTTTTCCAATTTTCGATTTTCGATTTTTCGATTTTCGATTTTTCGATTTTTCTATTTTTCGATTTATCGATTTTTTGATTTTTCGATCTAGAAAATATCGTTATGAAAAGTATCGCCTATCTTTAGTTATCTACCGGAATGTGCCAGAATTACAAAAGCGTGAATTATCATAATTCACTCCGTGATATATGGGTACTATATGCTTTTAGTTAGGAGGTAGAATATTGATTTATTATTAAGTGGTCGTGGACAAAATTATTTAAATACGGTCCCTATAGGTTCGATATTCTAATGTTATAGTGTTGTCTCGTCCGGCGGTACAATAAAATGTTACGAGCACTTTAGATTTGGGAGGGAGGAGACGCTTGTCGGGTCGCCGGAAAGTAGTTTACACAATTTGGCAAACAGGCAGGTATAATTCAACATTTGAATTATTTCGCAGAAGTGCATCTAATCGCCATCTATTGACAAATTAGTTAATTTGTAGTTTTTGTTATGAATTTCCTGGCGTGCAAATTCCGTCTTAACAGCCGTATGCATAGTCGATCGCCAGCGATTTGCCAGAGATTCTCCAGAGATTTATCTCGGCGGTATCAGCAACAATCAGGTGGCGAAAGCCCGAAAAGGTGGCGACTTTCTGGAGATTGTCACTCTGACAGCAAGTCGCCACTTTTTCGGACTTTCGCCAGCTGATCGCTGCTGATACCGCCGAGATAAACCTCTGGCGAATCGCTGGCGATCGACTATGCATACGGCTGTTAGATTACATAAATTTAAAAATAATGAAACGATAAAAATAGAGAAGATAGAACAATACTAAAACTTTACATAAATAATGGACCGTTTAAAAAATAGAACTAAAACTGACTTTTTTTCGATTAAAACTTAAAAAAAAAACTAAATAACCCTTAAAAACCCAAAAAAAACTAATCCTAAAAAAACCTAAAAAAAAAACAAAAAACTAAAAAAACTTAAAAAATAAAAAAGAAAACTAAAAGAAACTCTTAATCCATATGACTTTATTTTCTCAAGAAGTTTCACATGAGAGACCGTATCAACGGATCTACGTCAATTCATAGCCCGACAATTCATCGCGCGAAAATTCAGAGCCGACATTTCATCGTAAGACGATTCACCGCTACGACAATTCACCGCCACGACAATTTGTCGCCAGCCATTTTTTAGAATTCATTTTATGGTTTATTTTATTTTTTTTATTATTATCAAAATTTTATTTTATATATTTTTTAGTATAGGTAATAAAAAACAAGTAGGTATATTGAAAAAAAAAATATTATAAAAAATTGTAGTTGCTAGTTATTACATTTTAAATTGAATTAATATAATATAATAATATTAAATAATTTAGACTTGCATTCGAAAATTATACGCAATTCCTCGAAGATATTCCATGGTATTACGAGCGTCGTAGGATTCTGTAAGTAGTTTTAAACGACGTGCAGAATCTTTGTCAATTTTTTTTTGAGTAATTTCATTACCTGCCACAATTTGCTCTATTTTCAATTTGTTAAGGCTTTCCTCCTTTTGTAAAGCCTTAATTAGCCTTCAAATGTTGGGATGTGCAATGGAAACAATTGAACTGAAACTGTTATGCCATCCTTCAACTGCATTATTGGTTCTAGCAATTCCCTCTCTGGCTGCATTCTAACAATTCCAAGAAGATATAGAAACCGTCTTTTTCCTCTTCTGTCTAATCTACCAATCCACGTATCTTCAAAATAGTTTATTAAATCTGCTAAGTCCTCGTTTTCTGCATAGAATTCACTTTCCAATAATAAATCAAAAGCACTCTCTACATCGTCTTCAGGAACATAAGCAAGTGCAGCCAGAAGTCGCAAATTTGATGAAAACACTTCTTCATCCACATATCGCCTCTGAAATCTGGTATTCTGGATTTGTCTTCATATACACTAAGAAAAATGAAAAAAGCATCCACGAATTTGAGTATTAGGGAATTCACTTCGTACCGCATTCATCGCTGCTTTGTCGAAATCCATTAAAAAAGATGTAGGGCAAAGTTCAGGTTTCAAATTTTTTAATGCTGCATGTAAACGTCTATAGCTTTCTTCTCTTTTATTCGGCAGAATTGCATATACTGTTGGAATATTATTTGAATATTTGACGCCATGGATTTTATATATTTGGGAAAACATATTAGGGGCTGTTGAAAAAGTTCCATCTCCGTACCAGTGTTCACACTCCAATATGTAGTCAAGATTTCTTGCTGTTGTAAACACTAATATTCGATCTTCTGATGGGCCGCTGTCGTACATTAAAAATAACTGACCACTGCTTGTCAGTGTATATTCCTGTGGAATAACTAATTGAAGCAGAGAATTTATAATCGCAGGAATTCCTTCTGTCTTTTCCTTTTTTCGTTGAATAGTTCTTTTCATTGCACTCATTTGTGGTAATCTGGCTGCAGCCGATGATGATAAACCCTCGGAAACCTTTGCAATGATTTGTTGAGTAGTGGAACCACTTTGTTCAGCTAAAACTTTCATTTTTTTAACAGCTCTTCTTACTTTGGCATCAGCACTATCTGACACATGATTATGTTCGATACTCTTCACAATTTTATCGCCTATGGTATGAATGCGACCGGTACATCTCCATTTATGATATAGAGAACATTTCCAAATACCTTTTTCTCCAGAAATTTTTTCTCTAGAATGTGTATGGCCATTGTATAAAAGCATTTTGTGACCTCTTTAGCTGTCAACAAATTGTAACGGCATTTTCAAATTTTACAATGATGTAAACTCGTACAAAGACAAAATAAGAATGATTACAGTTTGTTGGTATTTCTTATTTAAACCTTATACAGTGAGCACCATAAGTCTTACCCCCCCCCCCCCTATCTAACTCGTTCCTGAAGTCTTGTTAGGAAAATCGCCGAGACACGTCGATTTTTGATTTCTACAATGTACATTTTTGTATGAATAGTTTACCCTTAATTTCATCCCTTACTGGAGGGGAGCAACCCTTTCGAAAAATTTAAATGGCATGGGGTGGTGAGTGATAGCTCATTTGAAAGAGGGTTTTATTCTCTATTCAACCGTGTAAAAAAATTTGAAATTTGCTTCATTAATTCTCGACTAATTGTTGTTTCAGAATAACGGAAATTAACGTAGCGCACTCATCCTTAGATTTAAAATTCGGCTCTGCATGATTTCGGTTTTGGTTCAGATGTGAAGTAAGACTTTTTGCTATTAGAAGGTCACTGTTAGTCTAGTTTCTTTCCTATTTTGTGAGGTTTTGCTATTTTTAAACATTAGTAAATCAACACGTAATGAAGCAAATTTTAAAATTTTTTGCACGGTTGAATAGAGAATAAAACCCCCTTTCAAATGAGCTATCACTCACCACCCCATGCCATTTAAATTTTTCGAAAGGGTTGCTACTCTCCAGTAAGAGATGGAATTAAGGGTATACTAATCATACAAAAATGTACATTGTTGAAATCAAAAATCGACCTGTCTCAGCGATTTTCCTAACAAGACCCCAGTAACGGGTTAGTTAGGGGGGGTAAGACTTATGATGGTCACTGTATACATAATACATATATTATAAACAGGGCATCTAAAATACTAACTTACACAAACAAGCTATTGAAGATAATCCTTTTTAGAATTAAATATTGATTGCACTATGAATTTCTCCTTGAAAGGATTAATAAAGGATAATTATAATTCTCTATTATTATTAACTAATGTGGTAACTTACCCGAATGGGCTAATGAAGATAATCCTTTTTAAATAGTAGGTAAAGGACTGTTGAGAACCTGCGACTGCCGCTTATACACTTTAAATTGGCTTATCAATAATACATTATTGATATTTATTATATTTTTCTTAGTAAAAACTACTTGATTAGCAGAAAAAAAGTAAATCATATTTTTGTGTAATTTAGAGTAAGATATTTTGTAATTTTTTCGAAAAAATAATTTTATTTGGTACTTATAAGAAAAATTCAATATAGCACAAAAAAAATTGTTTGTTTTTCAGACATACTGTATAAATCATAGATACAATACGATATTTTTGTGGCGATGAATTGTCGTAGCGATAAACTGTCGTAGCGATAAACTGTCGTAGCAATGAAAAGTCGTGGCGATGAATTGTCGGCTCTGAAAGGTCGCGCGATAAATTGTCGCGCGACGAATTGACTGGATACCGTATCAACAGCTTTTGACAAATCCACAAATATACATAAACTTATTTTTATATTATATATATATATATATATATATATATATATATATATATATATATATATATATACACATAAACATATTTTTATCTAATATATGAAGTTGACGCATAGATTGCGTTTTCTATGGATTTACCTACCCTAAAGCCATATTGACACTGTGAAACTAAATTATGTTTATTTAAAAAAAATTACGATTCTCTTTTTAATAACTTTCTCAACAACCTTTGCTATATTTGATATCGATTAAATCGGTTTATAGTTTTTTTCTTGTTTCTACGATAATTTTAAGTAACTAAAAATACTTAGATAACATAAAGAATGAAACGTTTAAAAAATAGAGGAGGTAGAACAATGCTAAAACTTAATTTTTTTGATTAAAACAAAAAAATTGTGAAAACTTTAACTCGTATAAACCATTAAAAATATCTATTTAAACAGCTCGAAAAAGCCATAATTACATTAAAAATACTTTTTTGGGTTTAAGGATTGAAGAAAAAAACAAATATGAAAACTTTGAATTACATAAAGTTTTTAATATTTTCTTATTAAAAAAAAAAAAAAAAAAATGTGAATATTTATCGAATTTTAACTTGTATAAACAATTTAAATTATTTAACAACTGGATAATCCAGAATTAAATTAAAACATAATTTTTTTGATTATTTGGGTTTGGGATGCATATGAATTTATATAAATGCATATAAATTTCTGAGATCATTTTAAGTAACTGGGAACACCTAAATTACATAAAAATGGACCGTTTAAAACATAGATCCGATACAGAAAACTTATTATGTTGTGATAAGCACTTAAAAACAAATATCGAATTTTCACTCGTATAAACAATTTAAATTATTTAAATGACTGGAGAAGTCAGAAATAACTTAAAACATCATTTTGTGGGTTGAAATAATAAATAGAAACTTAAACAAAAAAAAAATTTGCAAAGAATTTTGATTTCCACAAATATTTCAAAATTATTTTATTACTCTAAGATCATTTTAAGTCACTGAAAATACTTAGATCTATGACCTATGACCTATGACCGACAACAATGATACTGTATCGTTTCTATTCCTACATTTGTCAGCGTTATTTATGATTCAATCTAACAAAAGCAAAGCAGGATTGAAAGTTTATTCTTGCCAGCAATGTATATCAACAAATTTATCCCAGCAGTCTATAATGACTGACTAATTTTGCATGTAAATTTTGAAATATGACAATTCATTTTTTTGTTTCTACATGCACTGTAATGTATTTTTGAAATTAAAATTTGAAAAATAATAAAAATTATAAATATTTAAATAGTTATGGTAGGTATTTACCCGCTGATGTTATTAAACGAAAAAGAAGGTGCATCGACCTTCCGAACGTTTCGAAGTTCACCATATCATCGAGAGCTCCCTGTTGTCGAACATGACCGAAGAGAAACATACCGATTATGGCATAAATAAAGGTTATGAGAGCAAGAAGGGCTCCAATGTTGAACAAAGCAGGAAGAGACACTATTAATGCGAAGAGGAGCTTTCTTATACCTTTGGCAGCCTAGAACACAAAACAAATTAATAATTTATGTCAAAGAGAAGTTTGTTATTTTGTAGTGTCTAAAATATGCTTAATATAAGATGTCTCATTTAAAGAGGCCATTATAGCTGTCCCAAATAACCTGTGATTAACGCCTTTATTATTTATAATCGTTTATGTGGCGAGACCTTATATTTAGTAACTGGTTGCATAAATAGCCATTACAAATGATGTCAGTTTATATGTCTAATTTAAAAAAATAAATTTAAATTGTGGTAACGAAGTAAATGAATAAATTTATAAATTATATTATACAGAGATACTTACTTTAATCAATCGTAAAATTCTTCCTATCCTAAATACTCTAACTACTCTAAGAAGAGTCGGAGAAACAGGGAAGTCTATCATAATGTCTTCCATGAGAATGCCAAGAATGGAAGCCAGAACCAATAAAAAATCGAAAACATTCCATGGAACAGTAAAGTAATGGTACCTTAATCCTATTATTTTCACTATAGCTTCTACAAAGAAAAACAGTTCAAGATTTTATTCTCTTTACCAAACAAAAAAAAATAGTAATATAACATTTTTAAACTATTTTTTGGCGAAATGGCGAATAGTTTGTTTTTGGTTGGCTCAGAATTATGCTGTTTATTATGCGTAATTTACTTTAAAAAACTGAAAATATCTCGAAAAATAATAACCTTATCGCTATGAGGAAAGAGTACAATATTTACGTAGGAAGTATTGGAGAATCGAAAAATTGTGATAAAATTGCAATTCCATAGAATTTGGGAAGGATTAATCAGTCACTTGTCCCTGTCGTACGCCTCTGATAGTAGGTAGAAACGTTTATTTAACATAATTTAGTAGGGTGTATAGTATCTACACTTCCCGCCAAATATGACAGTAATACGTCAAATAGTTTTAAAGTACTGGACAGAAATAATTTTTAAACCTAACTCAGAATCTGAGCTCAGGATTCTATAGTAAATATTTTCAATTAGTAATGAATCATCTTGTATATATACAGGGTGTGCCACTTAAAAGTGGGGGGCCTTATCTTCGTTATTTATTGAGATATCGAAATAATTTTTTTTTGTTGGAAAGACTGGAACAAATACTCTCTTATGATTAATTCAATTATTCTGTGACGTCATGGCTTACTTCCGGTTTTTCCGGAAATAACAGCAAATCGTAATTTATTTTTTATTTTTAAATTGAAACCCACTTTTTTCACAGCTTTCAAAATGGCTGCCATATTGGATAATATTTGTTCTAAACATGTTACTATTATTTCGTTTAAGGAAAAAAATATAGAAATAAATGAGCTTTTTAAAATCTTTGTAAGCTTCAAAATTATCATTGTGACCCATTTACTGAATACCAGTGGCGTATCTAAGCATTTTTATTATTAGCAAACCGTTTAATAATTCCATCTGCTTTTATCTTCGTTGTTAGTTGAGAATGAAAACTTTTTTGTTTAAATGCTTATAACAAATATTTTCATTTACTGGATCCAACTGGTCTATGACGTCATTGCTTATTTCCGATTTTCCCGGATATAACTGAAAATCGCAATTTATTTTTAATTTTAAAATGAAAACCCATTTTTTATTGGAAATTTGAATTTCTGGGACGTTTTCCGACAAGAAGTGTGTGTTGAAATTTTTCTGTCAGCTGTCAAAATGACCGTCATATTGGTTAATATTTTTTTTAATGTGTTATTGTATATTCGTTTATGGAAAAAATATGAGAATGTATAAAATCTTATTAAGGCCCATTTACAGTATACCTACCAGTGGCGTATCTAAGATTTTTGTTATTAGCAAACCGTTTAATAATTTCACTTGCTCTTATCTTTTTTATTAATTGGGATATCGGAATGAAAATTTTTTTGTTTGAAAGCTTGGAATAAATATTGTCAAATAACTGATTTAACTGGTCTGTGATGTCATGGCTTATTTCCGGTTTTTTGAAAATAACAGTAAATCGCAATTAATTTTTTATTTTTAAATGGAAACCCAATTTTTTATTGAAAATTTATATTTCTTGAGCATATCTGTCATAAACGATTTCAGCGCTTGTAACCACTACATCAGTCAACTTCCTACTGATAAATAAAATAACAAAAAATAGTAAGTTATGCTTATAATAAGTGTATAAAGTGGCAATCAATAAAGGCCTTTACATACGAATTGCATACGATATTTCTACTACCGTACATATTGCCCACTAAGATTAAAAATACAAAGGTTACTTTACGCACTAATGCGTAAAGAAAGTTTAAAATAAAAAGTCATTTGTCATGTCAAAATACTAAAAATTGTGTCTTGTTGACGCACTAGTGCGTAAAAAGTTTTACTATACCCACTAGTGAAAAAAGTAAAACTGTATGCACTCCGTAGTGCGCATAATGTATGTACTTTAACGCACAGTAGCAGAAAAATAAATTAATACGACACACAATAGATCTTTAAATTTAAAAAATGTTTATTCTCATTTTATATTTTAAAGTAGCTTAATTTCATCACAAAGATTTAAGGAATCAATATAATAAAATAATACCCATCATACAATAATAAACATTGATAAGTTCAAGAAATTTAAATTTTTAATAGAAAAGTGCGTTTCCATTTAAAAATAAAAAATTAATAGCGATTTACTGTTATTTTCGAAAAACCAGAAGTAAGCCATAATGTCACATATCAGTTGAAGCAGTATTCGACATTATTTATTCCAAACTTTCAAACAAAAAAGTTGTCATTCCCATTTCTCAATTAATAAGGAATATAAGAGCGGGTGAAATTATATATTAAACGGTTTGCAATAACAAAAATCTTAGATACGCCATTGGTACAATGTAAATGGGTCTTAATGGGAATTTTGAAGCTCACGAAATTGTTATACATGCCCATATTTTTTTCCATAAACGAATTAACAGTAACATATTAAAAAATATATTATCCAATATAACAGTCATTTTGAGAGCTGACAAAAAATTTTCAACACACGTCACAGACCAATTGAATCCAGTATATGATAGTGTTTGTTCCAAGCTTTTACACAAAAAAGTTTTCGTTCCAATATTTCAATTTACAACGAAGATAAAAGCGGATAGAATTATTAAACGGTTTGCTAATAATAAAAATGTTTAGATACGCCACTGGTGTATTGTGAGTGGGTCTATTAGGGATTTTAAATCTTACAATGATTTTATAAAAATCATACATTCCCATATTTTTTCCATAAACGAATTAATAGTAACATGTTTAGAAAAAAATATTATCCAATGTGGCGGCCATTTTGACAGCTGACAGTAAAATTTTAATACACGCTTCTTTTACTATATTGTCCCAGTAATTCAAATTTTCAACAAAAAAGAGGTTTCGATTTTAAATTAAAAAAAAAACTTGCGATTTTAAGTTATATCCGGAAAAATCCAAACTAAGCCATGACGTCACAGACCAATTGGATACAGTATATGAAAGCACCTCTTATAAGCTTTTAAACAAAACTGTTTTTATTCCGATATCTCAATTAACAACGAAGATAAAAGCGGATGGAATTATTAAACGGTTTGCTAATATTTAAAATGCTTAGATACGCCACTGGTAAACGGTAAATGGGTCTCAATGGAAATTTTGAAGAAAACAAAGATTTTATAAAGATCATACATTCCTATATTTTTTTTCATAAACGAATTAATAGTAACATGTTTAGAACAAATATTATCCAATATGGCGACCATTTTGAAAGCTGTCAGAAAAATTTCAATACACGATTATTATACAAAAAGTCCCAAAAATCCAAATTTAGAATAAAAAAAGTAGGTTTCAATTTAAAAATAAAAAATAAATTACGATTTTCTGTTATTTCCGGAAAAACCGGAAGTAACCCATGACGTCACAGAATAATTGAATCCATCGTAAGAAAGTATCTGTTCTACTCTTTCAAACAAGAAAATAATTATTTCGTTAACTCAATGAATAACGAAGATAAGGGGAGGTGGAACTTTTAAGTGGCCCACCCTGTGTATATATATTTTTTAATTTTAATCAGTAGGAAAAGTAATAGATAATTTAAATATGTAAATAAAATGATTCTTACCTAATCCAAAAACAGTTGTAAAAAACGCATTACTAACTTCTAAAACAAAGAACACAGCGTGTGGCTGACCGTAATGCTCGATGCCCATTGATAACATGTTTAAAAAAATTAAAACGAATATCGCTATCTCGAACCGGCGAGAATTCGACAAATCGTAGAACATGGCCAAGCATTGATTCATTGGCCTTTTTATCACTTTTTGTGGTTTCTTCCTCCCCAATTTTTTCATAGCAGTATAATAGTGCTTCTGGCTTTCCGTTAGAAACATTTCTAACACTCCACCTTCGTACTAAAAACAAAAAAAAATTATTGCCAAAATCTTTAAAGGGAATGTTTTAGCAAACTGTATTTGTGTCTGAAGACGTCTGATACACAGATAAATTTTGTATGTGTAGAAGTTTTAGATTTTCCCATTAAAAATGTCTATGGGCACAAAGCATCGAAATAGAATGACTAATTTTTGAGATACAGAGTGTTCTCATAATTTTCAAAAATATTTTAAGGATTGAACGTTGTTTAAAAGTTACGATTTTTGTTACTACCAACCAAAATACAACAGCAACATTTTTGTTTAAATTAAAATAACTACCTATTTAAAAATAATTTAAAATAAAGATCCTAAATTGATAATTTATATAGATTTATTATTTATATCGGTGTTTAATTATAATCGACACTTTATTATTATAAAAAATACACATATACGGGGCGAGCTAAAAAGTTGGTTAATCAGATACGACCAAAAGTCATATGCCGTCATATGCCATAAGAAAATTGCGGGGTCCTTCAGAATTGAGATCTAAATTTTAGAACAGGTGCTGAAGTTAGGAGACATTAGGGGTGTAAGTACCAGGCAAAAACAGGCATATCGATGTGTTACAAGGGCGTAAAAACCGCTACAGAAGTTATTTTAAATTTGTCACTACTATATATTACTGAGGCCCTTTCTATGGGGCCTCAGTATTGCATTCGTGCAGACGAAACAATTTTCTTATCCCCATTTTTTAAAACTTTTTTTCATGTTTCATTTTGAATCCGAAAATGCAAAAAAATAGAAATTTCGTCTGGTCGTCTGTGTGTATGAATGCCGGAACAATATCTCTAGAACGAAAGTTCTGATTGACTTGCGGTTTCGATTTTCTTGAATAATTATTTCTAGCTTAGAACCCTATTGATTTTCAGAATCTGCCTATGCATTTCTTATGTGACAAATTTTACGAATTTCAATCATTCCTAACGTCTAACATTCCTATTATTCTTAACATTCCATACATTGCAAACATTCTCCAACGACCTGTCAAGCAACAGCTGTTAATTGAAAAAGGTGAGATTTCTAAATATATAAGCAGTTTCTTAAAAATAACTTTTTTATGTTGGTGCTAACTTAAGCTTACTACTATTTCGCCCCTAGCCACAAAAACACCTTCATCAAAGCCATATTCGAGCGATCGACTGGTTTAAATATATTTCATGTGGTTTGAAAATAGTTTGAACTATTCCCAGCTGTATCTGTTTTTAAAACGTCTTCTAGAGAACGGTTCAAAGAAATACAAGTGTCAGTAATGTCAAATAAAGTAATAATAAGCATTATATACACATACTTTGATTACTATACGGGGCAAGAGAGAGATCCGACACGCCCAACATAGGGCGCGGCTATTTTGATTCCTATGACACAGTTTACAGATAAAGAATCAGATCGCTCACTCTGCGTCGGCACTTTTGATCTCAATGTTCCAGTTTATACACTGCGCAACTCGGATAATACAATATATGACAACCGCCTGTAATAAAACAGCAGTCTTCTGTGTATCCTGAATTTGTATCCCTGGAGTGTATGTTATTTTGGAACTTTCAACTGGTCCGAGTGAGCTAACAGATTCTTTAGCAATAAACTGTGACTTCAAAAATAATATTCACTGACACTGACAGCAGCAAGCAAAATATCAGGTGCGTTTTAATCATCCGCTTCTGCTTCCGGTCGGTTAACCTGTCAGATTAAAACAAGAAAACCGACAATTCCGAAGCAGAAGCGGATGATTAAAATGCACCTATTAAAAGTATTGCGCCAAGATGTAGGCAACACGTAATAAAGGTTCAAAATGGCGTAGTTTTCTATCTCCTTTTAAAAGGCACTCAGAAACCGAGAATACCGATCAAGGAGAAGCGACAGCTTGGTGTTTTCGGTGGACCGTTTTGTAACGCGCATGTGCGAAAATAAGTTGTGTATCACTCAAAATTATGTTATCTGTCAAAGTCAGTCCAAGTTGTGTTTAGTACGTGAGCAATGTTAAGTGATATTTTTTGGTGTTTGTTTTGTGTAGTAATAAGATGAAGATTTTTACACACTTAGGTATCCTAATACAGATATAAAATGTGCCAAAAAAGTTATTAGGAAACTAAGAATTTTATCACATGCATAAATATTAAGTATAATGATTTAATCATTTTTGACATTTTATTTTTCATATGTAGGTATTGTATTTTGTGAAATATATGTTTTTCTTCTTTTAAATAAATTTAATAAACAATGAACTGCAGATTTTGTTTATTTTATTTTAAAATTATATTTAAAAAAATATAATAAATTCGCGTATTTCAATTAGGATTGGTCAAAGTGGGCAAAATCCCTTTATTATGGCTAAATTGTAAGTTACAATTATGTCAATATAAAGATGTTTTGCCCATTCATATTTACATTTATTGAATGAATCAACTAGAGTTGATTTTGGAAATATTGGTGCATACTTAAATAAGTACTATTTCTAAAAATTCGTCTTTGCACACATAGTCCAATGGACGTCTACTTTAGATCTATTTGAGGGTTAGGACGTCCATATCCGGGCATCCAGTGTACGTCCGTTTATGCTAATTAAATTGACAGCTGAATATCGTTACCCAGAGAACGTCTATGTTTGGACTTAATTTTAAGTTCAGTAGTATTTTGACGTCCAGTGGACGTCCATCTTAGGTCATTATTTATTAAGCCTACCAGATAATATCCATCTATATATACTTCTTTTTTTTTAATATAACTGGTCATTAAAAATTGACAAATTGAATCTATTACATTTCATTCTATCAGCGGAAGTTTGAAATCTTATTCAATTATAATTAATTATATAACAAGTTTTCAAGTGGTTCCTTGGTCGAGCTCGTCTAGCGATTGAAAGCGTAAAACGATAATGGATGTGTCGTGAGTTCGATGCCTGCTCAGGTCAAGCGATTTTTAATAAAAAATAAATAAATGGTGTATAGCGATTTGCGAAAATAATAAACAAATTATTAATAATATAAAATAGTGTGTGGTGAGTTGCGGTTCTGTAAAAAAGTGGGGATGTGGTCTCAATGGAAATATAATCCTGGACGTTTTTTGAATGTCCAGTACTCGACGTCCAAATATATTCCAGAATTGGACGTCCTCTGAATGGTCAAAAGTGTGCCATTTGTATACTTCACTGGACGTCCATTGGATGTCGGAAGTCCAGAAAACTCATTTTTGAACGTCTAGACATCCAAAATTGTATATCGAATGGACGTCCAATGAACATATTTATATTGTCTGGGTAATAGCCAGGCCAGGTATTTAACTCTAAATACATAAACCTTAAATGACATCTGGTTTAACTTGGCGAGAAAACCCTTGTTTCTACAGAAATAAGTGATAAACTTGAAAGTACTTTTAATATAATATAAATCTAGAAATTATAAAAATATGTAAATACTTTTTAAACCTAAAAGCTTTGAAAATATATGCACATTGCAAATATTTAGTTAAACCTCTCAAACTTAATGTCTTTCTAATTGTTACCTAAATTTTTTTGACACCCTTAATTTTATTTACCTTATTTTTAGTTAAGGAAAAGGTAATTTAATTTAAATATGGGGCTTTTATTACATTTTTAACAATAAATAAACCAAATATTGAACAAATTTTATAGACAAATGATAAAATAATAAACGTCTTTTACTTTTATAATAAATAATTAATTATTACATAATGAAATATATTTTGGTGCCGAAATTTCAGCATTGCTATTAACCCTAACTACTTCAATGTAATTAAATCACATTGCAACATTTGCGCATGGACTATAACAATAATTTCAGATAATTTGCCAAACTATTTCGCTCAGTGTAAAAAATAAGCATGTTTTCTCAGCGTGCTAAGTTGTGTATCAGTCAAAGTCATACTGTGAAAAAGGTACATCCGATATCAAAGGCACCGACAGCTACTGTCGCTTCTCCTTGATCGGTATTCTCGGCTCAGAAAGCTGCGCAGTGCGACCATTCTCCGTATAGTAAAAGAAAATCAAAGTATGTGATTATATAGCAAAGCATAAACGGCGTACACATTAAAATTAATATAATTTAGTTTGTATGGTTATAAGAGAAAAATAGAAAAATTATTTGGTTTAATTGTCCTTATAAATAACTGGTTAAAGGCAGATACTAAATATAACGTGATATAACTTTAATCAAAAATTGGGTGTCTGTTTGACATTATTTTTTAGTACAGATCCATGGACAAAAGCTAGGGATCCGCACTCACGTATGAATCCTATGGACTTGAACTTGACAAATCTTAACTGTTAGTGACGTCACCGTTTTAAAATCATTTATTTGAGTGCTCTCTAAATCTATGACGTGTTATTAAAACTGATTCTAAAAGTTGTCGAAAATATTTTTAATCCTAAGGGACCGCTCGAATATGGCTCAAATTTACTGGCTCTCTGTTGCAACCCCATAGAAAAATTAACTGGCTATTTTATTTGGCAAAAAGAATAATGCTTGACTGTGCCTGTCAAATATCAAGATGTCAACTGTAATGTACGTGTGAATCACAATAGACATACTGATGGTATGCTGACTTTCGATTCAAAATTCGTCCAAACCGCGCATGACGCTTTTAGATTGAATACACTAGTTCAGTGTGATGTCATTTTGGTTCCACTGACATTTAATTCTAACCAAACTTTTAACAAAAATATCAATTAATTTGACATATACGTTTTTACTGTTTTTAGTTTATTTCTAAATATTTTTTAAAGGTCATACAAAATAATTTAAAGGTATGAAATTGGTAACTAAACGATTGTATATTTAATGCCACGTTATCTACTTATTTTAGGAATATATTTATAAAAGTAAAAAAATTATATAATTTAGGTAGACAAAACGAACAAAACTCACTCAAAAAATCTACTGTTACTTTAATTGTCAGTGGAACCATAATTACATCATCACTGAACTAGCGTATAGTGTAAAATAATTTAATAATTTGTTTTTGTGTTAGCTGCATGCGCAGGAACATATAGTTAGTCTGTGGATCGTGCATGTGAAAGTAAATGACTCTTAAATGTCAAATTATTTAAAAAAAATTGTATACTTCTTTTGATATTTATTGCAAATAATTTGTGATGTATCTCAATACAGGCTTTCCATAAATAAAGGTACAACAAGACAGATAATATAATGTTCTTATACGAAGTACTTTTTTGTACATAATTTTAATTATACGATTTTGGAATATATTAGGGGGTTGAAGTGCAATATCATATAGTCCATATTATACCATATCGCAAAATAGATTCAACTAGCAAATTGTACATAATAATTAGTAAACTCTTAGTCATAAATTTCCAAAATTCATAAAATTTAAAAATTAATCTTCTAACTTTGGTTATTAATGACGTAATGTGATCAATCTATTTCAAATTTTGATTAATTTTTATACCGAGGTATTTTGTTGTGTTTTTCATTTTAATTATAAAGTTGTCATTTATTTATAAATTATATTGCTCTCTATGGATCTACTTTAATACAAAAATAATAATAAATTAAGGAAAATACTTAAAAAGGGCAGGTTTAAAGAGTAATATCACAAAAAAGTATATCCGTTCTGTTTATTTATCAAGTATTGTTTGAGGTTACTTTTGAATACATTTATTGCTGTTTCTTTTTTTAATTTCTGTAGACAATCTATTAAATTTTTGCAAACCTTAAATAAAAATTGTATTTTAAGAACTTTTAGTGATGGCTTGCCGTACATAAGAGATTAACTTCTTGTATTATAGTTGTGATATTGCGAATTATAATGCATTCTTTTTAATAGATCTGATGCGATGGTACTATGTCATTTTTATTTTATAAATAAATATCAGTCATGTTCTGAACATAATTCTAAACTGAAAGCCAATTTATTTCTTTTAACACAGTAGCAATACTCATCCTTTTGTCCTTTATTAATATTACATAAATAGGCGAAGTAAGAAGTCCATATATTTTACATGAGCAGGCTTAAGAGGGGCCAATTATTATTGGATTAAAATGCTTGGATAAGTTTGTAAACCGTAATAAAAAGGCAATATAAAATGGTTTTACCTAAGTAATAACAATGCTTCATAAACTAAAAAAATTAACGTCCTAATACTACTATCGGCTTTCGGTCTTTCGTTACAAGTTAAATCATTTCTCGTTTTTTTTTTACGCTACGAGTTTACACTTGTAGACCTCAGTTTTGATAAGGTAAGTACCATCATTTTAGCGTCTCTCGAATTTATATACAAATTAAGAGAAGCGAAGTTTTAACATATATGCAGGTCAACAGCACTTAAGTTGATCGTCTCATTAATTAGACTACCAAAAACTGATTATTATACTAAATGCAGTTTCAAGTGAAGTTGAAATTACCAAAAAGGAAACGCTAGAAGAATAATTGTAGTGACTAAGATGCACTACATATATCTTCTTTTTTACTTTACCGCATCACATACGTCATACATACACTTGTCAACCTTTAGGCAACCTTCATTGTATGACAGCCCTGGTAATAAAAAAGGTTAACAAATTTTCTTGGCAACTCCGGTTGCAAAGAATCTGTAATTTTATAATTATTAGGTTTGTTCCAACACGCGCGAAAAACCTTAATATTACCGTACAATTCGTGCGCTCTACCCGAAAATTATATACAGCGCATGATTTGTACGGTAATATTACGGTTTTTCGCGTGTTGAAACAGACCTATTATGATTTTAATTTTGTACATACAACTATCAAAGACCTTCCACTTAACATACATATTTATTGATCCTTATACCTACGTCTCGTATTTTTTTAATTATTGCTACAATGATGGAATTTCAACCCTTAAACGTTCGACACAGATGAATCAAAAGGGGTTGGAGTCGGTGTAGATAGACTAAAACACAGGATCTCAAATCTAATTAGACTAACAAAGGATTCCACTGTATTCCTTGCAAAGGTAATTGCCGCATACATTACCGTATCGGGAAAATAAATAAATATTTTCTCCGATAGAGAAGCAACTATAAAGGTACTTTGTTCTACAAAGGTTAATTAAAAGCTAGTGGAGACTACGTGTGCTATGAACAAGTCATAAAATGAAATGTTTTACTAGGCGCAACAGTAAAAGGCCGAACGTTTCTAGAGTTTTTTTCTTAATCCAAGGTGGATATTGAAATTTGACACATTTTACTATGTAGGTATCTCCGAGCAATTACTACTAGAGAGAGTCTTCCCTCGTTTCCCGCCCTAAATTCTGTAATAAACATCTACTCCCCTTGAAGGGGGAAATCCGTAACTTGTAATTGGCTTATTTAATCAGTGTTGCCAAGTTTGACACTTTCTGACACTTGTCAATTTTTGATTTGTATTTTGTGAAGAATATAATTATTTATGGCGTTGTAAATGTATATTTAAGATTTATTATCTTTAATAATATGGTGAAAACATGCTTTATGTGTAAAAGGCCTGTTGAAAATGCTTCTTCAAGATAATATTATAAGTAAGTACAGACACAACTTAATTATCAGAGGCGGTGCTAATGCAATCACCTTTAATTTGCAATTAAATATTCTTATTGAAAAAGTAAAATTAAGGGAGAATAAAGCCTAGCTAAGTTCGTCTTCATCCGTCTCATAATGATTATAATAAAGGTCATTTAACATAAACTTGTGACTTTATTTTAATATCACATCTCTGTAAAGTTTATTGGTTTTTTATTGTAGTTTTTCTTTTCTTGATATGATAAAAATTTAAGAATTCAGCAAGTGACTACCTGAATAACTTTTTATGCTAATGAAGATTTTTATTACAGAACTCAAGGGAGGAAAATATTAAAGAAAAATGTAATTTGATTAAATTTCGATGAAAAAAGTATAATAATCAATTCTTCATTCATTCATTCATTCATTCCAAAAGTCATTTATTTACCATATGTTCATAAAATAGTAAAATAACAGTTAAAATAACATATTCGCTCCGTGCGAAGTCATGGAAAGGGAAGCAAAAGCGATACTAGCGCTAGCTGCGGATAATTCGTGAATTTTAGGGCGATATTTTGTAATTTTGGCATATCAAATACACGTATATATTTTACTTTTTTTTAAAAAAAGTAGGTAAAAACAATACAATAAGCAACCGGAGTTGCTGTGTTGAAAATTGTACAAATACTAGCAAAAAACAGTGAAACTTATATAAAAAATTTCAGTAAAAAGTGGAAATTGAATCAAAGAAATAAATGGATAGATATACAATAAGAAGAAAAATTACCTTTATTTTTGTAATAATAACCGTAATGCTGCAAATAGTAGACATCAGAAACTTGAAAGGTTTTAAATAAACAATAAATTATCATTTTACCATGTTCTTTAATATCCCTTATTCTTAAATGTTCATTCAGCAAGGACTATATTTCAAGATTTCTGCCTTTGATTATTATATGTGGTTGGAACGCAATTTTGTAACTTACTGATGGGAAATCAGTTTTAATCATTCATTCTATGTTTTCTTTCGAACAAAAATGAAAATATAAGTAATGATCCTTTTTTTATATATTTTAACTTCACGCTATTATTAAATGGTATTTTTTTATTTTGACAGAATAAACTAATTCTTCAATGAAAACTTATTAGACTAAGAGCTCTTTCACACGAAGATACTGATGCGAGATACGCGTATCCGAGATTCAGGCTGAACATACATTCAAATGGACCTTTTCACACGGTACGGGCGACGCATACAGTATCCCGATACGGAATTTCTGTATCACGACACCTTCAACCGCGGAGGCTGAATGCGTATGCCGCATACTGCATAACTATTACGATATATGGACCTTTTCAAACATGGATACTTTTGCAACGGAGATTATATCATAGGCACAGGATTTTTCAATGGTAGGTATCCTGAGTGCATTTAGTTTGATAGTTTAATTTATTTGAGAAAAGATTAAATTAGATGCACGAAGAGTTTTTGTAAAATTATTTCACGAATAAAAATTAGCCTAAACTACAGAATTTATATATTCTTTACCACCGTCTTTTCTACGCATGTTGTATGCCCAGTCTTTTAATTTTAAAGTAATGTACTCTACAGATGCATTTGCGTCAAACTCGTACATTTTTCTTGGTAGAACAACATGAATTGGTTCAAAATTGATTTATGAGTTTTTGACTGTATTAATTTCAATATTATTTCATTATCTACCCTATCTATTGAAAATATCACATGGATTACTTTTTCTTAAAATCACGTGGCAAAATTGACTTTTTTTTGTAAAAAATGCAAAAAAACATATGTCTAAAGTTACTTATTTTTTACCCATACACCAATTTTCAACTTTTTTTTATTTTTTCCACCAATTCATTTTAAGGTTACTAGAATTTACGCTAACCTACATAAGTTAATCTGTTTACGCGATGCGCTTCTTTTAAATGTTTTTTGTTAAAAAATATTTTATATACAACTTGGCTAAATTCCAGTAACCCAAAACTGAATTGGTAGAAATTAAAAACTTGACACGGGCTATATGGGTAAAAAATTAAAAAATAAGCAACTTTTTTGCCGTTTTGCAATTTTTAGGAAAAAATGTCATTTTAGACATTCAAAAAGGTTACGTGTTTGTCCATTTGCATGTCATTCGTTATCATTTTTAAGGCAATAGAAGATGGCAAAGTCAAAATTCATCTACAGCATTTACAAAAAAACCTATACGATGTGCATTTTATGTGGGTCACTGTAATATATACCTCACTATATTGCACTCTTCTAGATCCATAACTCAAACCTATACACGCCACTGTGACTATTCTAGTACTGATTGAAGAGATGCGTGAATTCGATACAGCAGCCCAAGTTTTTGACCGCGATTCTGTATCTCAGATACGCGTATCTGGCATACAGTATCCTCGTGTGAAAGAGCACTTAGGCAACTTCTCACACATTTTCCTGTTAATACTGTTGCCTGCCTATATTTTATTATTGATTTTTATCGATTATACATAATTTTCTTTAATTTAAGCGATAAAAATATATAATAATAATAAATTAATGTTTTACTTGTTTTACAAATCCATATACTTTTATTAAAACTACCATTTATACTTTTTAATTACAAATTCTATTAAAAGTTGCATTTGTCAGTGTACGCAGAAATAGCCCATTAGTATCAAAACGAATTGGCGCTGCTGTCGCGCACGGAGCGAATACTGCACTGTTGATCTCTTCTTAACTGAGTCTAGGCCTCATACGAGGCCATGACCGATGTCTTGGCCGTGGATTTAAAAGTTATTATTTAAAAATAATGATTTTAGTGACCTCTCCTTGCTTATTAAAAGTATTATAGGTCAGTTATGGCTGCTAGCTAGATCGGTAGTTGTAAAGTGGTAAGTTTTTGTCAGATTTTAATTTTGTCTGTCTTTTCTGAAAAACTGATTGAAAAAATAGGTTTGTCTCTGTGTGTCTGTGTGTGGTAGTTTACGTGCATGAGATAGCCAAAACACTGTACTACACGATAACTCCACGGCCAAATACAGAAATTGTGGCAAGCCTCGATTTCTGCACCAGGCGATGACGTCACCGAGTACTCTTCCGTCCGACTGAAGTTGGTATCTAGTCATCCTAGTGTTTTGGCTATTCAGTGGGGTTTGTATTTCTGAGGAGGATGTATGTTAATGTTTTCCTATATTCTGTCTTTAATTTCCGTAATGTGTGCTTTGTGCAGCCATTTATGCTACTGCTCACACCAATTTACCCGAAAATCGAAGAAACTCTGAGAAAAAGTGCTTCTGCAGACACAAAAATGTCCGTTCAAGCATGTTATAATGTCCTTGACGTATGTTTTTGAATTTACTGTCTTGTATGTACTAATTTAGTTCCTTAAGTTGAAGCTAATGTCTATTTTGTCCATAAATGCGTTGTAAGTCTCAAATACCTCTTGTCCTGTATTACATTTTCTTGGTTTGGCGTTTAGGGCACGAACCGCCCTATTTAGCCCACCGATGTTAATGAGTTGATTTAAGATTGCAAATCCCTGATTTAGGGCTGAGACATCGTTCATGGCCGCGCCTGGGGGGGTTTGTCTTGGAACTTCTTTCCTTATTTTTCCATTTTGGATGTTTTCTCTAATGTTCCTAGCCGGTAATGTTGGAAATTCTTTAGTTTTTCTCGCATTTGTGTATCTGTTTTGATTTCTGGCGTCCCAGTGGTAGATGGCCGATATGGGGGCGGGGACTAATTTAATTTGCATTTTTGGCCGTCTTTCCTCCAGTTTCTCAAGTCTGACAAGATAACTAGTACAATTGGTGTAATTCACGGGATGTTCACCCCTGCAATTTGCACAAGTCGCAGGCGTTTCTCGTGTTTTAGACACGTACTTGTGTGATGGTTTCCAGCACATTTAAGGCACCTAGCCGGCCTGCCAAAGTTTGAAGTTGGGTGTCCTCACTGTTGGCAGTTGTGACACTGGATTATTAGTTTATATGATTTGCGTAGCTCCCAAGCTACTCTTGTATAAAGTACACGCCTGCCATTTCTGTTTAAATAATCCAGTGTCAACACTGTATCAGTGACAACTAGGAAGAGAGGTCTTTCTTTCGTTCTCATTTGAAATATGTTTCTTGCAATATTCGTGTTTTTCCTCTAGATTTTCACTAATATCTTGTTACTTTCTTGCCTTCTGCAAGGCCTCTAAGTACAAATGCGTGTGATTTATCGTCTCTCGCTGTGTAAGTATGATACGGCATTTTTTCACTTTTTATATTTTTCAGTACCTTGTCGTAATCTTCTTTGCTTTCCACAAAGACAATCGTAGTGTAGTTCGTGTGTTTTGCACTGAATTCTCCACTTACGAGTGCTTTGAGATCCTGGAATAGAGTCTTTTGGTTTGTCGTCTTGTCATCTATGACAATAAGTGGCATTGTGGTTTTTTGTCTTCTGCCTGGTAGCAAGTTCGAGGATAACAGTGGTTTTTCAGTTTTATTGATGCCAGTATTCGCTGTTGTTTTGGGGGTAGGTGGGGTACTTCTTCTGGATTGAACAGCCTGAAATTTGCATCCTTCTTTCGTTTTTTATCAATCTTCCCTATCTCGTCATCGGATTATTTATCTGATTCGTCAGTAAGGGTTTCAAACTGGTTTTTAGTGGGTGTGAGGGTTTTGATTGATTTTTCGCATACTAGTTTTTGGAAATTTGAGCTGAAATTCCAGGGTTTTATAAAGGCTTCGGCATTTGTGGTGCTCTATTTCTGTTTTTCTAGTTTTTATAGCTCTACTTCCTTTTCATACCTCGCTCTTGTCTCTTTGATTCTGAACTAGAATAGGCTATTTGGCGAGTGAGGTAAATGGACAAATCTATCATTGTCATTGCGGATCTCGCTCCTCTGCTCTCTTCCTCAGAGGTAGTTTGACTGGAATCATACTGCATGATGTTTTCGGCTACTTTGGGAGGTATATCTCTTTTATTTACGTCTATCCTAATTCTGGGGTCGCTATTAATTCTGACTAATTATAGTTTTGAAGCCGTTATTGTAGTGGTAGGGATCGTTGAACCTATTGATGTTACTGTAGGTGTAGGTACATACCCAAACGAGAAGCTACTCAGTTAACCACTCGATTGGGCGTTGCCTACCCTTTCAACTGTATTTAGACTTTGGTTCGGGTTATTATTCTCGCTGTATTCATTGGTGTATTAATCAATCCTGTCACGACCTCCACTTTCACACAAGTGACTCAAGAAGACGTGTCATTTTTTTTTATCATCAACTAGTCATACAATTATTATTTCATAACTCACTTATTTATGGAGTAATTTAAGAAATTTAAAAACAGTAGTACAGAGCATAGTAGCGACTATAAAACTGGGCAAAACATATTTAAGTGTCGTCAAGAAGTTTCAGGAGATGGTTTTTGGTGGTTGCAGGAACACACTATATAATAGAATTTTGGAAAAAAACGCGATAATTAGTTGTTTTGAATTACTTCCTTTTCCGTCTTATTTCACAGAACTATAACAATATATATTATTAAATGAGGTAATAAATGCAAATTAAAAATTATTGTAATTTTCTGTGGGTCTTTATTTAAATTGATTTTATCTGATTTTCTGTTTCACCGTGTTTCATAATATTGTTGAAGTTTGCAAGTTAATTTTGTAGGTTTTTACCTTGATTTTTACATTGCAAAAGCTTCAAAACTATTAAATAATTATGCATTTCCTTTGGTACACGCCGAATAAAATACTCGAAGGAATTCAAAAAAAGATGAAACAGTAGAATCCATAATTAAACAGAGATCAAATTTACAACTGTGATAAGAAATAAATATGTGTGCCGTGTCACGTATATGCAAAGGATTAAGATATTTATATTAGAAAACTCAGAAAAAGTATGTTGTAGTTCCAATTAAACATTAAAAAAAAATAACATTCGTTTTAATTAATAACTACGATTATATATCTGTACTTTGAGGGTAAATAATCTTATCCTTAATACAAAAGAATTGTAAAAAAAATGGAAATACGATTTTCTAACCCTTTTAACAATGAAAATACTATTTTTCGAAACGTGTTACACCAAATACTAGTACTTAGGTATAGAGATACATATTTCTACTGCTAAAAAAGGTAAACCTTAGGTATTTTAGTGAATGCACTCAACTTAATACAAAACTGGAGACAAAATTATTTACCTCTAAGGTACAGATATCTGAAATAAAATATTAAACTATTGTTATTTTCTTACCTTTTTCTTGAGCATATTGAAATTGTCGATGATAACTCCTATGAATAAGTTAAGAGTAAAAAAAGATCCACAAACTATAAAAATTACAAAATAAATGTAGGCGTACAAATTCGCTTCCCTTTGTGGTTGCAAATCGACACCCCTAGCGTCTACCGCGTCTGCCATTACTTCCATCCATCCTTCAAAAGTGGCCTAAAAAGAAGTTAAACATGTCTTAATTACTTTTGAATTATAAAAAATTAACGATAATGGAATTTTTGATTTTATGAGGAAATTATTATTTATTAAAAAAAATTGGTTAGTAAAACAAAATTGATAATTTTTTTACAATTATCGTGTCTCGACTACTCTGACAATCCTACGTAAGTAAATTGATAATATTAATTAAATAAAACCAATAACTTTGGTAATAAGCCTAAAAAATCTCACTGACCCATTTGTAATTTTGTATAGTAAGAATTTACTTGGCAAATTCACTAAAAAAAAAAAAATTATAAAAAATTACAAGAATGAAAAAGTAATATTTGATTTACTTATTTTTTCTAACCAACCTTATGTTATATAGGTAAAATCGACAGAAATAATTCATAAAAAAAATTCCAAAAATGGGTTGTGTAGATATATATCGAAAAAAAAAAAAATAATAGCTACAAAAAGTACTTACAACTTGAAATAATGCCAAATAAGCTATTCCTACATGATCGAAAGATATTTTCGCATTGATCCATGTAAAATTTTTATTCAGACATTCCCATTTATTGTCAACGATCTGAAACAATAAGAAGATGCGCATTTTTAACCGAACACTATATAGCAGTTTACCTAACAAGTGCGGAAAGTGATACTTTTCCGCACGCGATTGCAGATGGCCAAACGACGTGTTAGCGGAGTTCGGCCAGCAATCGCGTGCGGTAAAGTCACTTTATGCACGTGTTAGGTACACTATTTTTACTACTAGCGTGCGGAAAAAACCCAAAAGTTAACACAAAGAAACATTTATTATTAAATACATTATCAACAAATTAATTATTCTTAATATTAATATTGAACGTGCAATTTGTCAATTAATTGCAGAGACTAAAATGTTTTCCAATGAAGTCAGATTTCGGTTTTCCACTGCTTTGTCAGCACTAATTGTGGCAACCGTGGCGATGGGAACTTGGCTGGAAAAAGGCATTTTGGAGGGCTTTACTGGTGACAGCTGCTGACTAGTGGAAGGGCCAGCGACAGCGTCATTGAAGTTTAATATTTTATTCGATAGGCCCTTTTGGAAACTTGGTGAGCTTTCTACATAACCTACTGCGACGCTAGAAGATTTGCAACCTCCGAGGCGTTTAATATTTGTTATTCCTTCTTCGGAATCTGCAAGCATTGTGGCGGTGGAACATCGGAAACTGTGGCCCGTATATAATTCAGGATTTGTAAGCGTCAGATAACTTGCAATCTCTGATGGCATTTTTCTGAAGGTGTTTATTCTGATATATTGTACAGTGCAAGTTCCTTTCTTATATTTCACGAAAAATCGCTCATGTGGGGTTTCAGGCTTTCTTAAACTTACATAATTTCTGAAGAAATTGAGCAATTTTCCATTTTCAGCTTTCTCAGAAATCGCAAAACATCTGAAAGAGTGGTTTTTTGGTTATGGGATATTTATCAATAAAATATTTTCTTTGTCATTAATATGATCTAAAGACATCTTTGTTAATTCTTCTCGCCTACATGCGCCCGCCAAACCAAAAATCGTAGCGACTTTTATATGAAGATAAATTTTGTCAGGCGCTTCATTTATAAACTTAAAAATTTCTTCTTTTGAGAAAATTTTTGCCTTTTTTGGTCTAAATCCAAAGTTTTGTTTTTTTGATGTATGTCGTGACCTTGAAAAACTAGCATAAATCGAAGTATTTTTTGAGTTTAATTACACTTTTTAACATTGAGTACCTGGACCAAAGAGTGTTTGGCTTGCATGTTTTGGAAATTTTAGCGAAAAAAGCCAAAAAAATGTTTTAATTTTCTTATTCTGGCACCAGTTTTCAAACAAAATATATTCCTTTTCATACCTATAACGAGATATTGATGGTAGTAGTAGATCCAAGTTTACAGTTCTAGCCGCTCTAAAACTGACTCTGGAAAATCTTCGTCTGAAGAATTCATGAAAAATTATCTTCTAGAAAAAGATGCGACGTTAAAATTGGTAGTGTTTTGACTGACAAGTTTATTTTTTTTTTGTTGCTACGGTGATTCAAAGTGACAAATAAAAAATGTCAGATGTTAATTAATATTTAAAATTCATTTGAAGAGGCTTATACCAAGGCCGTTAAAAAATTATTAAAACATACATTTCTTTTTATTAAAAATTATAGCACAATTCTAATAAATATCTTAATTTTGCAGTCATTTTGTAAACTACAACCATACAAATATATATTTTAAATATTCAAATGTTAGTATACTCCCCAAAAACTTAACAAATTTACTAGTGCGGAAAAAAGTTCTAGTGCGGAAAAAAATTTTTTTCCGCACTAGTGCGGAAAAGTGACTCTTTTAACACTAAAATGGGTGCGGAAAAGTGGACTTTTTCGCACGCTAGTAGAAAAAATTAATTAACATTTTTATAATCAGTACAAAGTACTTTTAAACGAGAAACAATAGTTAAACTCTGAATAATAAACAAAATAACTTTATAAAAATAACAAACCGTGCCATCCTCCTACTTCTACGTCTTTACCAATTCGTTTTAATAAAAAACTTTCCGATATTAAAAAAATAGCTTTACATTGTATTTTCCCACAGTTCACTTCGTAAAGATATTTCATATGTCTCCGAAATTAAACACCCAATGTGTTGTGATTAGGAATTCAAAAATATTATATAAACAATTGCGTTTTTTTTTGAAAACAGTTAAAATTATTAAATTTATTGAATTATAACAATTTTACATAAAAATTATATAACACATTTTCTAATCAAAATTACTAAAAACTTTCGTCAAAAAATAGATATGACCCAATTTCATCAAAAGGAAAATAATACGAAAATTCATAGTTTTTATTTTAGTGCTAATTTTGATAAAGAATTATGAATAGGTTGATAAATAATTACAAAAAACGAAAAAATATTTAAATGTTTAAATGTTAATATCCTATTTCACAGCAATTTTTATTTATTTATTTTTGTTTATTTTTATTTATATTTATTTTTTAATTATTTTTATTTATTTTTACGAATCTCCCATACAAACTTTGACAAACATTTGCTCTTTTAAAATGTGAAAATCCAAAAACCCTAAATTTCATTATTTATTTATGATGAGTAGCTACAATTGAAATGTTTAAGATTCTACCTTTCAAAAAATCGATAATCCCATAAAAACATAAAAACCCTTTGTTCCCTCCTTAAAATATAAAAATCTAAAAACCCTAAAATACATTATTATTTATTTACGTATAGCTACAATTTTAATTTGAAAAAATAAAAAAAAAACTTTCACCCTTTTTTCCATCCCTTAAAATGTAAAAATCCAAAATCTTGAACATATCATTATTTATAATGTAGCTACAATTCCACTTTACAAAAAATCTATACTCCCATACAAACTTTCACCCTCCGTTTCCTCCTCTTAAAATGTGAAAATCCAAAAACACAGAAATATATTATTTATTACAAGTAGCTACAATTTTAATTTTCAAGTTCCTACTTTTAAAAAACCAATGCCCCATACACTTTTACCCTCTTAAAGTGGGAAATTCTAAAAAGCCTGGAATACGTCATTATTTATTTATGATCAATAACTACAATTCCATTTGTTTAAGTTTCTACCTTTAACAAAATCGTACCTCCTATAAAAACTTTTGCCCCCCTAAAATGTCAAAAACCAAAAATCCTGAAACGCATCATTTATTAATGATGAGTAACTACAATTCCAATTTTTGAGTTCCTACCTCTAAAAAATCTATACTTCCATACAACCTTTCACCCCCGTTTCCTCTCCTTAAAATGTGAAAATTTAAAAACCCTGAATTACGTAATTATTTATTTATGACGAGTAGCTACAATTCCAATTTTCAAGTTCCTATCTTTAAAAAACCAATACTATCATACAAATTTTCACCCCCCTTAAAATGTGAAAATGTGAAAATATGAAAATGTGAAAATATGAAAATATGAAAATATGAAAATATGAAAATATGAAAATATGAAAATATGAAAATATGAAAATATGAAAATATGAAAATATGAAAATATGAAAATATGAAAATATGAAAATATGAAAATATGAAAATATGAAAATATGAAAATATGAAAATATGAAAATATGAAAATATGAAAATATGAAAATATGAAAATATGAAAATATGAAAATATGAAAATATGAAAATATGAAAATATGAAAATATGAAAATATGAAAATATGAAAATATGAAAATATGAAAATATGAAAATATGAAAATATGAAAATATGAAAATATGAAAATATGAAAATATGAAAATATGAAAATATGAAAATATGAAAATATGAAAATATGAAATTATGAAAATATGAAAATATGAAAATATGAAAATGCGAAAATGTGAAAATGTTAAATTGTGAAAATGTTAAAATGTGAAAATCAAAAAACCCTGAAACACGTCATTATTTATTTATGCTGTATTTCAAATTTTCATGGATGTACCTTCAAAGATCAAAGATTTTCATACATAGTTTACCCATTATCCTCATCTTTTACCTCCCCATTTCCGCCCTTTAATGTTGAAACTTTAAAAAACCCTTTATTAGCTATAAAATAAATCCATGTTCCAAATATCAACTATCTAGACCTAAGAGTTTTGGCGGTATGTTGATCGGTCAGTCAATCAGTCAATCAGTATAAAATTTTTATTGTAAACATTGTAAATTAGCCTTTGTAATAAATAAAGGCATAATATGTAAATAACTACATCCATGCTTCAATAGTTATGACACTCCCTGTATACAATCGTATTTCATACGCATTTTAATGCACAAAACAATTTAGTAAAATTTATTAAGAATATTTAAAAAAAGTGCAGAATAACGTAATTTTTTTTTAACTGCGTCTGTCAAAATTGTTTTGATAAATTTTAATACTTACGCTTGTATCTAATCGTTCGCCTTCGTCGTCAACGCATTTGAAAAATTTTCCGCTAAAAAACTGCACTCCCATTATGGAAAAAATCAACCAAAACACTAAGCACACTAGTAAAACGTTGAAGATGCTGGGAATTGCGTACATCAAAGCGTTGACTACTATTCTCATTCCTTGCCATCTGCTTATGGCTCTCAAAGGCCTTAATGCTCTTAGAGTTCGTAGCGATCGAAGTACTCGAAGATTTTCGTTTTCTTCTATCAACAAACTAAAGAGAGATACCTGAAAAATGTAAAAGAATAATTTAATGAGGATGTTCAAATAAAACAGTAAAAAAATTATATATAACATTGTAACCTATACAAGGTAAAATGAAGTAGATTTCAGGTTTCAGTAAATATTATACTATTATATTAGATTAAAGAACTTTTAAATCATCGTAGTTTGCATTTACGTTGCTTATTTTTTTGTGTATGATATTAAAGTTATTATGTTATAAAGGGCTACCAAATATAACTTGTTTAATACAGATCTGTACGATCAAATATAAGTTGAGCTATATTCTATTATTTTAAAGAAGTATCGGTGCGAAATTCTTTGAAGTGTTGGCAGTAGACCTTGTGATTTGACGCAGAGGTTGTCTATTTAAAGTCAACATCTTACTAAACACATTTATTGTGTCATACATCTTTCAAAGCTCAACACTAACATATGACAATTACAGTAAAGAGTAGCTACATTCACATTTGTGTTGTCCACAAATATATTTCACATTTTTACATTTGTACAGGGCGATTGATTAAGAATGGTGACAGGCCCTATCTCAGATTATCTTGAAGTAGAATTTATGTTGAAAGAGGCGCAAATATAGGTCGATTTTTCTTTTTAAGGGGACACCTTTCTATAATATCTTCAACTGTCATATTCCATTTCTCTCCCTCACGTTATTCTAACCAATACAATTTAAATAGGGAAAGCATCAAGTATAATACATCGTCGAAAAGGTAATTTTAATGGGAATTCAGCAATATGACTATTTATTGCGTTACTTTTAATTTTAATGCCCTCTAGTGGGATGAAAAATTATTAACTAAGATAAAGTGTGACACTTAATTTGAAAGCTAATTAATTTTATTAGTAATCCAATACACCACATAACATTAATCTAGATATCTCCATAATGCATTTGCAACAAAATAAATTTAGTAACAATGCAATAGTTTTTTCTTTTAAGTTAATTTTTAATTTAGTAAACATAATATTCCGCAGTGTTAATTTTATTAGTAATTTAATGCACTGCGTAATATTATGTTAACTAATTTAAAAATAAACTTAAAAAGTAGTAAGGGAGCTACACTTCACTCCAAAATCTCAAAATTTCCCTAGATCTAGGGAAATTTGTAGATGTGGCAATTTTGCAATACATGGAGTAGATTGTAGGTATTTTTACATTTCCCTATACATCGAGCGCATTTGTAGCCAGAAAGGCCACAGAAAAAGGCAACGTCGCATTTTGGTACGACGTTTCGATCAGAGACCTCTTAAGTAGATAATGAGCCACTTGAGAGCCTCCCTATTATTTCACTTTTTACCAGCCGTTTCTTGACGTTTTTCAACGTGTTTCAACGTTTTTTGACGTTGATTCAACGTTTTTCGACGTTGAAAAACGTTGAAAATCGTTGAAAAACAACTGGTTAAAAGTGAAGTGGTGGGAGGCTCCCAAGTGGTCCATTACCTACTTTAAGAGAAAAAAAGAATGCATTATTACTAAATTTATTTTGTTGCAATATATAGATATCTAGATTAAAGTTATGTGGTGCATTGCATTACTAATAAAATTAATTAGCTTTCAAATGAAGTGTCACACTTTACCATAGGTAATATTTTTTTATCTCGCTAAAGGGTGCTAAAATTAAAAGGAACACAATGAACAGTCATAATGCTGAAGTCAGCACACAATTAACTTTCCGGCGATATGTCATACTTGGTACTTTCCCTATTTAAATTGTATTACGTTACGTGAAATTAATTTTAAATTTATTTTTGGGTCCCAGGTTCGAATCCCACCGTTGGCCGGGATTTTTTTAATTTAATATAGTTATTTAAAATTAATTCTGATGCCTTGGTAGGATTCCCCACTCGACCATTTACTGTTGGGTTCTAATTAACAGTGCTGTTCCTAAAGTGGCGCTGGGAAACAGTAACAAAGCCTACACAGAACACAAGGCTAATGACCTTAGCAGTCGATGCCGAGACACCAAATTGAAAAAAAAAAAATATATTTTTAACGACAACTTCTCCATAACCCCTCGTAAATGACCAAAATTTAATCGAATCTGAATTACAAAAGCATAGCTTGCGCGCCGGTCCCTCATTTTTCTTCTACATTCACGATTTAAACTATAAAATCTGCTGCTGTCGTCGCCCGGATCGTCCTTTTTGGCATATCGAACTACGTGGTGTAGAAGTGTGTGCCGACAAATAATTTACTATGAGTAGATTTTTGTCTTGTCTTTTATATGTGCTTATTGTGTGTTAACTTTGGGATAATTGTCAGGTAATGTTTCTTTCAACTTATATTTTAACATTTTGCTGGATTTCGTTGGAAAACCGAAAGAATCGGCCATCTGCTTTTTTTTATTACCATCATGCCAATGAGTGCCGGTTACTATTACTGTTTTATTTTATTTTATATAGATTATAGCTACCCTACCAAATAATATTTTTAAGCTTTCTTTGATACTTTGATACTTTTGATACTTTGATATCTAAATAACACCGAAAAAATTAAAATGGTGATTCTGTGATAAAAATTAATGTGAGTGTTTGGTTTTAAAATTTTTTGAAAAAACCCTCCCCGGAAAAGTTACGCCCCTTCGAAAATTAAAAAAAAATGGTTTTTCTTTTTTATTTTCCCTGTATATCAAGCTAAAGACACGAAACTTGGTAAACATTATCTGTCAATAAAAGTACACTTTTTGAAATTTTTTCAACCCTGAAGTATGCTTAGAAGGGGTTGAAATAATCAACCCCTAAGATATTTTTTTCTTACAACTTTTTTTTAGATGAAAATTTTTTCTTTAAAAAAGTATGACTAAAAAGCCTAATTCATTGACTAACTTTTTTATCTCTACAAGTTTTTTTTCGAAAACTTAAGCATTTATGAGAAAAAAATAAATAAGCTCATGTAAAATAGCATTTTATTAAACAACAGCCAACCAAATTATGATTCTTAAGACTTCTACAACTAAAAACAAAAGTGAACAAACAATGAACAAAAACCTGCCGAATATCGACAATACAATTATAATAAATGTTGAAAATGACCGCCTTCAACTTCAATACAAGCATCTACCATTTTCCTTATAGAATTGCGTATACGATGAAGTATTCCTGGAGAATTTCTTATAGCTTCACACCCTGCTACAATGCGGTTTCGCAGATCATCGATATTTTCAACTGGGTTTGTGTATATCAAAGATTTCAGATATCCCCATATGCAAAAATACAAAGGATTAAGGTCAGGGGAGCGGGCTGGCCAGTTTACAGGTCCTCCTCGACCTATCCATTGATTGGCATACACCTCATCTAGGTGAGTTCTTGCACGTATACTAAAATGAGCTGGTGCACCATCGTGCATAAACCATAAATGTTGCCTAATTTAAATGGGAACCTCTTCAAGAAGAACAGGTAATTCTTCAAGGAGACGACAATATGCTTCACCATTTAATCGTAGCGGAAGAAAATGGGGACTAATTAAATGATTATCAATAATTCCGCGCCACACGTTTAATGAAAATTGATACTGATGATTTCCTTCAAAAAAGCTGAGGATTTTCGTCAGCCCAAAGATGATTGTTGTGAAAATTTCTAATACAGTCTCTTGAGAAACTCGCTTCGTCACTAAATAAAATATTACCTAAGAACTGTGGTGCTTGGCCAATCATATTAATAAGCCACTGACAAAAAATCACACGGGGTAAAAAATCTCGAATCATTAACGCCTGCACCCGTTGAAGATGATAGGGATACAACATTTGATCTTTTAAAATTCTAAAAACAACGGAATGGCTTACATGTAGGACACGAGCTATTCTCCTGGTACTAGTTTCTGGGAATTCTTCAATTGAATTAAGTACGGCTTCTTCTACAGCTGCAGTTCCAACTTCTCTAGTACGACCAGAATCATAACTTCTTTTTTCAAAATTACCACGTTCCCGCAAGCGTCGGTGAATAGTTGTGAACGTAGTATGATGGGGTAGTCTACGCTGTGGGTACTGTTCAGCATAAAGTCTTTGCGCTTCCAATAATTACCGTTAGCACGACCGTATATAAAATGCATATCTGCCATTTCCAAATTCAAATATGCATTCATATTTTCAATCAACTAATATTTCCTACAATACACAATCATAAAACTTGTGAAACAATAAGATGGGTAACAGAAAATGACACTACACAATCCTGGTATCCGTATTAATGTTTTATGCAAAGCACAGGCCACTAGACTAGACGCAAAATACACTCGCGTTAGCTCATCTTTTTGAAAATGCATTGCATTAGATTTTTTTTCTCGTAAATGCTCAAGTTTTAGAAAAAACTTGTAGAGTTAAAAAAGTTAGTCAATGAATTGGGCTTTTTAGTCATACTTTTTTAAAGAAAAAATTTGTATCTAAAAAAAAGTTGTAAGAAAAAATATCTTAGTTACTCAAAAACTTGGTGGCTCTCAACATTTTTTTGGTCGTTTTCGTATTATAGTATCTTTCATTTTATCGTAAAGTAGACTTTGGCCCGCGAACCTGTCAAGCTACTCTGATTTCATTTGTTCTGGTCAATTTATGAATCCACGCAGTATCAGCAATTTGAGCTAAATCACCTCTTAAGTACAATTGACATCGTAGAAATTAAAAAGGAGGTATTAATTAGTTGGATTGACGTTGGGGAGAGAAATGACATATGACAGTTGAGGATATTATAAAAAGACGTCTCCTTTAAACTGTTGTTGAGTTTCTTTAAAAAAATTCTACTTTAAGATATTCTGAGATACGGCCAGTCGTCACCCTTATTTAATCTCCCTGTATAATTAATTTCGTTTTATGAAAGGCCGGTCAGAAGCAAATTAAATAAGAAGTGCTTAGTTGCAAGTTTTGAAGCAATATGCCTTGTAGAAAAGCGTCCCCTTTTTATGCCCATGTGCCCCACTTATTGTCTTTCGAAGATCTTAGCGTTTGGATTTCAATTTCGGTGTTAATATCTTCTTTATTACCTTTGTACCTGTGTTTTCCGTTGGATGCTTTTCTGTTTGAACTATCTCGCTTTCTGGTGTTAATATCAATCAATTTTTCTTTTACGACTAATATTTTTTCTACGCACGGATCTCTTGATGATGTTGGTCCTGAAGTCGACGGAGTACTATTTGGATTATCAGTTATAGCTATTTCTGCTTGTAGCGATTCATTAATTGTATAAGGGATGTTATCAATTGTTATATCCCAAGGACAGAGATAAATCGAAATAATTTTTTTTTCACTTACCGAAAGCACGTTACTTGGTAACTTCCCATCGAGGTAGGCGAAATGAAGTTACCTTAAGAAACATGATTGAGGTATTTGAAGAAAACCACTTTCTTGATATAACATATTAGAGGAAAAAATAAGTGGTTTATTATAAATAATTTTTATTATGTTTCTGGACGACTTCTTATTTTTTTATAAGTTGTATATTGCAGCGCCCCAGGCAACGATGACATAATTAAGATGACTTTCTACTAAGGAATAGTAAATAATTCGCATTTGACTGATAGTAAGATTTTTTAGATATTTAAATTTAAACATGATCTGTCTTAATTTGTTTGAAAGATGCTAAAATTATTTATCCCATTTAAGATGCTAATCAAGATGGATTCCCAAATATTTAATGTTATCAGCACTAATAATTTTAATTGTTTGTTCACACCGGCATCCATTTATATTGGATGCAAAGGGAAGAAAGCACGTTTTGCTAAAGTTAATTGTTAGGAGCCTGTTAATAAATCAATTAATATTTTTTTTAAAGTCTTCTTATACTACTCTTTGAAGGAAGGGCTAATTTTCATCGTTATAAATAACTGCTGTGTCATCAGCAGAACTTACTATTTCTTCCCTCACGTCTAATTTGAAAATGTCATTTAAATAGAGAATAAAGATGAGTAGCCCTAAAACTGTACCTTGGAGTATTCCACATGTTATAGGAAGAGAGTTGCTAGTTATTTTATCTATTTGAACTACTTGTTTTCTATTAGTAAGATAACTCTTAAGGAGGTCCTTTCGCCACCCCTTTCGCCACCAATGTTAAATAAAAAATATTAGATTATGACTAAACTTTATTTTCTTTCTAATAGTTGAAGTCCTTATTTATCTAATAGTGAACTTTTAACTATACCTTACCGTGCAAATTTTTGAGAATTTTTTTTAAAAATGTGAGTATTTGTACAGTGTCTTACGAGAAAGTAAGACCTCAACAACAATTTTTGAATTATACTATTATTTATTGAATAGATGGAGTAGAAAAAAAATTAAAATAAGGTTTCTGAAATATTTAGGTTTTGTTTTTTACAATAAAATATATAGGTTACCGTGAAATTTATTGAGAAATTAATATTAAAAAAAAAATTTCAAGTAACCTAGTTGAAAATTTTTTGTGATTTTTTAATATTAATTTCTCAAAAAATTCCACGGTAACCTATATATTTTATTGTAAAAAACAAAACCTAAATATTTTTAAAACCTTATTTTTAGTTTTTTTCTACTCCATCTAATCAATAAATAATAATAAACTTAATTATAATTCGAAAATTGTTGTTGAAGTCTTACTTTCTCGTAAGACACTGTACAAATACTCACATTTTTAAAAAAAAATTTCTCAAAAATTTGCACGGTAAGGTATAGTTAAAAGTTCACTATTAGATAAATAAGGACTTCAGCTATTAGAAAAAAATTAATTTTAGTCATAATCTAATATTTACCTTAAGTAGTTTACACCTCTAAATCCTAAATTTTCCATAACATGTCAAAGGCTTTAGCCAGGTCAATAAATATTGCTAGGCTTGAGCGCAATTTATCAATAAAACCATTAATTTTAGATGTTACATATACAACGGCATCCTGGATGGATCTATGTTCAACAAAATCAAATTAATTTTTTGAAATTATGTTAACATCCTGTCTTTTATTACCATTATTTAAAATACTAGATGTTAAGGAAATCGGCCTGTAATTATTCATAGCCTCTTTACTAGAGTTGTTTTTACTGATGGTAGTATTTTGTGCTTATTTAAAATTTCGTCAGCTAATTTTTTTCCAATATTACTAAAATGTTGCACAAATGTATTGGTTATAATTTGTTGCATTGTTATTTTTTATTTTCATCTATAGATAATTTTATGTTTTCAGTATTTTATTTTTATGCATAATTTCATTTACGCATTTCCACAAATCAGAAGAACTTTTACTACTTTTTAAAATTTCAGATTTATTTAAATAGTTTCTATATCTTTTGTAAATATTTATATTGTCCTCTGTGGGATATTTCTTCATTTTTTTATATAGGTTATTTTTATGATTTATTGAATTTACCAACCTGTTACTCATCCATGTTTTTTTTTTTTATTTGAAATTTTAACTGAAAATGTTTTTGTACAATTGATTTTTAAATCGTTTATTTTTTTTACAAAATGTTTCGTTGCCTAATTAATATTAGTGTAATAATTGGCATTATTATTTTTAAAATATAAAGAATTTAACAAAAATCCCAAAAATATCTAATATTTTTAATATCTATTAAATTAACACAACATATTTATTAAAACCAAACAATTAGAAATAGTTCATTGTACTAGTTAATATTGTAGATATTGTGATGATATAAATAGAGAGTCAATTATTGACACAAGGGACTCAAGGGGCGGCCGTTGGGCCAAACCTATGCCCAAAAATGTAACTTAATAATTATTAGTATTTATTATATATAGTAAAGTGTGTGTGTGTAGTGTTTTAGTTTCAAAGGTAATATCTATTTTATTTTAACATGTTTAAACTCTAGTTTGGGTTATGTATTTTAAAACAGTTCATTTGTCTTTCTTCAAATGCCAATTCTTTCATTTTCGTAACAAGTTTACTTATTAAATGTTTATCAGTTTTAAGGGTTTTATCATATAAAGAGTTATTTTATTATAGTAAAAAGTTTTTGTGATGTAAATGGTTTCATTATATTAAAGTTTTATCATAGATTATATTCTATTAACATGGTTCATCATAATAAAGATTTACAATTGTAGATAGTAATTTTTGCTTGTCTTATTTCAAAAATAAAGATTGATTTATTAAAATTGTTAATAATTTTTTTACTTATATTTAAATATACATGTTATTGTTTATTAACCCATTTTATTCTCACTTCTTTCCAAAAACCAGTAAGAAATATTCCGAGCATCTTAAGCCTCGGCGTTCCTACCCTTAAGGGCTTGAGAGTCTTAAGTCAGTTGCCAAAACCGCTCGACATATGCTATTAAGGGATGTTTTTTTTGTATTTTTATTTTCTTTTATTATTTTATTTTGCCACTGGCGAATGGATGTTCCTTTAGGACTCCAGGACCCTTTGGCTGGTGACAAAGCTGCCCTAATCCCTTAATAGTATAATAACAGCAGTAACTAAAGACCTATCAGTAGTTGCAAATGGTCTTTAGGCATGCCGGTTGTTACATTAGCACTAACTTTCAACCAAGGTTCCTGCATTATTTCATCATAGAATTTTTTCGTATCAAAGGTTGAAGTTTTTTTTTGGGGAATTCTGTAACTTCTGTTTTTCAGGTAAATTAACAGATTTATTTTCTCCTCGACGGAAGACATTATTTTCTCCTCGACGGAAATCATCTTATTTTCCATAACAGCAGAATTTTTATTTTTAGTGGAAGAATATATCAGAGGAGACTTTAATTTCCATAGAAGACATTTCTGAAAACACCTTTTCTTCTGAGGAAGAAACTTTACTATCTAAGGAATAAATGTCTGAAGAAACTTTAGTTTCTAAGGAAGAAACTTTAATATTTAATAAAGAAATATCAGAAGATACTTTGTTTTCCAAACAGTAAATGTCGGAAAAAACTTTAGTAAAGTAGTAAACAAAGGACAGAGTCGGCTTTACGCGACAAACTATATAATATATATTTGGAGAATTCGGTTAGTATTTTTTTATATAAATGTTTCAATACGTTTATTATTCTTCTTAAAAAGATTTAAATATTTTTGAGCACGTTCCAGATCATTTTAAAAGTTTATTTCAATACAACTAGACCACTTAAGGCAAACCATACACGGTGAGACAAATCACACACGGAGTAAAATGTTCATGAATATCTATAACCTCCATTTTTTGTCTACTGTCATTGTAATTTAAGCAAAAATAATGTCATCAATTATATAGTGTATTTTATATATGATAATAATATAATATAAACATTTTAGGTTATAAAATACATACAAACACATCATTATTCCACAATGACGGTCTTTAAGGTTTTTATTTCTCGAGCAATATTCGTCATTTTCTTTTAGAAGCTGTATTTGTCCCGAAAACTTCTCAGAAATTCATCTGTTTCTGCAGTATTTCTTTTGATATTCGTAAAGTTTAAAGTGCCGTAAAAGAACTTTATCCGCAAACAGCTTTTCTTTATTTCTCGTGAAATCTTGATGATGAAACAATGCACTTGTGTTTTATAGGTCATCGAGGATAAGAGCTACAGGTACAATGAAAGATACATAACTGACATAGTTTTTCGAGGATTATGGAAAATATAAAAATCGATTTTTTTTCTGAGTGAAAAGTAGGAATAATTTATTTTACTGAGTTCCATGACAGAATAATAAAAAAATGATCCTTCTAGTCCGTAACTGTCGGTCGAAGATGTATACAGGGTGGGTCATTAGTACGTGGGTAGAAGATAGCGGGTTTATTAAGGTACATTTTTAAAATTCATTTTTGGGGCATGGTGTAGGACCTCTAAGGCTAAAATCTAAAAATATTTTCGATGAAATTCCATTTGTTCTATAGGGTGATTTATATCAAAGTTATGTTTTTTAATAGGAATTCCCTGTATTATATTGCATATTTGGATTCCTAGGTCAATTTTATTGTGACTTTATGTATCACACATGGTATCTAAAATGAGTCGTTAGGCAGCAATTCATTATTTTATCAAAAAGTAGATGTCTAATAAAAATTGAATATCGCATTAATGGCCCACCTCGTATGAGTGGTAAAACCGATAGCGATATACACAAAAAATACCATAAAAAAGAAACACAAGTATGGTTTCGTCATTAATTTAGTAAAAGCCTTATAAATTATTTTAATAAAGGTAATTGAATTTACGCGATTCAAAAATTAAATTGGGAGTAGTCACGTTCAACCAGATTACATTTCAAAAAATGGTGGATGATCAAACGCGCTCTCCAAAATTGCGAATAATTCAATGTTCCATTACTGTTAATAATTGATATTAATGGCATGTGATATAAAGTTTTTGAAAAAGACTACAAGTACTCGCTGTTGATCCATTTATACAAAAAAGTACTTTATAAATATTGGTTTTTATTTGGATTTGTTAAAGTGTAAAACATTTTTATGCAATTTTCGGAGAAGCGTAAAAACCTTCACCATTTCATAAAAAATAATTCTAATTTTTGGTGGATAGTTAATTTGAATTTTTTTTATTTAAAATTAAAGTGTCTCGACTGCCAGGGTCATTGAAACAGGTACAACATGATTATTATAAAAAAAAAATAATTGAGTATTCATAACTTGTAAAGGATATTAATGTCTTTTAGGAATTTAATAATATTAATTATTTGGTCTTAAGAACTAAGAAATTGTTTCAGATTTGGTGGTAGGTTCTAGATTCTCTTATGGTGCGCAAAGTCTGGGCAGTCTATGATGATGTTCTGGACGGTTAGGGGAAGCATGTAGCCTTACACATCGGTGGATCTTCGGTAGCCATTAAGTAACTGTGTGTTAGTCGAGTATGACCGATTCGAAGTATTCGGATGGTTAGTTTGTTCTTTCTTGAAAGATAAGGCATTTTAAACGGTTCAATGTTTGGTTGGATATCACGTAATTTAGATGTTATGGTAGTCCAGTGGGTTTGCATGTTCTCCAAACATTATTTTTGAAAAAATTTTGGATGTCTTTATGTAGCTGAATGTTTCCACTGCTAAATTTGATGAAGAAGTCTCCTTAGCTGCATGTCGGTTGCCTCGTTGCCTGGTATACCCACATGTGATGGTATCCAAATCACTGTTATGAATACTCCTTGCGCAATGAGAAGATAACAGGACTCATGTATTGTTTGGACCACTGAATTTTGTGAGGAACGATATTTTATTGATATTATTGATGCCAGTGAGTCTGTGCAAATGGCCACTCTTCTCGTGTTTATTTTAACAGATTTTACAGCTTGGTAGATGCCGAACAGCTCGCCAGTGTAAACACTGGCAAAATGTGGAAGAAGATTTTTAGAGATCACAGAGCATCCGACATAGTCTTTAATTTTAAAAGTATCTGTGTATAGGATGGTTTCGAATTGGGAAGAATTTATTAATTCTAGAAAAGCTTGTTTTTGAAAGTTTCTTGGAGTTTCCTTTTTAGGGTCATGAGCTACAGTGGTATTAAAAAGTGGTAGGAATTTTTTCCATAGCAGCATAGGAGAATAGGAATTGGAGTTGTTTGAGATAAATCGATATCAGCGAGAAGTGGAGCAAGGATTTGTGGTAACGTTTGAACATTGTGAGTGGAAACGTGGACGTTCGAATATGCCGCGTTAATTAAGGAATATGCTGGGTTTTTGGGATTTGCTAAAACCCTTGCACAGTGGGTAAGAAAAAGCTATTGTCGCCTCAGCCAGAGAGGTGGTTCGTTAGTTTCACAGCATAAACTTTCAGAGGGGCTGGATCTAAAATCTCCAAGGCATATTCTTAGTGCAGAATTTTAAACAGAATTCAGAGTTTTTAGAGCTTCCGTAATCTATCTTGGATCTAATTAGTGCTCTGGACACTTTGAGTGAAACTTCTTCTTCTGCTCCCCATTGATGGTAAGATAACGTTTTCAGAATATTAGGTCTGTTTAGGCAGTTATATTTCAATTCTCAGAGGTGTTTCTTCCAGTTAAGTTTGCTGTTAAAAATAAGTCCTAAGATCTTGTGATGGTCGACTACTGCTAAAAGACTATCGTTTGTGGAAATATTAGAATTTAACGTGCAGGATGATCGTCTGCTGAACTTTAATACTTTTGATTTTGTAGGGGAGAAGTAGAGACATTTTTTTTTGTAGACCACAAACTGAGCTGATTCACAGCTTCTTGGATTAGTGTAGAGGTAGATGTTACATTTTTACCAGAACAGTAGACAATAAGGTCATCTGCATATAGAGAAAGTTTGACCGGAGGGCCAATGGAGTTGCATATGTTGTTAATAGCAAGAATAAAAAGAGTCGGGCTTAAAACCGAGCCTGCGGTACACCATTTTCTTGGGAGAAGGTAGATCTTTTTCCATTAGCAGTAATTTTGAACTCACGATTAGTAAGAAAATTTTTAATAAAACTGAATAAGTTTCCTGTAACGTTACACTTTTTAAGACTTCGAGAATTGTAGGTCTCAAAAGGATATCAAAGGCACTCTCGATATCAAAGATAGCTGCTAGAACATCCTGTTTTTTTGAAAAAGCACTGAATACAGCAGACTGTAGTATTGATAGATTATCTAAGGTGCTGGGTTGGGGTCTGAAACCAGATTGGGCAGGTGTCAGGATTACATATTTCTCCAGGTACCAAAAAAGTCTTCAACTAGTTTTCACATCGTGCAGGTCAAAGAAATAGGCCTGTTTGAGTTTGGATCATCGGGTGGTTTTCCCTGTTTTTTAATTGGAAGTATTACAGCTTCTCGCCAGAGCTTGGGAAAAGATTTCTTGGTCCATATCTTATTATATATTTGTAGAAGTTTGGTGAGTCGTGAGGATGGCAAAATCTTAAGAAAAACAAATGGAATATTGTCGAGTCCGGCAGCTGAATTTTTGCATGTCGACAGAGCATCAAGCAGTTCGTATAAATTAAAAGGGAGATTTAAAGATTTGCAGTCTGCATAAGAAGTTGAAAGGGCAGATGTAACTGAGCTAATTGAGGTAGAAGGTATATTTTCTTGTTTGTTTCTCCTTTTTTTGTAGAAGTTTTGAGCAATTATGTTAACTATTGCTTGGCTGTCAGTTGTCACGTTACCATTACATAGTAATCCTGGAATGTTCATTTCAGATCTATTTCCCTGCATAGGTCTGAGTTTATTCCATATTTCACTAGGAGGGGTATCAGATGTAATTCAGAGGTTTTAGGAGGGTTATTTTGGTCACTGGAGCTAGAATAAATTCTCTTTTTGCCAGTGCGGAGACTCTGGGGAAGAGCTAAAATAGAATTATTGATATGGGCGGTAATTTCAGATTCCATGGGAGTAACAGCATGGGCAATAATTTCAGATTCCACAGGAGTATCAGCATAAGCGGTAATTTCAGATTCCTCAGGATCCACAGATGTTGAGTTAGAACAGTTACTTGTAATGTGATTAGCCTGTATCAGTAGAGATGAAGATTCTATAAGTATTGCCTTCGTGAGGGATAATAACAGAAGTCTAGATATCAATATATTCTACTGTTGGAGTAATATGCGCCTGACGTCTAAAGCTTAAAATAGGATTGTACTCTTCATCCGGGCTTCAAGCTCTTAAAAGAGAAACTGAAGACGCTAATTTCAAATTTAAATTCCTGATTGCACTTTCTATGAGCTCATTTGGAATAGATGGGCAGACATTAGATATTATAATTCGTTTGGATAAAGTGACAAGCCTGCGAATTAACAGTTTATTTTCTTATATTGAGATAATGGGATAAACTGTAATTAAATTGTCAACTATATCAGTCTTAGAGAGGTAAATGCAGATTCTGTTATTTGATATTCTTGAAGAGTGTGTAATATATTTTGGGCCAAAAATATTGCCTATTGATATAACATAGTCAAACAATTTAAGATTTTTTACAACTGCAAGCGGAATTGTTTGTTCCATCTTAGGGTACGATGGCTTAGGAGATGTTCTTGCTACAGAAACGTAATATTTATTTTGGAGTGCAGATATACTGGGTTCCTGAGTATTATTCGTAGTAGATATGGTATTTTTAACAGTAGTGGTATATTCTGAATTTAAATTGCCGCTTTTGTAGACAGAAGCGGCCTGTGTGTTGTTGCTAATGATTTAAATTCGTATGCTTGCCAACACAAAATATGCACATAGGGTATTGTTGGTTGCCTTGCCGATCGAGGATCTAACGGGCAGTGTGGTCGGTGTATTTATTGTTCTTATCAGTACAATTATCAAAAAGTGGTATCGAAAAATAGTAATTGCAAATAATCGCTGTCAATAAACAACGGATACTGTGTGTAAAGTTTACAACGAAATTAACACAAGAGGTGTATCACTATCTAGTCCACTTGTCGTAAAAAGTTCATCAATAAACAACTGGTATTTTCGACACAATTTATTAAAAATCGCAGAAAGTGTTTACACTTTCGCGACTCAGTTCGGAATTTCTTAATATAAATTATAATATGTAAAAATTAATTAATTTTTGTATACATTATTTAAATTTATAATGGACAAAAATCGAAGTAAATTTTTTGACGCACTTTTTAGAAAAATGTAGCAGAATTCTAGCCATAAAAAACTTGGAGAATGGACAATTGTTAACCAAATTTTTGACGAACTTTGTTCTAAAATTTGGATGAGTACTTACGAAAGAAAAAGTGAAAACAAACGGGAATTGAACATTTCTAAAAATCGTAATTCAACTCCCAAAAAATTTATTTTTAAATAAATCTCCATTTTTTTGGTTTTTTATTGTTATTATTTTTTATTTGACATTGCTTAATAATTAATAAATACTTTTTACAATTTACTAATAACATGTTCATATTTTTTTGAATATAATCAAAAAAGCACGTTCTTACAAAAAAAAACCTCCATCTTTTTTATAATATGACTGAATAAAATAATAAAATATATAATATTTTAATATAGAATGATTTGGCCTAAAGGGGCTATAACAAAAATAAAATTAAAAAAACATGCAAGGAGATACTTACGAACACAATTAAAAAATCCAACAACGTCCAAAAACTGGTAAAATATTTATGGAATCCCAAGGCAATCCACTTGAGAAACATCTCGATGATAAAAATAACGGAAAAAGCCAAATTCGTCCAATATAAAACTAACTTCAAATCTTGGTTTTCATCCAAATGAATATCTTCAAAGCATAAAGTAACACTTGAGGCAAAAATTAAAACTAGAATGAACCATTCAAATGCTGCAGTATCGACTACATCGAGAACAAGTTTTCTTAACCATACCCATTTTTTTCCCACTTTAGAGTCAGCACATCGGTTTAGACAGGAACATCTACAAAAAAGAAGAAAAAACAGTAATTGTAAAGTAATTTATAACCAATTTATATATGTACAAAAAGCCTGATTTTAGGAAATTTGTCGTTTCCTGTACAGTTTTTTATTTGATTGCATTGTAAATCAGTTAAAAGATTATTTAATAAGTAAAGAAACTAATAATTTAAAAAATGAAATCCAAAAATAGTAACAAAAGTTGCTCAAAATGTAGTCTTCAGAATTCATGGTTAATTAATTTACAACAAGAGCTAAAGCAACTAGTTTCAACAGACAGTTATTAAATTACAGCTTATCAAATCTCTGGTACATGCAGAACATTTATACTCAGTATATACTGTAGAAAGTTTGGCAACTTTGTTAAGTGATGCTTTAGATTATAAGTTTTCCAACGATACACCTTATTTTATTCAAGAAAATAAAATATTACAATGTAGTAAAATTGTTACGTTTTGTTGTATTTAGGTGTACCAAACCTATAAGAAATTACAGATAAAAATTTAGGTCCGTATATAAAAAAAGAAAAAAATGAAAATTTTGTTGAATCTACGGCCTATTTTATAAAACTACTTTGCAACATTTCACTTTACACTTTGCAAATTTACGAGTGCAAAATACTTGTGTTTCAAAAATTTATTATTAATGTTCATTTTCACTTTGGAAGTTGCTTTTCTAATTTTACTTTTTAACTGGTCAAATTTCTCTTCTATGAAACATAAATTTACTAAAAAGTTGTAAAGTAGTTTTATGAAATAAGCCCCTGGTTATATTAAACCAATATATTTTTTTGGATATCTTTTCTAACAAGAAAAAGATTGAGCTTTTCTTGAATTTTTCGAAGTCTGACACCTCTAAAACATCTATGGGCCATATGTATAGTTTTCCCTATTTAACCGAGAATGTATCAAGAACAAAATACTTTTTGCATTTATTTGCAAATAATGTTTTTTTGATATGGAATTATTTAAATATCCAAAAGTAACACTATTGCTATTATTACAATTATTTAAGTTGCTTTAAAACTATAGAATACAAATTGGAATAAAACCAAATGATTCAAGATCGTCCCAAGACCACCACAAAGCAGCTTCTAGCCAAAAAGGGCTCATACTATACAAACCTATATCAAAACTATTTAGTTTTAATTCATGTTCTCAAAGAGTTCTTTAATGCAATTTTAATTATGTATTATAACTGACGTTTTGCATTTAAAAGAAAGGTTTGGGCAAAATTGGAGGAACACCCAATTTGTGGCTCAATTATAACTTGTATATAAAATTAACCTAAATAAAGTTTTTTGTATATTTTACGCACTAGTTCTATCACCCATAGTATAGAAAAATATATAAAAGATAAGATTTTGCATACTTAGCATTTTAAAATAGTTTGTTTATATAAAAGTAGTTTATGCAGGTAAAAGGAGAGTTTCTAGTTAATTTTCAAGCCATTAACATCTATAATTATTGTATTTAAGTAAAATAAAATTTTTAATAAACTTTTTCGGTTCGAGATTTCATTTCTGGTGCAGTCAGTAGGATAATTCGGGATCGAGTCGTATCGAACGGATCGAGTTTTCGTGTTACCTATTAGCCGCATTACGAACTTTCAATTAAAACAATAAACTGTTGGTGATTAATTGTGAAGATGGTTTAGAAGACTTCAAGACTTGAGACATACATCACCCAAATCTACAAGCATTGCGGACTGGTGAAGACAGCATCAAAGATCCAGTGACGTTTTTGGGATTATTAAATAATCTTTTATTGTAAGTACAATTTATAGCAGATTTTACTTTTGATGAATCAGAGAAACGTTTATTCCAATTAAAAATCGAGTAACTACTTTACAAGAAGAAACAAATAATTTACAAGTAACAAATAATTTACAAGGAACCAATAATTTATAAGAATTAAATATGGCTTTCAAACCTGAATTTCTTAAATGTATATCTGAATTCGGTGGTAATCCTAATGATTTAAGTAGATTTTTAGCCGTGAGTGAATCTTTGCTCACATAATTTTATGATAGAGAACATCCAGAACATTTTTAAAATACATATTTATTGAATTCAATTATTTCAAAATTAAGGGATAATGCTAAAACGAAAGTAATTATTCAAAATTGTGCAAATTGGAATGATTAAAAAAATACAATAACTAGAAATTTCTCTGATCAAAGAGATGAAGTTTGTTTAAACAGGGTACTTGTAATTTTAAGACAAAATCAAAATGAACCGGCACAAAATTATTATGACAGATGTTTACATATATTAAATTTATTAGACGCCGCAAAAAATTTAAAACGAGAAATATATCAAAATTGCAATTTGTTTTGGAAGAAGCAAAATACTTTTCGCAATTTTCAAAATTAAAATCCTCGAAAGTTTTAAAATCAAAATTCTTCTCGCAATTTCCAAAATCAAAATTTTTCTCGAAATTTACTATTACAAAATACATTCGAAAATGTTTCAAGTTCTAATCCCACTCAAAGATCAAATTTCCAATATAATAACAATAATTATGTTTTACCGAATCAAAATAGAAAATTTTCGAATAATTTTAACACACCTAATGTTTTTTTCCATAAACAAAGAAATAATTTTCCGTCTTAACCTTTTAATTACCCAACTAATGCCCAATTTTTCGGACAGAATTATCCAAATAAGAATACAAATGTATTCAATCCAAATTAAAAAACAAATTTACCAAACCCTACACATATGTCAGTATCAACTAGGAATACTAGACAAAATTATTCGAGACCAGGACCTTCAAATTATTTTAGAAATTTAGCGGGTCAGTCATTAAATTTTACATATATACAGGGTGGCTCACGCTCAACGGGACGGAGCTTTATGGGAAAACGACCAAAAATAAAAAATTCGTTTGGGAGGAATACGTAGGTTACAGATGGCTACAATTTAAATTTTTTTAGATGTATACAGGATGTCCCTCATAAATGAAAAAAAATTAGTTCATTAAAAATTATTCAAACAAGAGTAAACAATTAATTTCTGGGAGACTTTTTTTCCTTAAAAATTCAAATAAATCGAAAACTAATAATAATAGTAATAGGGAACCTTTAGTTAACTGACATTATTTTTGATGTAGTTTTTAATTCTAAAATAAAAAACAGGGTGTTCCAATAAAAATAATATAACTTTGTGTATTTTCTCTTATGTGGGACATCCTGTATACATCTAACAAATTTTAAATTGTAGCCGTCTGTAACCTACGTATTCCTCCCAAACGAATTTGTTATATCTTTGGTCGTTTTCCCATAAAGCTCCGTCCCGTTGAGCGTGAGCCACCCTGTATATATAATTCAATGGTTAAAAATCCTGTAAATCAATATAATAATGATTATAATGATTCTGAAGAAGTTAATGATAATAAAGGGCAAACTCTAAATTTTCGGTAAATACCTCGGAACAAAATAACTCTGGAACAAAATCCCGTACACATTTCAATAAATTGTGCGGATTTAAGTGAATTACCCTATACAATTTTCCCTGAGCCTAATTTAAAAATATTGGTGGGCACAGGACCCTTGAAATTATTCATTAACACTGAAGTAGCTGAAAAATTTTAGGTGTTGGAGAAGTGCAAGGGATGTCTGTATTGTAGAAATGTTTTTAATTTGGAATTAAAATCGACAGGTTTTAGCATTTTCCTAAATTCCAATAATTAAAGCTGAAAAGCAGGATGAAAATGTGACTCATTCTGTATATCAAAAATGGCTACATATATCGAATTAGTTCATATAACAAAATCTGCTTCAAAATGCATTTTTTATGAGATGCGTTACACAAGAAAGATCCTCCCATCAAAAAAAAAAAAAAAATTACTGAGCGCAGCGCCATCTACATATTGACCTATTTTAAATTAGTTTATATCTAAAAATATCCGGCCTGGAATTTTTTATTGGTACTGTATTAGATTGAACCTACTTCATAAAAATACATACAGTGAGCAACATAAGTCTTACCCCCCCTATCTAACTCATTACTGGAGTCTTGTTAGGAAAATCGCCGAGACACGTCGATTTTTAATTTATACAATGTACATTTTTGTATGAATAGTTTACCCTTAATTTCATCCCTTGCTAGAGGGGAGCAACCCTTTCGAAAAATTTAAATGGCATGGGGTGGTAAGTAATAGCTCATTTAAAAGGGGGTTTTCTAAAGGCTGACAATTTGTGGGCTACTTTATTTTTATGTATAACTGATGAAAAAACAAGTCAGACCTCGATTTCATGTAACAGAGCCCGTCAGCAGTCATCGGAAGTGAACGTATTGAGTGCACGAGGACGCTGGTGTTATCTGGGGTTTTAATTCATTTTACTCCAGATTTTATAATTGTTCCAATATTAACTGAATACTAATCAAATATGTGCATCAAATGTTTCGATACTGACATCTTTGTTATATTGCTTGCAAATTTCAAAAATGTAAACAATCTATGTAATGTTTGGATGGAAGTCAGCGTTGGAAATAATAAATGTCGCATTGATGTAGGCAAATTATATTCGGAACTCTTTGCGCCTCTTTGCGCTGCTTTACCAGGTTTACATGCAGCTGTGACTATAATCCGGTATTTTTCAAGAAAGGGAAGGAACGTCCATTTAGTATTATGGAAGCGTCGGACGAACTCCAGCGCGCTTTTGCTGAGTTGAGCGATATTAATACCCAAGCAACACACATAGTCTAATGGACGTCCACTTTAGATCCACTTGAGGGCCAGCATGTTCATATCCATATTCGAACATCCATCGTACGTCTATTTTTGGACTTAATTATAAGTTTAGTAATACTTTGACGTCCAGCGGACGTCCATTTTAGGTCATTATTTATTAAGCCTACCAGATAATACATATCTATATATATTTTTTGTAGAATTGGTCATTAAAAATTGACAAATTAAATCTATTACATTATATTAGCGGAAGTTTGAAATCTTATTCTATTATAACCGTATCTAATAAAAAAATTTCAAGTGGCCTCTTGGTTGAAGTCGCCTAGCGCTTAAATGCCCAAAAAGACAATGGACGTGTCGTGAGTTCGATACCTGCTCTGGTCAAGTGATTTTTAATTAAAAAAAAAATAAAATAAATGGTGTACAGCGGGTTGCGAAAATAATAAATAAATTATTAATATTATAATAGTGTGTGGTGAGTTGTGGTTGTGTAAAAAAAGTAGAAATGTGGTCTCAATGGAATACATAATCCGAGAATGGATGTTTTTTGAATGTCCAGTATTAAACGTCCAAGTATAATTCAGAATTGGATGTCCTATGAACGGTCAACGGTGTGCCATTTGTATACTTCACCGGAAGTCAAGAAAAAACTTATCTTTGGACGTCCAGACATCCAAAATTTTATATCGAATGGACGTCCAATGGACCTATTTGTGCGGTCTGGGTAGTTATGATTTTAAGCTCGTATTCAATAAATAATATAATAATAATATTATTAATTTATTTTCCACAAAAAATATAAATATAAGAACAGATTAACAATAGTAAATTTAAATAGTTGCGGAAAATAAACTGAGCACCCACTGAAATCTTAGGGAGAGATTTTAGTTTATATAGCTTGAAAAACATAAGCTCTGTGAATGACTCACAATATTTACAAAAACGTATACATTTAAGGTCACGGATTATTTATTTAAAATAAAAAGTAAAAATGTTGATGCTTCCAATTTACCACCATGCGAAGCCGAACTCAAGAAACATGTTCAACGAGCTGCCTACATTTTAAATATTTGGAAAAATGCTAGTCAACCAACTTTGATGAAAGGTGTCAGCAACGGAAAATGGTTGGTGAAATGTCTAGAGAAAATACGATTTCGATTGGTTTGAAGGCGATCAATGCCCAGTCCTCATAAGAAACGTTGTTCTTTAGCCAAATGGAAATGAAAGTGTAATATTCCTTCGGAGAATTCTCAATTGTTGAAAAATGAATAATAAAAATATAATTTGTTTATAGATTCGGAGTCAGAGTCTGAGAAACGAGCCGATATTAATGATTCCGATACAGATTGTTCTTCCACTAAAGGAAGCGATAGCGTTCTGATTAAATATTATGCTTTTCTTATATTGTAATATTTAATTTACTTGAATATATTAATTAAGCTACAATTATTACAAACTACGAATCCATGTTCTCGGAAATGTAAACACGCTTCGAGCAGAAGTTCATTGGCTTGTGAACGAAGACACACGAAAATAAAATAAAATGAGATTTTACCTCTGAATGTAAGGAATTATTTTATCACGTATAACTACCTATACATTTTTTTTTATGAATTTTCAATATCGTGAGAATAATCGACTATTAATCATTATGGTCCAATAACACTGTTAAAAATGGATTATTATAGTAATTTATTATTATGCAGTAATTAAATATCGATAGAAATAAATAAGTATTTAATTAATATTGGAACAATGATGAAATTTGGAGTAAAATGAATTAAAACCCCAGATAACACCAGCATCCGCGTGCGCTCAATACGCTCACTTCCGATGACTGCTGACTGGCTCTGTCACACGAAATCGAGGTCTGACTCATTTTTTCATCAATTATACATGAAAATAAAGCAGCCCACAAATTTTCAGCCTTTAGAAAACTCTTGCGACGATGTAGACATTTCTACAACTTCGGCGCTCTGCTGACTTGCAGCGTCACTTAGTTGTCATCACTACCACTCGAATTTGCAAATTAAAATGAAGTTAATTACCAATTTTCAACCATTAAAAAACTTTTGTAGTGCATGTGCTGGTTCTACATAGTTCAAAGCGTGCCACCGCCAAACGCAGCGCTCCCTAACTTTGCGACTATCTTTTATTAAACAATTAGGACATTCGGCTCGTGGACCAAAAAAATTGGGAACCCCTGCTTTAGAAGATATGAATACCGTCACTGTAAAAAAATGCCAACTCTGTATAAATTAATTTTAATCTCGATATTTTTGGAGATTCTCATGATGTTATTTTTATCCTTTGATAATAATATAAAATTATTTGTTGCTCACGATAAAAGTTACTTTTTTTGTTAACTATTGAGTCTAATTTGATTAATGATTGTTGATTATGGTTGTTAGTTTTAGCTCACAATTTCTTAAGTTCCTAATTTCCATAATCACAATTTTTAGGTATTTGACGTGTTGTTTAACTCATTTCTTTCGTGTAAAAAATACATCGCGTGTGTACAACACTTTTAAAGCGCACTAATTATAAAAATAGCTAATGTATTGATACATTATAATAACTATGAAAAATGCTTGCACTGGTTTCATTTAACAATTTTAATCAAACGGATGTGACTGTTGGAAGCAAATTTTATTTTTATTGTCAGTTTTGAGTTTTTTAGTACAGTCATGTCAGTATCGTGTTGTGTAATTTTTATAATAAATCAAGACTGTTTAAAACAGTGATGGAACCGTATTTAAAATTACTAATTATTGTAAGTTCACTGACAAAATAAACTCCTGGACAAAATTAACACAACATCATAAATTTGCCACATTTTTGATGCTATTTTTTTGTTCGAATTTATGATCCGATTTGAATCATTTTTTTTTGCATTATAGGTTAGTTCCTTGACAATGTAATGATTTTCGCTGTTTATGATAAAAACATTTAAACGAGTGTAATAAAAATGTAATGTTTTTTTCCGACAAATTTGTATCACCCTGCGGAGTATACTAGCAACCAAAACATATAGCAGTTGACATTAGACGGTAGATCTATCTTTCGCCAACATTTCCTTTTTTTGTTTACTTCATTACCTCTGTTATTAAAGGAGATAAGCCGTTTTATAGCGCAACATATTTTAATAGACTCTATTATTCAAAACATTCATTGTCAAATGTTTTCAAGTAGGCTATGGACCTTTTTCGATATTTCAAGCAATGTGTCAACAGATGTTGAGTTTTAAAGTTACAAAGGTCAAATAAAATTTGCCATACTGATAAAAACTGTTCAGAAACTGCTTATTTTAAACGTCCGTTTCGTATACCCAGTTGCCCGACCAATATTTTAATCTTGAAAAATGAATCGTCCAAAAAATTTATCGGCAGAAGAAGCAGTAAGAGCCTTAACTTTGGTGGATGAGAGCTATTCGATGTGTCATGTTTCTCATGTGACAGGAAGACATCGTTCGACTATAAGTCGTATGGTTTAACGAGAGAGGATATTAATCTTAAAGGTCAGGTCAAGGACGAAAACGATGTACCGATCCAAGGGATGAACATTTTATTAGGGAAACTGCTCTAAGAAACAGGAAGATCATTAGTACTCTGCTAAATAGTGAGCCTAGAACTGCTCGCCATCAAACAATATTATCTCGAACAATCAAGAGACGTTCAAATGAGGCTCATCAGAGAAGCACAGTTGCAAGATTGCGATTTGCCAGAAATTATTATTATTGGAATGTTAATGATTGGCAGAAGGTTTTATTTTCTGATGAAAGGAGAGTTAGTCTCAATTCACTTGATGGGCGTGGACGTGTTTGGCGAAGGGCAGGAGAGAGATAGATTTGCAAGTTGCAATATCTCTTTAAAAATCCCGTTTGTTTGGTGGAGGCTCTGTAATGTTTTGGGGAGAAATATGCTTCAACGGACACACAGAGCTAGTCCCTATACGTGTAAGATCAATGAGCGCCGAATATTATCTAAAAAATATTGTGATTGATCATTTTAAGCCATTTTTTCCGTTTTTGGAACCAAATAGTTTATTTATGCAGGATAATGCTCGTCTCCACGTGGCTAGACAAGTTATAGAGTACATGAACTCTGTAGCTATTCCGTTGATGGAATGGCCACCTTGCAGTTCCGATTTAAATCCCATAAAGCATCTTTGGGATGCTCTTAAAAGAAAAATTCAAAGTCGCAATTCCGTACCGATAAGGCACAATCAATTGGTGGATGCAGTAATTGCCGAATGGGAGGATATTCCCAAGATACAATTAAAAATTTAATTTCCAGTATGCCGAGGCGTGTGAATACAGTGATTCGAGGTAAAGGCGGAAATACACGTTATTAACATTATAAATCGATTAATTATATTATTTTCGATTTTTGTTTTTTTCATGTTTCAAACGTTTCAAAAAAAAAAATTTGTTTAATAAACTAACAATTATAATCTTAATTAAATAAGGTAACTCGTTAATTTTGTTTTCATTTATAAAAGCGAGCAGAAATTATACAGTTATACAGATAACAAATAATGTATTCGATATTGATACATCGCTTGAAATGTCAGAAAAGGTCCATAGCCTACTTGAAAACATTTAACAACGAATGATTTGAATAATAAAGCCTATTATAACATGTTACGCTAGCCGGAGAGGCTAGCTGCGAGCTTAGTGTGCATCCACATACTCGCAACAGTTAAGCAGTGAGCTCTCCGGTCACGTCGTGGATGGGTGACCGCTGGGAGGTTCCACCATGGGCCGTGTCACCATGGGATTGATTCATCCAACCAGCGTTTAACCATCGACGACGTGGAATGAATGAGAATGAATGAGAATGAATGAGGGTGTGAATGGGAAAGTAGTAGGACCTTCAAATGGTAGTACAATAAGCCGCAGGCTGCAGTGCTGCCAGACTACAGACGGATTAGGGTGTAGCACGGGAGGTCTGAAGGGTGTAAAACTAAAAAAAAAAAAAAAAACATGTTACGCTATAAAATGGCGTTATCTCCTTTAATAACAGTGGTAATGAAGTAAATTAAAAAAGAAAATGTTGGCGAAAGATGGACCTACCGTCTAATGTCAACTGACATGTTTCGGTTGCTAGTATACTCCACAGGGTGATACGAATTTTCGGATAAAAACATTACATTTTTATTACACCCGGTATAAATCGAAAAGGAACTTTTTATCATAAACAGTGAAAATTATGACATTGTCAAGGAATCAACCTATAATACAGAAAAATATAATTCAAATCGGATCATAAATTCAAGAAAAAAAAAATTGAATCAAAATTGTGGTGAAGAACCCCGCACAAATCTTATGGAAATTGGCTCCCGGTCAAATTGGCTGAAATTTGGATGTGTTGTTCGTTTTGGCATCCTGAGCAAAAGTCTCAATGGACACAAAGCTCAATTTTGCTTATTTTGGCTCCTATGGAGCTCCAAAGCTCTACGGATTGACCATTAATCACTACTTAAAAAGGCAATCTCCTCGAAAGTTTAGTATTTGTTGCGTTAAAAAAGAAGTACCTTCTTATGTTTTCGGGGTCGCTGCATTCAAATCCAATGCCAATATAATAATATTGATAGTTGACAGCTGTCAACTAACTGTCAAACAGTATGTGACAATCAAAATTGACAAAATTCAGGAGTTAATAGATGTTTTCGAGGTTGCTGAGTTCAAAACTGATGTCAAAAAGACGATATTGACAGTTAAAAGCTGTCAACTAACTGGAAAACAGCATGTGACAATCAAAATTGATAAAATCAATATGTAAATATATGTCTTCGAGGTTGCCTAGTTCAAAATTGATGTTAAAAAGGCGATATTGACAGCTGATCAATGTCAATATTATTATATTGGCATTGGAGTTGAATGCAGCGTCCCCGAAAACATAAGAAGGTACTTCTTTTTTGACGCAGAAAATACTAAACTTTCGAGGAGATTGTCTTTTTAAGTAGTAAATAATGGTGTTAATCCGTGGAGTTTTGAAGCTCCATAGGAGCCAAAATAAGCAAAATTAAGCTTTGTGCCCATTAAGACTTTAGCTAAGGATGCCGAAACGAACAACATATCCAAATTTTAGCCAGTTTGACCGGAAGCCAATTTCCATAAGATTTGTGCGGGGTTCTTTATGATGTTGCGTTATTTTTGTCAGGAGTTTATATTTTTATATAGCCAACCTTCCTTTCTTCGATAAAAACTTCTAAAAGCAATGTATTGATTTTAAAACCAAAACTTGGCCATCAAATCCACTATTGTTGCACAAAATACTATTTTTAAGTACAATTTACTATCAATTTATCAAAACATTTTCTGCTATCCTTCTGAACTTGTTTGATTTATTTTTGATTAATTAGTGCAATTTCATTTAATACAGTTTTTTGATATCATTAATAACTCACCGTTCGTAAAAATTAGAAGGAAAACAATCTGGAGCAACTCTGGGAGGTTTTTTCTTTCCAAACCCCGGAAAATTGCCCATACCATCGGCGTACTGGCCTTTCGAATTTCTCCTTCCTCCCACTGTTAATTCGTCCACGTACGAAACGAGCGTTTGCCAAGGTTTATCTCCGCCATCGAATATATTATCGCAGTTTTTCTGTCTCGGCGTTCGCTGTTCTTCATTCTCCGAGTCCACTGAAGTACATTGTGTGTTGCTTTTTGGATTTATAAGGCTGGTTTCCTCTGAAAAAAGAGACATACCGTTTTATTGCTACTAAGATTAGATACATTTATTTTGAATTGAGAATAATATGAGGAAAACAACATCATTTTGAAAGAAAATAAATATAATTTAGATAAGTTGTAATGGGGCATGTTCAAAAATTTTGAAATTTTTTTTATGAATAGTAGAGTTAAAAATAAAACTACATTTTTTTTATTTTTTTTTTATCTATTCATTTGCCGGAGTTATGATTTTTTTTTAAATTTATGACGTCACCGGGAATAGACCAATAGGAGCTAGCGCACAACGTTGCCGGCTAGAAGGTTTACGAGAAGTGATGTACGTTCGTTTGTGTACTCCTTCTTACTTTTAGACTTCTAAAACATCGTTAAACAAATATCTTTTAAATATATAATATCAAATGTTTTTTGAAAGTATTGTTTCTGTTTAAACTTTTACTATATTTAAAGTTTTATTGTTTTAAAAGTCACTTAATAATTCAGAAAATGGCAAAACGGCAGCACTGTATGTCATCTGTCATAGTGTCTCCATCAATAATTTATTTGGAATTTGAGTGTTTATTTTGTACTTTTTATAAATAAATATTATGACTACGAAAAAGTGTTTTGTTCCAGAATGTGATAATGATTCACATTCATCTTCAAAAATATTTATTAGTATTCCTAGAAATTTGGAAAGAAGAAAATCAACCTTCTACTAGCGATGTTTCTCGTAAACTTTTTAATAAAAATACACCGGATTATCAAGATGTAGCAGCAATTTCTGCTAATTGTCCCCTTCAGGAAATTGAAAATGAGGCTACTATAAATTCTTAGGTGTATAACCTAAAAACCCTTCTGGAAGAAAATGCAGAATCTCCTGAAAGTTTTGAAGATACCGAATTTATTCATCATTTTGTGGAAGAACTAGTGATAAAGAAATAATAGAAAAAATGTGGGTATTTAAACAAACTGGTTCCTGGATCCCATATAATGGCAGATAGGGGTTTCAGAATATTTAGCTACTTGAAAACATGGGATGCACTTTAGTAAAGCCACACCTAGTGTATCACAGAATGAAAAAAGTTCTCCAGAAGATGTACAATTAAGTAAAAGAATAGCATCTCTAAGAATACATGTGGAAAGAGTTATAAGAAGGGTTAGTTAATTTAACAAGTTAAAACCACATTCGTGTGTGAATTTTAAGCAAGTACATTTACTTAGTAATATCTGCATAATTGCTTGTTAACTTACAAGAACCTATTTTGTAAGAGTAAATATTAATTTAATAATTTTTTTTTGTTTGTTTTTTTAATTTAATTTACCTAATTATCACATTTCAGGGATTATAATGAGTTTTTAAACAGCCAATGTAATTTTTTATAAAATTTTAACTTTTCGAACAAATCAAAGAGGAATGAGTACTTGTATATGCATAGATTTTTTGGGACTAAAACTACCAAAACAAAGGCACCTATTTACAGCAGTTTAAAATGAAACATTTTGACAATAACGCCTATGACACAGTGATAAATATTAAAAACAACAAAGTTCAGTTGAATGTGGTAGCAAAGTCTATATATTCCAATAAATCGGGTAACTACATGTGGTATCACTGGTGAAAAATTTAAAAATATCACAATTCTTGCTACCTTTTTCAAAAAACCAGAAAGTGTGCCTTCTTATCAATCCTTTATGAAAATGACAACAGTGATAAATGTAAAAAAAAAATTTAATGTTGCTATTCGTTATTACGATAGTAAAACATGTTTGCAGTTCCGTTTATTTTTTATGAAAATCTAAGTAAAAACAACCAATGTCAAAGGGTTATAATTTTTTTTCTGTTGAACCAAATATATCACAAAATTTAAAAATTGATCATAGGTCAAGCAAGTAATACCTTTATTGATAGTAGCTTTAAAAAAGGAGAAAGAATAATATTGACTTAAATTATTATTATTAACATTGGTGATTTTTAATAAAAACTCTTCAATTATTGTTTACAAACAAAAATATAAAAATCTGTGAAAATTTTATTAATTAATCTTTTATTAAAAAATGAGAAAAATGAAGTAAAAAAACAATTTATTTACAAATAAAAAATATATATACAAATCCTAAGAATATAAAAGTACTGATTTATTTTCCTGTAGTGGATGAAGAGGTTTCTTTAACAATCTAGCCAAGTGTACATCAATATTTACGCATTTTGATAAATTAGAGCCTTTCCAATAACACTGAATAGATGTTACAGATGGTTCCTCACTTCTTCTATGAAGCCACATATTTACAACCAACTGAAAAAAATAAAAGGGTTAGATATGCAGTTACAAAATAACTATATAACCAGCTACAAAATGCCTTTATTTTATGTAACAAGACGAGCAGAGCTTTACTAGCTCTGAACGAATTCAGTAAAGAACCTCGGATTTTCAAAACTTAAAAAAAACAATCTCACCACATTTTCACATTTTTGAAATATTATAGAGCTTTTCGAAAAAAAACTGCTATTTTTAAAAATACAATTTGTTTAAACAGCTATGTCTCATTTTAGGCTGAGTATTATAAAATAAAAAATTACGGGATGCTTTGTTAGCTTCAAACGAATCCAGCAGAGCACCCCAGTTTTTTTTTAAACCACACCACGTTTTTTGGCTTCTACAATATTATAAAATATTCGAAATTTGGCATTTTAAAAAAAATTCGCAATTCCTTGCTGACTTCAAAGTTTTTTTGTGTCCTGCTGACTTTGTTCCAACAAAGCACCCTGTATTATTTAAAAATAGCAATTTTTTTAGTAAAGTTTTACAATATTTCAAGAGTCTAAAAATATTCTAAAAATGGGGTGTGGTTCTTAGAAAAAAGCTTTAAAAAACCGAATTGCTCTGCTGGCTTCTTTCGAAGGTTAGCAAGCACCATGTATTTTTAAAAATATAATATTTCAAGTGCATAAATATATGGTGTTGCTGTTTTTACAGAAAAAACTTTATAAAATAGAGGTGCTTTGCTGACTTTGTTCGAAGCTATAGAGCATTTTAAGTTTTGCAAAAAACGAGGAGCATAAAATTTTTGAAAAGGGTATAAAAATAGCCTAAAAATATGGCATATTTTTTAACTCAAAATTTCATAGGTGCTCTGCAGCATTCTTTGGTATCATAATTATTACTAGGTTCACTAACAAAATCTGTTTCTAGATTATTTTAACACTTGCTGCGATTACAAAAAATGTCTATATGTCAAAATTAGAAAAAAAATATTTATAGGAATAAAGGGCCTTATACACTGTTTATTATATGTAATATAAAAACAAAAAAGCATAATAAATATTACAAACCTTGACATGCAGCATATCCTAAGCATATTGTGCACTAAAAATTTCATTTTTGTTAATTACAATGCAACCACATCCGAAGGTTTTTGCCTTACTTTATGTTTAGGTGTAATTTGTCTCCTTCTCTCTTATGGAAAAAGAAATTATCCCCATATTCTTGCTTGGCAGATCTAAAAATAAAACCTGAGATAAATATGTTTTACTTGCTCCATATAAACTGTAACTACCTACTATTAAAACAAAGTCTTACCTTTGTGACTTTTGTAAACTGAGTATTGTTAAAAAATGCAGTAATCATCTCGGTAATCATATTTTCGTTTACAATGGGTAAAACACTTGATTCAACTTTTATAAATCCAGCTGATTTATATTAATACTAAAATTAAACCAAAACAAAAAACTAAGGTTAGATGTTACTGATGTTAGGTGGTGTCAATTTAAATGTCACTTAGATGTGCGTTCACTTCGACATTCTGTGTGTTGGTTTGTTCGTTGGCTTGGTTTTGTATAACAAAAAAAACTTCGACACAAGATGATTGGTCTATTCCCGATGACGTATAATTTCAAATTTTAAATTTCAATTGGGCTTAATTTAAAAACTCTTGGCTTTTTTAACGAACTGACTATTTAGAATAACTTGTATAGCGACTAACTATTACAATATAATTTATAAAACAGCATATCTCGCATGTGAACATGGCCCATTATATGGTATTTTATTGTTTCGATGAAATTTAATTGGATTGCTCAAATTAAAAAGTTTTGCATCAGACTCCGTTGATTTTTAAACATAATTTAAGTCCAATTAATTTAAAGAAAATAGCTAAATTGGTACGATATTTTAATACATGTTTTGAATCAATGTGGGGGCGTTTTTTTGGGGCGCTAAATCCAAATTTTACGTCAGAAACGACTCCCTGAACACCTGGTTCACCGGAACCTGGACGCGGACCTCATCTCCGCAAGTTTTCCTCACATAATCGAAAAAGACGAACCGAAAATCGTTATGGGGGATGTTTTGGGGCGCTGAATTCAAACGTGACATCGGTGAATAACCCCCGGACACCTGGTGCGCCGAAACTTGCACGTGGACATCATCTTCGAGAATTTTCCTGACAAGATCGCCAAAAAAAACTCGAAAATCATTGTAGAGGCGTTTTTTGGGCGCTTAATCCAAATTTCACGTCGAAAACAATCCTCCAAACACCGGGATATGGCCCTAAACATCGTCTCCGAGGGTTTTCCTAACACAAGAAATCATTGCGCTAATCGGGGAAGTTCAGCAAACGTCCGTTTTAGCGAGAATATGGCATTACAAATACAAGATAAATTTTTACAAAGTTAAAAAAAAAAATAAAAATAAGATTATTGAAATACTCCGGACCAAACTGATCATAGCCGAGATAGTTTTAGACCAATGTGCAGCGGATGCTAATAGTTCGATTGACAAAAACCGGTTGACAGAATAAACTCGAAGAAGTATATTCTTCGCGTAGCTTGTCTCATATGCCACTTGTTGCTCCATGCAATAACGGGGTGCGATATCGTTCCAGCAACGTACTACCAGGGAAAAACTAAATTTTTTAAGACCTTCCGGAAATTCCCAGACCTTCAAGCTCATGTTACGAAGTTCAAGGAAGCTGGTTTGTCAAGCAATGCAATTTTTGAGAACGGAGAGCAGCTAATCCTGGCAGTGTACAGTGCTTCACTGTCATTCAGGAAGCCTAATGTTCCTGACGAGTACAAGCCAGCTGACCAGCTGACCATGGACCCAACAAAATGGTGGAGAAAGAAACTCGATACACTGGCCCCTGAAGAAATGACACAAGCCTGCGCTCAAGAATAATATGGAACTAATCTTCTGTGGATGCGCAGGAGATTGTAATATGTTGTCCTGTAGGAAGCACGGTCTCCCTTGCAATCTTGCCTGTAAAATTTGTGTAGACTCAACTTGCAACAATACTAAAAGATATTCAGTTGAAAACGTTATTGCGGCAGAGAGAGAGGCCTTAGATGAGGAAGATGTTCTACTTATTATAAATATGTCAGTCGATGACGAAGGAAATTATCAGACTAGCGATGTGTCACTTGATAAACAATTTGATATTTAGTTATTAATTAATGAGGTAAGGTAAAGTTACAGTTAGATTGTATTTGAATTGAGTTTAATAAAAAAAATTTAAACGCCAATTACATAAATATTGACTTTCTGTTAATCCGATTTCTTTCCTCCTCATATAATTTTACTAGAATTAACAATTCGACACAGCTTTTGCAATATTGACGCCCGTCTCTAAAACATCAGGATCGGTTGACATTCATGGGAATGACATCGATGTTAGGATAAAGGTTCTGGTGCACCAGGTGTTAGGAGAGTCGTTTTTGACGAGAAATTTGGATTCAGCGTCTCAAAGAACTCCTATAACGATTTTGAATTCGTCTTCTTTAATTGTGTGAGAAACCCACTCATAGACGATGTTCAGGCCCAGGTTCCGGTGTACTAGGTGTTTGAAGAATCGTCCCCCATGTCCCCCCATCCTGAAGCCGCCCATGGGCACGGTTGTGGTTAATTTTGTTAAGACAGTGCACTAAGATTGTAAATATAGTTTAGTGTTGGGTTTGCGGGATTAAATAGAGATAAATGTTGCCGGCATTTTATTCCATAACAACGTAAAAAAACCAGTGCTCCCTCATCGCAGTTCGATACAGTCGAAGAAAAGGGTAAAAAAATGTAAGGGGAAAGCATCTATCTTCTACGAATATCCAAAATGATAATCATTTTCACATAAAGTTTTTTCAAAGTATTTTTTTTTATACCTTTACTACTATTTGTTGTACCTAATCCAGAAGACATATTTTGTAAAAGCCTCGCTTCCCGTGTTTTCTTCCCGCTTTTCGGCGTGCCACTTTCCTCGGAGGTATTTCCCAAACTGGAGTATTTTGTCTTTTTGTTATACTCTTCGTTTTCCGGAATTTTTTCCTAAAATAAACAAATTAAAAAAAATATATTATCAACAAAGCGTTCCAAATTAACAGTGTAATTTTTTTTAAAATTTGATATGGCTTTGTTCAAATTTATTGAAATCAAATAGAATAGAATAGAATAGAGAAGTCAAGTAAAAGGTGTTTTTATTATGAATTTAACACTAGTTGACTTGATAGCAATCAAATACACCAATGAGAGTAAAAATTACAAAAAAAAACACAATAAATCCTACAAAATAAAACACAAGTAAAATTTATCCAAAGTTGTCGCTAACCAAAAACAAAATGGTACAGAAAAGCCCGTCATATCAACAATAAACTTTTTCTGTGAAAAACTTCTGCGCAACATTTCGACGCATTTTTAGTACTAATTTAAAAAAAAAGAGAACAAATTCTAATTAAATTAAAAAATTAATTTAGTTTAAAATTTAGTACCTAATTTAGTATCGTAACTAACAGCCTTTTTATTTAAATACCATACATTGTACCATGAATCATATTTACTTTTAAAAAATGTCCTTTATCTCTCATCGAATTGCCATATAAAAAAAAAGGTTTAATTCCCTGTTTCATCAAACCTATTACCAGCTTTAAGAGCTTCAATTTTACAAAATCCCAAAATTCCACCCCTAACCGATATTGGACACGCAGTTATTTCGGTGTTACACCGATTCCACATTAATGTTTGCTAATAACTATTCACCTGATATTCCGGGGGATCATAACTTATTATGGAAATTGGTCTGTTCATGGCTTCCTGATAGCTCCGCTTGTCTCTCGGGAATCCGACGATGGTTTGTTGGGATGATTTTGAAGTCTTCTCAGCTGAAATTACGAGTTTTCGGTTAGGCAACTTTGTGTAGCTCTGTTCTAATTATTATGGATGTTTTAAAATGAATGAGGCGAAATTTCGGAGAAAAGTTTGTTGGGGCGCTAATTAGGTTGCGGTTTACATTATATTAATCACAACTAATTATTGTTAAATATATTTTGTAGAATAGGCTATTCTCCGATCTGCACATGTATATTTAGTATTTTATGCTGATAACTAATTTAATAACCATATAATTAGAGTTGCAATATTACAAATTAGTATTAGTAATCCAATGCACCGCATAACAATATCTCAATATTGCACTTGTAACAAAATAAAGTTAACAATATTGCAATCTTTGTTCATTTTAATTTAATTGTTAACATCTACCCAATTCCTCAGTATGAGTCGCCAATGAATATTAATGGCATTTTTTAAAATGTTGACTAACAGTTTTTGGTTTTCAGAGATCAATTTAAAACATAGATTTTGGTTGATTCCATAAAATAAAAGAGAGTAGGAATTATACAAGGTTGGGCAAAATTGACAGAACACCTGATTTGTGGCTCATTTATGGATTTTACCTCATGACCTCATTAAATATTTTCGTATTCACTATTTAATAACGTTTGAGGATTTTCGTCATCATATTTAGTTTAGTTTCGTTCAATTGCAAGTCTATTCATTTCACTCAAACTAGCCCAATAGATAACTCTCAACATTTGATAATACTGAGAATTTTTATTAAATTAGATCATGGTTGAACTGGGTAAACCTAAAAGAATTACATTATTGATGATTATTGGGTTTGGAAACAGAAAGAGAAATCTGCAAGAAGCTTGTGATTTGTTTAATGAAATATTTCCTGACAGGGGATTTCCCCGAATTCTAAATCTATGGTATCCACAAATTTAAGGAATTTCAATGAAATATGAAGTGTGGAAAACAATCCCAGATCTGAACGGAAGAAGCCACTGGTGAAGAAAATGCACTTAACGTGGTTCTAAGTATACAGGAAGAACCAAAATCTTTCCCATACTTGCATTAGACAATAATATAAGCGAGAAAACTGTAAGGAAGATTCTGATACTCAATAAATCTTATTCCTATAAAGTGTAATTACATCAAGAATTAAATAAAGATGACTCAAGTAGGCGAATGCAATTCTGTCAGGTATGTCATTAATGAATATAATATGTTAATGAACATTGTTTTTTGTCTCAGTGGATTTGTAAATAAACATAATTGTCGATATTGGTATGATTATAATCCTCACTGGATGGAAGAAGGTACATTCAATATACATAAAGGTTAAATGTTTGAGCTGGTAACTTAGAGGAAGAATTACTGGACTATTGTTTGTGAGAACTCCGAACGGTGATTGTTATTTGCAACTGCTTTAAGACCAGATAGTTCCAGAGTTAATTCGTTTATTTCCAATTCGTAGAAATCACTTAGAACTTTCTGATGAAATTTGGTTCCAGAAGATGGTGCTTCTTCTAATTTCGATACTGGTACCTGAACACAATATTTCCGCAGATATAGGTGGGTCGAAAATGACACATTAAGTGACCGACACGGTCACCGGATTTATCTTCACTGGATTTTTTCTTTGGGACCATTTGAAATTAGTAAATTATAAGGACCTGTCACATTCGCTGGAGGAATTGAAGGACAAAATAAGAATTGCTGTTCAAGAACTAACACAAGTGTATCAAAATGCCTTAGGATTATTTGTTGATAGACTAGGATATTGTCGAACAGAGGATTTGTGTACTTTCATTGATGTAAAGTAGGTAATCATTATTTTTTATTAAATAATTGTTTACTTTCTAATTTAATATGAATTTAGAGACCCTCAAACTCTACAATGGTGGATGCAGAAAAAAAAAAGATCTGTCCGAAAACAAAAATATAAATAAATATAAAAATTTTATCCGATAATGTCATGTCTTGATAAATATGACGGATGATGAAAATCTTCAAGTGTCATTAAATAGTGCATAAAATATACAAAAAACTTTATTCGGGTTAATTTTCAATAAAATCCATAATTGAGCCACAAATCGGGTGTCCCGCCAATTTTGTTTAATCCTGTTATAGGTTTTTCAGTTGATAAGGTTGTTAGTAAAGGAGCAGCAAGAGTTCTAAAACAAGCCCCATATTAAATCCCATAAGAAATCGCTAAGGTGAAAAATAGCAAAAAACGTAAATATCAAGGTCACGCGTCGAGAATCGAAGTCTGGCTTATCATTAAATATAATAACGTTAGATAACGTCAAGAATCCAAGATAGCGGCAATAGTTGACGTAAACAATGAAAAATATACGAGGTAAACGAAAAGCCAAAAGGACCTAAGCGTGTATCACGTGGTCCGATTTAAACGGGAAAAACTGTATTACGTAGAGAACGATTAACGTTGAACAGAAAAATCATGTGTAAAGCCACAAGGGCCTTATCGTGTACCTCGGGTATTACTGGTCCGATTCAAACGGGAAAAACGGTATTACGTAGAGAACGTGGTATAGATTAACGTACAAGAGAAAAATCATGTGTAAATCCAGAAGGGCCTTAGCACGTATCTTTACTGCTAGTGGTCCGATTCAAACGGGGAAAAACGGCATTATGTAGACAACATGGTATAGATTAACGTTGAACAGAAAAAACATGCGATTGCCAGAAGGGCCTTAGCGTGTATCTCAGCTATTGTTGGGCCGATTCAAACGGGAAAAACGGTATTATGTAGAGAACGTGGTATAGATTAACGTAGAAAAGAATTTTTGCGTAGAACGAAAAGCTAGAAGGGCCTTAGCACGTATCTTCACTGCTATTGGTCCGATTCAAACGGGAAAAACGGCATTATGTAGAAAACACCGAAACGTTTGACATTTCGCGTTTGACGTTTCACGTTTGACGTTTTACGTTTGACGTTTCACGTTTGACGTTTGACGTTTCACGTTTCACGTTTTTTAAAATCTGAGGAAGATTTTGGTTTGAAGACACATGCGTCGAAAGAGAAGTTAACTACGGTATCGTTGCGTGTACATTGTTTTGTATTCATAGTGACGAAAGCATATGAAAAGATTCATAGTGTATCAGAGATAGAATTAGCTTGTATCATTTTTTGTATAGAGTAGTTGCGTTTTTATTTGTTATGCGGGAAATGTATGGTTGAGTTAGATCATTAAGCGTTAACATCGGTTTTGAAAAATAGGTTTGACAATAGAAAATGTATACGTGGATTCTAATAATACATGAACATTATTTTGAAATACGATACATTCCTAAGAAAATAGTGACAGTTTTAATTGGAAGCGTCGCAGGACTCAATATTTCCTTTAATACTACAAGATAAGCTGTTTTTGAATGTTTGTATTATAATAAAAAATAGCTATATAAAAAATATTGATATACATATGACAAAAAATAAATAATTTTGAAAGCGGTTCTGTGTAGATGATATAATCGCAATCTGTGTGAACACGAGACATTTTTTTTAAACATTTTTCTTCGCCTATAAGTACTTTAACAGAATTACTAGTTAATAAAAATGTTCTAGATAAATGTTTCGAAAATTAGTTTCGATAAGAATTATTTCAGAATCAACCTCATACCTGCTCTCAAAGCCTCCTCCTCGGCGTGTCGCTGCATCACCTCCCTAACAATCTGTTCCAGTCTGGAATTATTTTCGTTTTCCTTTTGTTCCGTGAGACGGCCCTTTCTCACGAGGTCCCGGATTCGCTGAAAGCTCTGCGCTAACTTAGATTCATCGCCCACTTCCTATTAGAATTCAAGTACATTATTGTTAATCTGTTTGTGACAACCAGTTCAGATATTACCGAGGTTCAAATAAATCAAAATTAGGCCGGGCGTTGGTGTTTGAAATCGAAACTAATCGTAACTGACTGAATTCGGTGATTTATTTATGAATTTTCGATAAATATTTGAAGAACGAGCAATTATTAATCATTATAGGTGTTTGTACCATGTACGGGCTTTAAATTATATAATTTACGAGTATATCACATAATATGAAATAAGTTAAAATATATATTAAACATATTATTTATATACGCCACAAAAAAGAAATTGTATACAGGACGTCTCAAAAGTCATAGATAAAATTTAAAAAGAAGGGTTTGACCCTGACTAAAAATATGAAAACAATATTTATCGTGGTCTCTTCATATTTTTAGTTATTTAGTGCGGATCTAGAAAGTCTTTTTTGTTGAAATTACGTGTGTACATTCATAAAACTGTAAGTGCATATTGTGATTAATTTCTAATTCAGTTTAGCGAATATACGTTAATTAATTAAATTTACAAATAATATCATAGTCGTTATCAGTAAGCAGTTTCTTTCGTGGTGGCGGCCACATGCCAGCCGTATCTACGGACTGCCAGGGGCGTATCTAATTCATTGAGTACCTTAAATCTTTAAATTAATATGGAATCTAACAGTAATTCTCAAATATCTTTCCAAACTCATAGTCAATCTAATGTTTTAAAAACTTATTCTTCAGCTGTGTCACAGACTCAATTCGCGTCCAAAGAACAAGCAATTGCTTTTAGTTCTCTAGACAATACTCGGTTGTAAAATTACCTAATTCCCCTTGGATCCTAAATCTTACCAAATAATATCATATTATCTTCGCGATTATCCAACAACCGGATTTGTATGTACCTGATAAACAAGCAGATTGTTGACGAATTCATGGATAATAGCGGTTATATTGAGATAAAAGGTGAGCCAGAAGACTTATAATACCGGCTGTGAGACTCGTTCTGTCTAATGTTTGCCCCACTATACCACACAATTTGTTAATAGAAGAATTACAGAAAGTTATTTTAAATCTAGTTTCACCTGTAACTTTTTTAAAAATTAGCTCTTCTCTACCTGAATATAATCACATACTGAGTTTTAGAAAACAAGTCTACGTGAGTCCACATAATTTTTCTCTACCTGATTCATTTACACTGGACTTTGATGACACCACATATCGAATATTTTTATCTCAAGATGGTATGGTTTGCTACAATTGTGAAAAACCTGGACAGAAGCCATCACTCAATACTTACCTATGGAGCAAAGTCCACCATTAAAAGACTCGGGTCACTCAAAGCGCAGCATTAACGAATTTCTTTCACCAGAGACGGATGTAATTGACAAGGAAAACAGCATCTTCACCCATCCTAAGACAAAACCTAAATCTAAAAAAAAAAACGAAGTCCAACTCTTCACCTCCAACAGTTGTCTCGAGTAATACCAATATACATCGACTGGAGCCAGCCAAAGACTTTATCATTAACCACTCTTCTCCTTTTATACTTAATTATGACCAACTTCAGTTACTTTTAACGAATGTAACTTGTTCTTCAGATCCTATCAACGTTGTCCAAGAATATTCTTTAGATATGATAGCCGTGACACATATTTTTTTAAAAATCTAACCCCATATAAAAGATCCATCCCCGAAGAGAAAATTCACAACTTTCAAACGAAAAATCTTTGCCTATCTTGGCAATGACGTCTCGGGATCAGATAGTGACGCATCACATCTAAGTCAGTAAAGATACTAACATCTAATTATTTATTATTTTACAGAATTCAAAACATTACTTCAGTGGAATATCGATGGATTCTTTCATCGACTTGCAATGTTACAAATCCTTATCGACATAATCTGCATCCAAGAAACCAATCTAAATCCACAGAAAAATTATAATTCAAAGGGCTGTCATTGTTTTCGAAAAGACAGAACAACCAATGCAAATTTTTCTTCCGGAGGCGTAGCTACATTGATCAAAAATTCGCTCGAAGCAAAGGTATTTCCTGTTACCAGCAATCTTGAAGCCATTGTTGTCGAAATATCTGCATCTACTCCATACTATATCTGTAATATTTACCTTCTTTTAAGTTCTTCAGCAACGTTTAATGACTTCAAAAGCCTTATGGACCAAATACCATCTACCCACGTAATTATAGGAGATTTTAACGCGCACAATATAATCTGGGGCTCCTCGTCTACTGATGTCAGGGGCAAAACAATAGAAAAACTCATCAAACATTGCCAACTGAATTTTCTTAATGATGGATTACCAACTAGGTTTAACATAAACACCGGAGAATCATCAGCAATCAACCTAAGTTTTTGTGATCCTGCCTTAACACCACGGTTGTCCTGGGAAGTTCTCCATTATACTTATGGTAGCGACCATCACCCTATTTTAATTAAAAATAATTCTAGCTGCATAATAAGCAACAATATCGACGAATCTTTGTCGAACTTCAACAAAATTATTTTAGAAGCCGCTGATTTATTTATTGGAAAAACTAAAATTGTGAAAAACCATGTTCCTGTACCTAGGTGGAATAAAAACTGCGAGAAAGTAATCCGAGAAAGCAAAACCGCCTTAAATAAGTATAAAAGACATAAAACACTGGAAAATAAGACAGAATTCAAAAGACTTAAATCAACAGCACACCTTACGATCAATAAAGCAAAAAGGACAACCTGGACTCAATATGTCTCAGAAATCAGCTCAACTCCTATCACTGAACAGAATCAGAAAAATTTCAGGCCTAAAATACACTTCAAAAATTTCTAGTTTGAAAGTTAATGATAGGGTATTAACTTATCCACCGGAGATAGCAATCGTTTTAGCCACAAATTATAAAAAAATGTCATCGAATGATAACTACAATTTAGAATTTCTCAATAACAAATTAGTCACCGAAAACATAGACCTCTTTTTAGACCAGAATAATGATGATGATGATGTTCCTTTAAACCGCCCTCACTATATTTGAATTAAGTAATTCTCTTTAAGATCTTAAAAATACCAGCCCCGGACCAGACGATATTCCAGTAATATTTTTAAAACAACTTCCCCATTCGGAAAAAACATATCTTCTCAAACTATTTAATTTAATATGGCACCAACACCTCTTTTCATGTCTATGGTCTAAAGCTATTGTCCTTCCTCTTCTAAAAATCAGAAATTTCGTTTAGAACCTGAATCTTACAGACCCATAAGTTTAACGTGCTCCATGAGTAAGCTACTAGAAAAAATAATCAACCATAGACTCATGTGGACTTTGGAAAATTCTAGCCATTTAATCTCTGAGCAAAACGGTTTTAGACAAAACCGATCTGGGATCGATAATATTTTGGATCTAGAAAACGAAATTCACAAATCTCTAGCAACAAAACAAACTTGTATAGCAATATTTTTCGACATAAAAAGAGCCTTTAACACCTGCTGGAGATTTAACATTCTCAGAAAACTTCACTCGTGGAATATTCGTGGCAAATGTAAATGTAAGAGTAAATAATTACTTTTCGAAAAATCAAAACGAAGACAATGAAACTCCACAAGGGTCAATAATTAATCCTACACTGTTCTGGTCGCTATAAATGACATAATAAAAAGCTAAACAACACCTTTGAAGCACGCTTATATGCTGATGACCTGATAATCTATATTAAAGGAAAAAATGTGGATATTATGTCAACTTTTCTGCAAAACTTTTTGATAAAATTGGAACAATGGTCTCTTGATACAGGATTTATTTTTTCCGTGACAAAAACCGTTGGAATTGTATTCTCCAAGAAAACTTCGGTTATCTTTCCAGTTTTACAGTTATTTAACCCAAATATATCTTTCAAACCATCAGTAAAGTTCTTGGGAATGTGGTTCGACCAAAAGCTATCCTGGAAAGAACACATAAAACATTTAACCCTTTGCTGTCATAAGAGACTAAACATAATGACAAACAGAAACTGGGGCTCAGACTATCATACCTTACTAACCATTTATAAAACTTTAATAAGATCAAAGATTGACTACGGGTCTATTGCATATGGATCAGCCAGCAAAACCACTTTGAAACTGTTAGACACTGTACACAATGCTGCTCTTCGTATTGCTCTGGGAGCCTTTCGCACTTTCTCTATTGAAAGTATCTACTGTGAAACTGGAGAACCATCCTTGCATTACCGGAGGATGTATCTATCATTATCACTTGCTATTTCCATAGCTTCTAATAGAAATAAGCCACTTTTCAATAATATCTTCATTAAAAAATATATCAATTATTTTAGCAATAAGCCACACACATCAAAACCTTATTATGAGCGAATTCGAAGTTACCTTAGTCACCTAGAGATTGACTTTCCAAAAGTATTCCCATTCGATCTTGACCATTCTCCTCCCTGGATCATTAAAATTCCTCAAACCAACACGAACCTCTGCCAATATAATAAACATGAAATTCCCTCAAGTATTATAAAAGGCAACCTTAATAATATTTTAGACAAATATCAGAACTATCAAAAGTTTTTTACTGATGCTTCTTAAGATGACACTGGTGTTGGGACAGCATTTGTAACACTTCAAGACAAATTCTTTTTCAAACTTCCGTCAACCTCTAGCATTTTCACCGCTGAACTCTTCGCTATCTACAAATCTCTTCAGCTTTTAAATAAATCAAATATTTCCAAAAGCTTAATACTATCAGACTCTCTTAGTGCAATATTACCATTGCACATATATACCCGAAAACCCCCATTAAAAAAATGATAAAGTCCGAACTACTGCAGGCTCAAGAACACTCAAGATGAATACACATCATATGGATACCCTCCCATATCGGAATTAAAGGCAACGAGACAGCAGATCAGTGTGTGCGTAATGCAATGAGTGAAGTGTCGAAAATAGTGTCTCACAGTGTCGCGAATGATCTTAAATCGTTCTTTAAAAAGAAAACATTTTGTTTGTGGTCTCGTGAGTGGCAACATAGTCGACGTCAACGAGTCACCCGTTTACGGCTAGGTCATACAAGATTTACGCACTCCTATCTATTTTCTAATAGTGACCCACTAATATGTGAAGAGTGCATTGTCGTCAATACGCGTGTTTAGGCAAAACGTCACAGGTTGAGGAAGGTCATAGCACTGGATGCCAACACGAGATCCAGAACGTCAAATGTCCATAAGAATAACACAGTGGTCATTGAAATTATTGAAGCATAATTTTTAAAATTAAAGCAATTTAATTATTTAACATATTAGAACATATGGATGGTAAGGTAATAAAGTTTATATGTTTTTCTAAGGATTTCATAATTTTATTTTCAGGAAAATATTTATTTGTCTTCGATTTGAAGTATTTTAACACAGCCTACTCACCCTTGTTTTTGAAGTGGATATAATTTAATTAATTGACACATTCAAAGAATATAAACGGTAAGTTGATGACCTTTACATGTAATTCTACCGATTTCATAATCTTTTTTTTCCAGGAAAAATTCTATTTCAGCGATTTGAGAAACTTAACCTTATTCCTGATTGTGAGAGTGAAAATAATTTGATACAAGATAAATCAATGGCTGGGTCGAACCAGAAAAGGAGCAGGTGAGACATATATCGAGGGCCACAAGGCAGGACTTCCTAAATAGACAAAAATGTTTTACATATAGAACAATCCATTTTACTCTATACTAGGACTAATATATACCCGTTTTGTTCAAAAATTGTAATAATTTCCCTATACAGTAGATGGAACGAAATGTTTTAAACAAGATTATCATAAAATATAATTTTCAGTGGAAATGATAGCCTGCATTGTGGCCCTCGATATAAGTTCTCAAGAGTTATTGTATGTTACTAGGAAGTAGAATGTGAACTTTATTGTGCCTATGGAATCCTCTTGAAGAAAAATATTTGATTTAGATTATGTTATGATCAAAGCTGAAAGTGGAGAGTCAGACCAAATGATAAGAACTATGCCTCTGCATTTTTCTTAAACATATTTGTGAAAATTATATATTAAATATTCGAAAGTTTACTCTGTTCTGCAATATAAATAAATAAATAAATTAAAAAAATTTAAAGTAGTTTTATTATATAATAATATAAGTTATCAAATATTTGTGTAGTAATAAATAATAATTTAGTATCTACATTGTAACTATTTTGACAGTGTTTTTTCAATAATAAAAAAAGAGTAAAGAAAACAGCCGATATGAATTTGTCAATATAAAATGTTTAAATTAGGATCCCATTCAGTCTCTACGGATTATGGCCAAACAACAAACATGATAAATCGCAACCCATGATGTACGGTCTGGTCTGCCTTGGATCAAAAGCATTTTTAGCTTCTTCAGGGCCTTCTCAGTTGCGTAAATATTGTAATGGGCATAATACAATAAGGTAGCCATGTTGTAGCAATTCACCTGGCATCTGGAACATGTGCTACTGCTTTAAAATCCATTTCAAAATTTACCCTTTAAACAAGTTGGGTTAATATTTCTCAAATCACGGAAAAATAATTCTTTTCCTGTAAAAAAAGATTATGAAATTGATAGAATTACATGTGAATGTTATCAACTTACCGTTTATATGCTTTGAATATGTAAATTAATTAAATTATATTCACTTTAAAAACCAGGGTTTGAGTAGGCTGTGTTAAAATTCTTCAAATCGAAGACAAATAAATATTCTCCTGAAAATAAAATTATGAAATTCATAGAAAAACATATAAACTTTATTACCTTACCATCCAGATGTTAAATAATTAAATTGCTTTCATTTTCAAAATTATGTTTCAATAATTTCAATAACCACTGTGTTATTCTTATGGACATTAATGACATTTGACGTTCTGGATCTCGTGTTGGCATCCAGTGCTATGACCTTCCTCAACCTGTGACGCGCACTAAACACGCGTATAGCGTAAATCATTTTTTAATCGAATGTCCAAAATATCAAATCAATCGAAATGCTCACAACATCCTGAACAACATAAACAAACTATTTGATATATCTCTTAAAAACATTATTGACTATCTAAAATCTATCGAAATGTTATATGAAATTTATATTTATCTTAGAAAAAAGAGACCAGAGATATAACATACACCGGTTTTAATCCTGCGCAAATGTTGCTAATTTCTAAAGAAGGGTTAACGAAGTGGGGGAACTGGGCGGCCACACGCGGCGACCCGAACTCTGTGACAGGGACCGGACTTTGTTTATTAGCATCTTAATGAACTATTAGGTTTATTTAAAAGGTGTTTAATCGAATTTTGTATTATGAAATAAAATTAACGTGATTTTTTAATATCAAACAGATGCCACGACATTTTATGTAAAGAGAAGACCTTTTATAGAATATTTCGTTAGCGTTTATTTACTACGGACTTTTCTGCAAGAAATTACAGTAAAATGTTGAAATAGTATATTGTTAATAGAGCAAAAAATGTTACTCATTGTCTACGAGTATTATAAAAATAGCATGTGCGCAGGCTAATACTGCAAATCTACCCTTATGAGTTGAACATTATATTTTTTCTACGGCTATTACATATTAATAAAAATTAGTCAAAATGAGAAAATGCTGTTTTGTATTGTAACCTCAGAAAAAAGTATATTAAGGCTTCTTTCTTTAAGAATATTAATTATTATAAAGGATGAGTCACATAAAACTCTAGAAATGCATATGTCTGAAACCAGATAACATTTTAAAATTTAAATCTATTAAAAGTCATTTGGTCGCTAGGGATGAGTGATTATCGAAATAAATTATCGATCATTGAAAATAATCGATTATTTTCGATCAATCGATTATTTTCAAACAATATATTTTTTGTCATTTCCTTTAAAATCGACTACTTGATTATCTTTGAAAAATCAAAAATAATCGATTAATTAAAAAGCCAATTAACCGATAAATCAGTGTTGACAAAATATAATATAAATAGAATTATCGTTTATTTTAAATAATCGATTATTTTCAAATAAACCATTTTTTTTCGTCCATGGAAACAGATTATTCGATAATCTTTGAAAAATCGAAAATAATCGATTAATTAAAAAGTCGATTAACTGATAAATCGATTTGAAAAAAAAACAGAATGATCGATTATTTTAAATAATTGATTATTTTCCATCAATCGATTATTATCAATAATCTATTTTTATTGTATTTCCTTTAAAATCGTTAATTCGATTATCTTTGAAATACCGAAAATAATCGATAATTCCAAAATAATCGCCTAATCGAAAATAATCAATTAATTAAGAAGCCGATTCTATGATAAATCGATTATTACCAATAATCTATTTTATTGTATTTCAAAAATAATCGATTAATTAAAAAGTCGATTAACTGACAAATCGATTTTCAAAAAAAAACAGAATGATCGATTATTTTAAATAATCGATTATTATCAATAATCTATTTTTATTGTATTTCCTTTAAAATCGATAATTCGATTATCTTTGAAATACCAAAAATAATCAATAATTCCAAAATAATCGCCTAATCGAAAATAACCAATTAATTAAGAAGCCGATTCTATGATAAATCGATTTTCCAAAAAATAAAACGAATTGTCTATTATTTTCTAATAATCCTTTTTTCATATTTACTTTGAAATTGATTATTCGATTATCGAAAATAATTGATTATTAAAAAGCTGATTATCCAATAAATCGATAATTTTAAAAAAATAACCAAAATATCGATTATGTAAAATAACCGATTATATCCAATCGATTATTTTCATATAATATCTTTGAAAAATCGAAAATAATCAAATAATTAAAAAACCGATTAAACGATAAATCGATTATTTTGAATAAATCTACTTTTTTGTATTTCCTTTAAAATCGATTAATACATTATCTTAAAAAAAACGAACATAATTTATTAAAAACAGCGGATAAATCGATTTTCATTAAAAAATATCAGAATTATCGATAAATCGATTATTTTTGTAACCCCTATCGGTCGCTTGCTTTTATCTGAGCATTTAGCTCCAAAATTTAGAGATTCGGATTTTTTGATCCAGTTATCTTTGAAATCGCATTCGATTGTATAATAAATAAATATTGCTAAATTTTGGATTTTTTTTAGTAAACGAAAATTATGTTCGAGTTGTTTAGGGGTTTGTAATGTAACATTTTATTAACGTGACTAAGGGTCGATTCCACGGTTGTGTTAAACGAAGTTTAAAATGACATTTTTACATTAACACTGTCATTTTAATCTCCGTTTAACACAACGGTGGAATCGGACCTAACTCCTGTAACTTTAGTATTTTTTTTTGCTTATACTAGATTACTTTGTTTTAAGACTGAAAATTCAATGTCACTTTCGATTTGACCGCAAATAAGATGAACCTTGAAATTTTAAGTAGGTCATCCTGTATTTCATCTAATATTCTTATAAAAATACCTTATAAAAATAAAATTTAGCTAGCAACTATGAGTCTTTACCTCTTATTTATCTACCAAAAAGGGCTAAAAACTACCTTTAGAAAACATTCTTATAAAACTACTTTTTAAATACAAAATTTCGTTAGCAATAATGCCTATTTACTATTTATTTAAATTAAATGTTCAAAATTTTACCCTTTCGTAAATTTATGTAAGTAATATGAAATCTGATTTCTGATGCTTAATATTTATTGAAACCCCTTAATGCGGATCTGAAGTATTCAGCCCAGAGAATCATGGCGCTTTATGTCAAAACGTTAATAAATATTTACTGCTGAAAACGAATATATTCATAACAGTAGTACTTGTATTATAAGTACATACAATTTTTCAAGATACATCGTGACATTTTGAACTTGAAATTGAATAACTAGAACACTTTAAATTGCTAAAATACCAACAAATAAATCAAAAAACAGCTGTCAATGGTGATTAAACTCAGGTGGAGGTGATCGCTGAATGGAAATCGGAGCAATTCGGGTGGCGTCGTGCAACAATGATTTTCAATTGGTGGGTTACTTTGGCTTAAAATAGACAACATGCGCAGTGTGCAATGTTACATCTTCGGTCTCTTTAATCTAAGATATTTATATTGTTCCGTCGCTAATAACCTTTTGGTGGATGCGACTAAATTTAATAATAAAAAAAATTAACCAGGAGATTGAGAAGGTGATTTGCAACAAAAATTTTATATGAACACCTGTCCAATTCTTTATTATTTTCGAGTTATCGTAAATTTTGTAATTTTTTTGAGTTTTGCTATTACCGCAAATAGTATGTAAACAAAATTATCCACCATAACTTGCTACAAGGTGTTCTGAAATTGCGACGAAAACAACATTTTGATTTACCTCTTTATAATAATATTGCCTAAAGGAAAAATTTTATTTAATACAATAGTTTAAAAAATATCAATAACTTTATCTATAAACTGATAAAAAATTCATAAAAATAGGATGAAACATAAAAAAGTTACAAAACATCAAACTTGGTTAAAATTTTAGGGAGTGTATAAACAATTAAAATTTTTGTTGTTTTATTTTTCATTAATTGGATACCTTTAAAAGTGCTGCATTGTGGATTTGAATTTAAGATCTGCTTTGAAAAACTTCTTTAAACTTTACCAGTTTCTGCAGTTAGCACTTTTTAAATTATAATTATTAGCTACCTACTTTCTGAAACTTCTAAAGATAGAGCAAAAGTTTTAAAAAGTTTAGTTTAGATTACAATGCAAATAGCAGATAAAATAAGGAAATTAACTTATTCATTTATGATACTCAACACTATTATTAATAAGTACACGAGTTTGATTAAAACAGTCAAAAGACCAGTATATTATATAAATGGATATTTTTTTTTTAAATTCGGGATGCTGCTTCATTTAAATTAAGAAACAAAGAAAACATTTAAATAATAAACGTCCACTATATTTGAATGGGATATTCAATACAGGGTGGGCCATTAGTGCGTGGGTGGAAGATTGCGGGTTTATTAGGGTACATTTTTAAAATTCATTTTTGGGGCATGGTGTAGGACTTCTAAGGCTACAGCCTAAAAATATTTTCGATGAAATTCCAATTGTTCTACAGGGTGATTTATATCAAAGTTATGTATTTTTAATTGGAACCACCTGCATATTATTGCATATTTGCATTTCTCGATCAATTTTAGTGTGACTTTATGCATCATACATGGTATCTAAAATAAGTCGTTAAGCAGCAATTTATTATTTTTTTAAAAAGTAGATGTCTAGTAAAAATTGAATATCGCGGTTATTATAAAACTTAGAAGGCCGTGACTCTACAGTGTTACTAAGCATGAAATGTACTAACATTGGCCAGACGATTAAAGTCAAACCCTTTTTGTGTTTAAAGTAATCGCTATGGCAATTTGCAAAATTTTAATCCAAGGTAACTTGATTATTTTAAATAGGACTACCAAATTTTTTTCATTTCATTACATGCAGAATTCGATTACTTTTCTAATTATATGAAAATATGTTTATAATTATCTTTTACAGATTTCTTTTTATTTAAAAAATTCTATTAATTCACAGAATTTTTTAATTTTTAAAACCTTTAAATTAGTAGGCTGTGAAAATAAAGTAAATCTGTCACTTTTTGTGATATTAGAAATTAGTTATTAAAACACTTTCTAAATTTAAGTGACAATAATGGCACAATTTTCCCAAAGTAATAAATTGCTGCTTAACGTCTCATTTTAGATACCATGTGTGATACATAAAAGGTACACTAAAATTGACTGAAGAATCCAAATATGCAATAAGATACAGGGGGTTCCTACTAAAAAAATATAACTTTGATATAAATCACCCTGTAGAATAATTGGAATTTCATCGAAAATGTTTTTAGGTTGTAGCCTTAGAAGGTCCTACATCATGCCCCAAAAATAAATTTTAAAAATGTACCTTAATAAACCAGCAATCTTCCACCCACGCACTAATGGCCCACCCTGAATATTATTATTTATTTGAATCCACGGACCTAATTTTGATTGGTGAAAAAGAAACAAAAAATGTGAGCCCTAGTGCAGTGTGAAGAATGATTGATAAATTACAGATTTAACCCCGTAGAAATATGATGTAAAAAACGGAAATGTCTACTTGGCAGATATAATTTACTGATTTGTCACTAAAAATAATTTATGTACTATTATTATTTAAAATAGTTTTAATAGTATCGTTTGTTAGGTTTCTTCCTTCCAGTTAGGGGAAATCGTAAGTTTGTATTTGTTTGAATTATTATATTTTGTATTTATTTATCATACTATTTTAGGAATTTGAGTATAAATTCACCTTATGTAAATGGACATATTGTGTAGCCAATAAAGTAATTTTCTTAAATTTGGCGTACTCATTTGGCCTCCAGTAAACTGGATTGATTATTTGGAATTCCTAACATGCAGTGTAATTATTTAACAAAGAACTAGATTATTTAAAAGATATAAAAAAAGAACAAAAGAAATTTGGTAGTTGTTAGATTTAAAGAAAAAACAAGTGATCGCACATCTCGATCTAATTTAAGATTATTTCATGATGTGATGTTTAAATGGTCATAACTATTAGGAAAATTTAACTAAAAATACAATAAAAATGGATGCACAATATTAAAAAAAGTTTATGATAAAATATACAGTTCATCAAATTTCTAGAGGCTTTCGACGGCTAGACAGAGAAAGCACTACTGACAGGCATCCCGACGGATTTACGCAATGAAAGTACACTCTGCGCATCAAGTATTTCACTATTTCATTCAGACGTAAATGTCAGATGTAAATTTCGCTAAAACATTTCTTTTATTTTCGTTTGTGTTTTTTGCTCATTACAGTTTAATAGAACCTAAGTATGGAGTTTAATAGCAAATTAAGAGGCCGCGTGATTAACAGTCAATCTCGCGAAATAATAGCCAATGTTATAGAGTTTATGAGAAGAGAAGGAAACTTTAATTCACTTTCAATACCATTTAAAAATGTAAATGATCGTGTTCCTGCAGCCACAGGAGTATCTAAAAACACTGCCGTCCGCATTTCTGGAGAGAAAAAAAGAATCGATAACCGTGAGATATCGGAATTTTCATCACCAAGAAAAACCATTAAAAAACCAAAAACAGTTAATGATATAGATGAAGCTGCACAAGAATCAAATTTTATTTTTTTATTATTAGATAGCTATTTTTGTTTCCGAGTTGTGTTCATTTACAGGCTCAATTTTTTTCCGTTTCTCCTTTTTGATTTTATATGGGGTTTCAAGTTGTTTTTGACTTATTTCGACGTAAATCACAACACACTTTTTTAATAAAGCAAACAAGTGAAGAGGTATAAGTACGTGTAAACTACAATTACAAAAAATTGATATGAAACCCATGAAACCACAAACAAAAATGTAAAGCTAGCTTCCGTACTAGAACATGGTGTCATTCGTCGAGATAATTTATCGTTTTGTTTAATAGATCAAGAAATGTAAATATTCCCGTTATTTTTTATAAAATTATAAGAGAAATAAATTTTTTTCTAAATAGTATAGTTTATTATTTTGTAGAAAAACAAAATTTCGAAAATTTTAGTAATGTTTCAGAAACAATAGGTACCATTTTCCTTAATAAGGTAGAAATAAAATATAAACTATTTCCACGATTTACAAAGGCCTACAAAAAAAATTATAGGTATTTTCCGCTATCCTATAAAATTTATATTTTCTGACTCAATTTCAAAAGGTTGAAGGAATTCCAAAACACCTTTTATGGCATAATAATTATTTTCAATTCTACATACTATCTTTAGCTGCTTTTAAAAACGTTCTAAGAAAGTCCAATCAGACCAATTTAATCCCTAAACTATTCCACACTTTTAAAATTTAATTACCTAAAAATATTAAAAACTATTTAAAATAACTTGTTTAGCAGACTGTACAATAGCTATCTTAGTCACACGTAGCGCGTTCTCTGTCTGGGCGTCGAACACCTCTAGAAATTTGATGAACTGTACTATAGTGAAATTGAAAATTCTGTTATTTCACAATGTTGTAAAAAAGGCTACAAGATCTAGATCATTATTAATGATATTTAAAACCAATTCATTCAGTTACGATCATTAGTAAAATATATCTAGTATGTTACTAAATTCAGAAATAGCTGACTAAGAGGTAATTGAAGAAAGAAAGCTTAGGATTTAAGCCTCAATTTTCTCTACGCACTAAAAATGCTCTAGAAATAGTGTTCAAATTGATAGTTAAAATTTGTGAAAAGAATTTTTATTTTTACATACATATAATGGATAAAAATAGTAACTTTTAATTTTACTATACGGTGTGGAACAGCCAAATGGAATAAATTCGGTAATAAATAAATGGGAACGTGTTCGGAAAAACGCATTAGTTGCGCATTTTTTTAACAAAAACTTTTTATAACATAACTTAGGTTTACCCTATCCATTTTTAGTTGCTGGATGTATAAAATAATTTATGACCTATCTTTTGGTTATACCTCGTATACTAAGTTACCGCAAAATTATTGTCCAATATTATCCCAAAATTTAAACAATAAGATTCTCATTTTAAATAAAAATGATCAATTTCTAATTATTACATAATTCTTACAAAATAATAATATTAAATAATACTCGTAATATTAATAAGAATGAAAAAATATAATTGGGTACAAATATTTAAGATAATTTAATTAAAAAACGAAAAATTTTGAAAAACTTTTAGTTACGTAATGTATAATATATATATATTTATATATAGTATAATATATCAAGAAATTAAGCACATACAGACTTACCTATTCGAAAATACGAAAAAAGTTTTAACAGGCATTTCTATAATAGGAACAGATCATGCAAAACAAACAACTATTAAATATTAAATACAACAATAATTAGAATAGAAGGTGATAGATACAATGTACAAGCTTGTGATTCAATAGTTTAGAATAACGTATTTTTATACAGGGTTATCAATTGGGTTATAGACACGCAAACACGTTTTAAATAAACGTTATATGCATTTAAAAAATACATTTTTTAAAACTATTTTTGGATACACAGGGTGTTGCGTTTTTGCCTGGCAAATGAAAATGTATGTTTTTTAAATAGAACACCCTGCATTTTATTTTTAGAATGGCTTTGCAATACTGTATTAAACCATAGAATTTTTTTTTTTAAATATTACAGTTTTGCCAAGAAATTATTTTTTTGAAATTAGAGAATGATGCAGACTCCAAAATAATTTATCATAATTTAGGTAGGTTTACATCGATTTTAAAATTGTTTAATATACAGATTCATAAGATAATAAGCTAACGAATAGTGGTGATAGAACTGCTTTATTTTATACATAGTTTTTGATAAATGTCTTAAATATGGCTATAATTATAAGTTCAATTTACTCAATTTTTTCAAATGCAACATCCTGTATATTATCTTAGCATAAAATTCTTTATAAATTTTCCTATACAACGATACCAATATGTTAGCAAATAACACATATTTGATCAATAACTCTTTTATTCTTAGAAATAGGAAGACATTTTTAATATAAAAGTTGTATGAACATATTTGACAATTTGACAACATATAGGGTGCTGACCAAATGTATACTTTCTTATAGCAAAACACCCTACAGGTAGTTATACATATTTGATTGTTCTCACATCGTCAAACAATTTTAATTGACTTCATTCATTTGCTGTGGTGTATATAGAGAGTGTAAAATGGCGAACTTACGATTTTCTCAATTTTTTAAATTAAATACCCTATATTAATTAATTGATGGTATAACATATAGGATATTCCACTTAAAAAATTAAGAAAATCGTTAACCCATATTTTGACACCCTTCTATATAAAATATAGCAAACAAATGAGGCCTACTAAAATTGTTTAACGATGTGAAAAGAATCAAATATGTATAACTAGCTGCAGAGTGTGTTGCTCTAAAAATGTATAAGTTTGGTCCCCTGTATATTTAAGAATAATTATTAAACATAATCATATATCTTTTATATAAACTTTTTTCGAATTTTTAATAATAAAGGAGCTATTGAACAATTACGCACTGATGGAACACCCTGTACAGAGCTGTCATAATTACCATTGCAAAGTAATTGAAGTACCAATTACCAATTACTAGGCAACCAAAAAACGATGCAAATTACTAATTACTTTAGTTTTTCAAAAGTGCTTGCAATTATCAATTACTCATAAAACAATTGAAAGTGTTCAATTCTAATAATTCAATTGATTTTGCTAGTAATTCAATTACTTTATCTGCTTTACCTTTAAAGTAATTGAATTATTCCATTTAATTGAATTACCGATGATTTATTAAATTACCGAAAAATAATTAAAAAAATTTCATTTTTTTTAATAGGCCTTCAAGAATAACTCTATCCAGGCACAGTATTTTAAAATTTAGATTCAATTTTTTTTTCGACGAGAAATAGATGAAAATTTACCTGGCGATTTTTCAATTTAAAAACTGTTAGCAACTCTGAAATCGGAAGCCTTTAAAAGATTGTACCAAATATCAAACACTAATTTTTGTTATTAAAAAAAATGGCGACGAAATTAACCCTTTCGAGCCTGTCGGTACACATATGTACCAGCATGAATCACGCAAAGACTACAAGCAAATCTTCATATTTTATATGGTTCCACTACGTACCGGTGCGTCTTCTACATCTCTATGTAACTGTGACGCGCGGAATTTTATTTGATGTTATTGTGGTATTTGTTTATTTGTGCCGCGCCACGTTATACGTTCCGTTTTCAGTTAATTTTTACGGAAAAAGTGACATAAATTGCGCAAATTCTGTGAAGGTAAGTTTTAAAATATTACGACAAAATATGTTGCGAAACAATGCTGGAAACAACAAAAAAACAGCTGTTTTCTACAGCGGTACCATATGTACCAGCAGTCCGTAACTGCACTAGTTGTTAGTACATGTATGTACCGATAGTCTTCTGTATTGATTTTTTTTTATCAGACGATGTCCAAAAAACTTAAATTAAGTATGGATGAGTTGGACAACATCGCTGACCATTTGTCTGAAGTTTCAAGTTTATCCGACTTTTCGTTACAGTAGTAATTTATGGGAACTATCATCTGCAAAAAATTCGGGCGAAGATAATGAATCATTGTGCAGCAATAATGATGTGGATTCTCAGCAGCTCGAAAGCTTGAAAGAAATCATTGAAAGTGAATCACTCGATGGAGAGCTGCTCATGGAGAAGACTCTGGCGATTTCAAAAATCGTAGAATTTTATGGTCAGAGATAACACCAGATTTTGTCCCAAGAAAAAGTGTGCCACTTTCACGTGAGTGTTCTTTATCTTCAAAATTTCAAAAAGACATGGGCTCCATTGATGTATTTCATAAAATTTTTCCTCGCTCGCTTTATATGTACAACACACAATGCACCAATGCCCGACTAAATATCCTCAAAAATGCGAAAGGAAAGAAGAAAAAACGGATTTTAGATACTGATATAGGTGAAAAACAAATTGTGATTGGCCCAATTCTCATAATGTCCTATTGTACAAGATAAATTTGTTACATATAGGGATTTCAGTAATCTAGATATTGATATGTTCAATCAGGATTTGTATAACGTTCCTTGGCATAGTATCTTATATTTTAACACTATAGAGGAAAAAGTTAAATTTTTATCTAACAATATAATTAATTTATTTAATACACATTGTCCTTTTCAAACAGCTCGCATTAAAAAGCCAAAAGCTCCCTGGTTAACACCTAATCTAAAATCAATTTTCAAGGAAAGGGATAAGGCATTGACAAGATATAAAAGAAATAAAACACTTAATGGTTGGAATGAATATAAAAATCTTAGAAATTATGCTTTAACATGTTTAAGATCTGAAAAACGTGCTTATCTGGTACAGTTGCATCAAAGCAAAAACATTAAATCGTTTTATAAAACTCTATCAGAATTGAAGGTACATACTTCAAACTCAGCAGAAATACCCTTTAATTTACAAAATCCCTATAAAATTAATAATTATTTTACATCCATATTTCAAAACAGTGACGTACAATGTGCAGAAAGCATTTTCTTTTATAGAACTCCTAAATTCAAGCCATATAAAAGTTTTAAGTTCAATCTTGTTTGTTTAGATGACATCACTAATGCATTACATAGAATTAAATCAAATTCTTGTGGTATAGATGGTATTACTCCACAAATGCTGAGATTATGCTTTTCTGTTATTGGAATTTATGTCTTACATATTATAAATTTATGTTTGGAATATGGTTACTTTCCTGACCAATGGAAAACATCAATTATTATACCATTGCCCAAATGTTCCAATCCAACTGACTTCAATGAGTTAAGACCTATTAGTTTAATACCACTATTATCAAAAATTTTGAAAAGTATAGCTTACGAGCAAATTAACGAACATTTGTCTAAAAACAGTATTATTCCTCTACATCAATCAGGTTTTCAAAAAGGTATTAGTACTATTACATCTCTGGCTTGCTTATCAGACAATATCTTGTCATCAATAGATAAATGTGCCTTTTGGTACTACTGGACTTTTCAAAAGCATTTGATACTATAAATCACCGTTTGCTAATGGCAAAATGTTACTATTATGGCTTCGACCGAACAGCTTGCAAATTCATCGAATCATATCTGTTTAATCGTCGTCAGATAGTAAAGGCTAACAATCAACAGTCCAGTGCTAATGAAATAGTCTCGGGAGTATCGCAAGGTTCGGTCTTAGGACCCTTACTATTTTTATTGTACACATCTGATTTATATAATAAAATTAAATATTATCAAGCTCAATTTTTCGCTGATGATACTCAGATATATCATGACTTCAAATTCTGTGACTTTCAGATTGCAACTGCTCAAATGAATGAAGATTTATCATCAATTTCCAAATACTGTGATGCACACGATTTGCGATTAAATCCATCAAAATCTCAAATTTTAGTTCTTGGCAACAAACTCAACAGAATTAATCTTAAACTTAACATTTCTATAAAAATTAAAAATGACTTAATACCTTTTGTAGAATCTGCCAAAAATTTAGGTGTCTACTTTGATGAAGACTGTAGATTTCAACCCCATATCCAACATGTATTGCAACAATGCTATCTAAGACTGCGCTTACTTTTTGCTAGCAAACACATACTGACAAAAAACATGAAAATCTGTCTCACTGAAAGTTTAGTTGTGTCTAAAATATTGTATTATTACCCGTGTTTAATAAGTGAAAATAAACGCAGGTTACAAGTTATTCAAAACACATGTTGCAGACTCATTTACAATTTAAGAAAATATGACCATATATCATTACCATTTAATACCCTAAATTGGCTTAATATTCAACAATTGTGTGAATACAGCACTTTAACATGCATTCAAAAAATTATGATAACCTCTAAACCAACCTATTTAAAAGACAAATTAATTCCCCGAATCCCTTCATAATCGTTTCATTAGAGACAAGTATATGCTTAATATGCCTCAATTCCACTTATCTACATATACCAGATCTTTTATATACAATGGCATAAAACTGTACAATAACTTAGACAGTAATATTAAGTGTATTCAATCTGTAAGTTCTTTCAAAAAAAAATTAAATCAATCACTCTTAGTATCTTAACTATTTTAACCATTATATTTTTTTTATATAAAAATTTGTATTGTATATTATATTCTTTAATGTTACGCCCTATTTTATTCCTAATTGTAATTTATCTTGAACATGAATTCGATCTTTGTGTTTTACATTTGTATTTTATATTTATCATTATTTTATATATATATTTTTTTTTCTTTAACAAAACAAAAAACTGCCATTATAATCGAGCAGCTTTTAGGGTTAGGTGTAAAAGTAGCTTTAGCTAAATCTCGCCCATTGTATCATACTAACATTATCTTTCAATAAAGTCGTTTATTATTATTATTATTATAATCGATTACCATCACTTACACATTATTGGTCATCAATGGCAAATATAACTATAAAAAACGCTATTTTAAGGGATAGGTTCAAACTTATTTCGTCAAAATTATATTTTGCACCTCCAGAAAAGCCCACCGACTGCTCTAAAACTTATTATATTGATGACATCGTTCAATGCTTGAAAAATCACGACAGGACAGCAACTTCCAAAGCATTGATGAATCGATGACTAAATTCAAGGGGCGGTCAAACAATACATGCCCCTCAAACCAACAAAGCAAGGAATAAAAACGTGGCTCCATTGTGACGGGATACACTTACGACTTTAACATTTATGCAGGGAAAGAAGAGGGCAACCAAGATGGTACTTTAGGAGAAAGGGTAGTCAATACGCTTGCAAATACTGGCCAAGAGACTGATGTTAGACTTTGCTTTGACCGCTTCTTTACCTCTTTACTTCATTCAACAAACTATGAAGCAGTAGGTACCAATATAGCTACTAGAAAAAAAAATTCCGAAATTACCTATAACACTAAAAAAGAGCGAATCAGTTTTCAAATGCACCAACGAGGGTGTAATTTTGCATACGAATAAAATTGTATCGCTAAATAAGAAAAACAAAGATGGTACAAGATCTCCTATAGAATGTCTAGAAATTATAGCCTCTTATCGATATAACATGGGAGGAGTCTACCAGGTGGGATTGTATGACTTTGATAGATAAGAAAATGGTGGATCAAAGTTTTTTTCAGGCTTTTGATAATGTTAGTTGTAAATGCCTAGATAACTTACAAAGAATTCCCAGAAAAAAAATTTCGTTTCTGGACTTTCTCGTACCATTAGCAGAAGCAATTCTGAATGAAGGCCAGAAAAAGACTACCTAAGTAAAAGATCCATCAACAAGTGGTTGTCCTTCCAAAAACTCTAAAAAACGTTCCGATGCACCTGCCTATTAAGGTAAAACTCGTAGGAGATGTGCTCGCTGTGCTAAAACTAAGATTCAGAAGAGAACCAAGACAGTATTTAGTCAGTGTAGGATTATGCAAGAATTGTTTTGCTTCATACCACACTTAACAATTTTTAGGTAAAATTTATAAAAGTAATGTTTTGTAAGACGTCTGGTACACTTATGTACCACCCTCAAAGACTGGTGGTATATATATGTACCATTTTCCCACCACTTCATTTAAATAAAAATTCATGCAGAGGTTTTATTTGATCGCCACTGGCATTGAACCACTAAAATCTAACCCCTAACCCTTAAAACAGAAACTTGTCTCGAAAGGGTTGTTTCCTCCGATTTTAGCCAAGCCATTTTCAAAATATGTAGGCTGAAAAACTACATTGTTCATATTGGGGAATCTAATTTTTTTTTTGTTGGGAAAATACAGAAATTCACTTTGCAATATAACTAGTATAGAAACCAAGAAACACCACTGGTTTCGAAAACTTTTCAAATAGTAAAATAAAATACATGGTGTTCTACACAAAAAACATACATTTTTATTTGCCAGACAAAAACGGCACAATCTGTATATCCAAAAATATTTTTAAAAAGTATTTTTATAATCCATAACACTTTTATCTAAAACTTATTTGCGTGTCTATAACACAAATTAAAATATTGAACAATTACGCACTAATGGGACATCCTGTATATATTTATAAAATAAAGTTGCCTCTTAATTTTTCTTGTTTTTATTGGATAATTTTTAGATAAAAGGTGGTAATATAACAACACATATAAAAGCGTCCAAAGTAATTTGTATTACATTTTACCTTTGGGCATTTTGAAAAATCGAGCTCTAAAAATAAATACAAAATCAAAAAAAAAAAAACATCCCAATAATAATTTCTAACATAATCGTACTCGTATAACCACTTAACTATATAAGGGTACATAATTAGCTTTAAGTCATATTCAACATGATTAAGTACGTTAGAATTTGATCTATATCGACACACTTACTCTGAAAGGATTAATTTAGCCAGTATTAATGACAATCTTCCAGACTGGGTCCGGAATTATTTGTCAATGTCAGGAAAGAATAAGCCAGCCGTGCTGAATGCGAAACCCATATCAGTTTTCAGGAAGTCGACAGTAATGCGTTTAAAGGTAAACGATAGCGAGGTGGACACACAAGGTCTAATATATTTTAAAATATATGATCAATGAATATAAAAAAATAGGAGGACTAAAATACTATTAATTTTTTTTACAAACGAATATTAAAGCAAAAAGTATTCTAGACATTTGAATCACACTATAATTTATTGCTAATAAAATTAAATATCTAAGAATAAATAACGCTAAAAATACTATACTTAAAAAGACTGCTTAAATTTCAAAATACACACGCTCATTTGGTAAAAATAGGAAACACGAATTTACTAGTTTTAATAATTAGCTTCGAAACCTATAAAATATTAGAATATGTAGTATTGTATTAAATTTTCAATCAATAAATAAAATACGTACGGTAAAACCATATAATTAAGGTTTTGATTTTTCTATATATTCAATATAATATGGTTTGTTCCAACAACAATCTTAAAATGATTGTTGACAACTGTACAGTCGACATGCTGTCGGGGATTCAAACTCACCAAACAAATTTCTATGAATTTCTATGAATTTCTATGAATTTCTATGAATTTCTATGAATTTCTATGAATTTCTATGAATTTCTATGAATTTCTATGAATTTCTATGAATTTCTATGAATTTCTATGAATTTCTATGAATTTCTATGAATTTCTATGAATTTCTATGAATTTCTATGAATTTCTATGAATTTCTATGAATTTCTATGAATTTCTATGAATTTCTATGAATTTCTATGAATTTCTATGAATTTCTATGAATTTCTATGAATTTCTATGAATTTCTATGAATTTCTATGAATTTCTATGAATTTCTATGAATTTCTATGAATTTCTATGAATTTCTATGAATTTCTATGAATTTCTATGAATTTCTATGAATTTCTATGAATTTCTATGAATTTCTATGAATTTCTATGAATTTCTATGAATTTCTATGAATTTCTATGAATTTCTATGAATTTCTATGAATTTCTATGAATTTCTATGAATTTCTATGAATTTCTATGAATTTCTATGAATTTCTATGAATTTCTATGAATTTCTATGAATTTCTATGAATTTCTATGAATTTCTATGAATTTCTATGAATTTCTATGAATTTCTATGAATTTCTATGAATAGTTAAAACAAAAGAAACAAATTAAATACAATACACGTTAATTCAAAGTTAATGTCGAACTCGGAATCTATTAATAAATAAAATATTTAAAGATGTAAAAAAACATTACAGTCAAAAATAGGTAATATATTTCAATAAAGGAGAGTTGCTTGAATTAACAATATATATCCAAATATTTTTAGCCCAATAAATAAATAAGTACCACTGATATATCTGACTAAAAACGATATCTGCTAATAGATATACAAAATGCAACATTAAGACACATACGTGAAGGGTTCAGTTTTAAACGTGAAGATAATAGTTCTAATGAAAATTAGGCTAAAGATAATTCTCTAAAGAAGGGAAAGAAGACTATAAAAGATTTGCAATGGCCGCCACTAGTCTATCTAAGATACGTTGCCGTGTTCAGATTAAACATATTTTATTTCATTACATAAACTTACGGATTTATATTATAAAATAAAAAAATTGTAAAATTTGAATACAAAAAATTAGACCAACCCAATCTTAAATCTATGCGCTTATTTTGTTCTTCGTACAAGTTGTTTTCCTAAAAATCTTGTTTGTACATACCAATCGAGAAGAAAAATCCATTATTGAAGTCACTGTCACAAGAATGCGTTAACTTTAGTTATGTTAGAATAATAGTTAGTAAATCACTTAAACACATAAAAAATAGACATGCATATACAAAAACTAACATACTTGAACTAAAAGGACAAATACCTCTTTTCTGGTTTTTAATTCTTCCGAATTAAAGCTGTTGAGCAGCAAGGCCAAGAACAAGTTCAGTACCATGAAGTTGCCCATGACTAAAGTGGGTAGGAAAACTGCCAAGCACGTACCAGACCCCTGAAAAACAGAAATTTTCGTTTTAAAATGATAACAAATACAAGATAAAATTTCGGTTTTAAATTATTTAAATATACACTCCTATTTAATATTATTTATTTTTGTACAAAAAAGGAACAGAGAGCAATTTAAGATTTTTCGAATAACAAATGTACAATTTCAGATTTTCCTATATTTGAACCGATAACTCTATTGGTTTTTGTAAGTAAAAAACGCAGCAACATATGCTCGTGCCGTTGTATGTTGATTTACTGCATTTAATAAAATTCTGCTACTACAAACTTTTTATTGGGAATGCGAGGCATCCGGTTTAGTTTTAGTATTTTTCATTAAAATTAAAATAAAATGGAAACAAAAAATCAAAGAAACATAATAAATCTATAGACTTTATAAAATTATTAAAACCGAGGATTTTAGGATTTATTTTCCTAAGAGTTAACATATTTTTAAAAATTATATGGGACACATTTTATTTTCTTGAAAAATAGGTAACTCGACAAAAGCTTCTAAATAGATATGTAAATCTTTTAAAGTACAAACATATTTGAATGGCATTATTTAAGTAGGTATAAGATGACATGAAATTACCTTTTTAAAACCCAATAATACCCAACAGAGTTCGATATAAAAAGAACAGGGTTTGATTTTGGGAAATAAATAAAAATCGCCGGGTACAAATTCAGGAATAAAGGGACAATATCCCAGAAAAACATAGCTTTCTTGTAAATGCTAAGCGTACTGTGACTATTTAGGAGTTTGAGGGTAAATTTTGGAGAAATTAAACAAGTTATTGTAGAAAATTTCAAGTATATCACTGGACAGTTACTGTATACTGTATAGCTCAAATAATTAGATACTGTTAAAAGTAATGTATAATTTATTTACCTCTGCTTTCTCTGCTCGCATGCAATCCCAAAGAGGTTCGATCCATTCTCCGCACAATATCCGAAAAATCATCATGAAGGAATGAAAAAAATCCGTAAAATTCCACCTAGGAAATCAAATAATAATCAACAACTCATCTGATTGACTATATTATTAATAGACATACCTTGGGACAGGGTCAGGAAAAAACTTCTCTTCCGTATAATCTTTAGAGAATAGTTGCATTCCAATAACGGCGAAGATGTAAATTACTATTGCCAATACAAGGGTCAAGTTTCCTAAAGCTCCGATGGTACTTATTATTATACTGAGAAGCACTTTCATCGTTATCCATGACTGGGCCAGTTTGAGAACTCGCAACTGAAACAAAACACAAATAATTGAGAATAATATGTAACTTAATACAAGCCCAAACTATTTTATGTTCGGACACCTAGCATTAATATGCAAGAATTATAATTAATCTTATTGCAGTTTGTAATTTATAGTTGTAAACCCATATGAGAACAATTTGTTTGCTGGCAGTTTGATGTTCTGACAACATAATAAATAAATAAAAACTTAGATGGTTATGCTTATAAACAAAATAAAACAATATTGTCAAACAGCGCGCTGTCATTATTGTTAATTCGCTTTAGTTTACTTTGGTACTCGTAATAAAAATGCGTGGACAATTTCATTGCTTTACCCATCCAAGTTTGTGAACTTATTGTGAAAAGGCACAACGAAGAAGATTCCTTACACAAAATTGCTTCAGATATTAAAGTGACAAAGTCTACTATTAGGAAAATGGTATAGGCCCGGTTGCTCCAAGCACATTTGCGCTTAAAACCTTTTTCGGCTCACTTGCGCTCCAGGAGAAGGTCAACAAAAATAATCGGCTCATTTGCGCCCAGAATTGCAGCCCCTCAGTATTTACGGCATTTTAGATTAGTAGATTCCTGTTTATAAATTTTTAAATACATGCATAGTCAAGTAGTATATTAATCAAGTTTTTGTATATAGGATAAAGTGATTAAAATATTAAATCAATATAATGATACCTAATATAAATTTTTTAGGTTTAATTTTATTATTTTTAAAAAAAAGTTATTGTCGTGAAATATTGTTCTTATTTTTTGAAGGGTCTATTTGTTATATGATAATAATAATATTTGAATTTTTACTTTCCTATCTGTATACAGATAAGGAAAGTAAAGGAATCATGTTTTTTACCTCAGTTAGTTAAGTTTAATTTATTTTTAACCAGTTACTTTTGTTCAATTTGTTTTGATTCAGCTTCATTTTGGAATTATCTGAGTAATAGACTTTCACAGAACAGCTGACGGATATCTTATATCTAAGTTTCTTTAAATAGTTCTTCAGTAGAGTAGGTCAAAAATAAATAAAAAGATATAAAAATAATTTTAAAACATTTTTCACGACAATAACTTTTTTTTAATATACTATTAAAATAAAACTTAAAATAGTATATTACATTACGAGTGTGGAAAGTGACATTTTTCACACGAGTGGGAAATATTGTCGCACGAAGCACAAGCCGAGTGCGACTATCACACGAGTGTGGAAAATCACTTTTCACACAAGTGATGTAAAATATTTTTCCTACGACCACAAAATATTTATATCAAAAAATGTAAAACCAGGTTATTATAATAATTAAAATATATTTAAAAAAATAATCAACAACAATCGTATTTATTCAATTTTCATATTTTTTAAACAAAAAAAAAAATTAAAAACAAAAAAAAAATAAAAAAAAAAAAGTTCTGGCCCCGCCAGGATTCGAACGCGGTCATTCGCCAGGTCTCTCAAATGGCAAATTTGATAGTTTGATGCTCTAACCAACTGAGCTAATAGGCCTTTCGTCAATTGAGTGATCTAATCGGTTATATGTTTAACCAGAATAAAAAGCAAACATAATCTTAGTTATTTTAAAATTATTTTAATAATTGTGCAGGACACGGCCTAAAATGCGTAGTTTAAGTGGACTGTATTAAGCGGTGGACAACAACTCGTGGCTGCACATGATGCTTCGATTTTAAACTACTTTTTTAAAATAAGGTTACTGAAAGGTGGGAAAAAAGGGGGATATGAATAAAATATTACTGTTTATAAATAACTACTATATTCAGTATTGGAAAAAACAGTTGATAATATTTACATAAGAGCCAAGTGACTCAGCTCACAATCTGGCAACAATGCTTAATTGACTTAGCTAATAAAATGGTGGTATAATTCGCAGGGAAAATAAAGGGCATATTTGAAAGTTTTAGGGTCCAAAGACACAGCAAAGGAAAGCAATAACGAGGCTAAGCAAGGTACAAAGACTTGCCTGCCTCGGAATAACGGGGGAAATGAAAACAACCCCCACTGCTGCAATGGAAGCACTAATAGGACTCCCACCTCTTCACTATGTGATACAAGGGGAGGCAAGATTAGGTGCTTACAGATTAGGGAATACACTGGGAAATCTTAACATTAGGCCAGGTCACATGAGTATCTCAAGGTTAGTGACAGGAGACGTGCTAGACATGAGATCAGACAGCATAACCAAGAGGTACTCTTTCAATACTCCCTTTGAGGTTTTAATACAGGAAAGAGCGGAGATCACCATAAGGGAGCCCAATGCCCAACGACAGGAACAAACCTGGTATACAGACGGGTCTAAGACTGCGGAAGGCACTGGGGCAGGAGTATTCTCCAAAAACCCTGATACTAACCATAGCTATGCTATAGAAATACATTCCTCGGTATTTCAGGCCGAGGTATACGCAATTTTGCAATGTGCAAAAACGAACAATGAAAGAGCTGTCGAAAATCAGCATATTCAAATAATGTCAGACAGCCAAGCGGCACTTAAGGCCATATCGAGTCAGAAAGTTACGTCGAGGCTGGTATGGAAATGCATCGAAGAACTAAGAACACTGGCAGACCGAAATAGAGTAAAACTATTTTGGGTGCCAGGTCACAAAGGGATCGAAGGCAACGAAAAGGCTGACGAACTTGCAAAAAGAGGGCCAGAAGAAACACCGGAACCAGACACAAACCCAGGAGTACCAAAAAGTACAGTCCGGGGTTTTATAAATGACTGGATTCGGGAACAACATATCAACTATTGGGGAAGCACCCCAAAACAGGCACATGGAAAAGCCTCCATAGGCAGACCATGTCCCAAAAGAACTGGAGAACTACTCTTAATAAATAGGAACCAGTTGAAAGTGATAACAGGGTTCATGACTGGGCACGCCCCAGTAAAGGGACACTTGAACAAAATTGGCATGTACAATGGGGAACTCATGTGCCGACTATGTCACAAGAAACCAGAAACGGCCAAACACATACTGTGCGAATGCGAAGCTCTAGATCGCAAAAGACAGGCTCTTTTTGGACAACCCCAGGTTGATCCAACAACGTATAGAACCCACTCACCCAAGGATCTGTACAAATTTGTACAAGGTACAAAGGTGATAGAGTGGGTGCTATGAACTAACATGGGGTAAAACACAATAAGCCAATCGGCTTCAGTGTTATTCGGAGACACATAGTCAGACGAGCCCAGGAAAAAAAAGTTTTAGGGTACTTCCAGACTTTTTATTATATCAGTACCAAGCTTACATGTAATCCTTGAACACTACACTTCACACTTTTTATAATAGTACTTTCACTGATATATGAGATGCAATTCTGATATGTTACCGGCTTCTCGTCACGACGGAATTAAAAGTGTTTTAAACAGAGTAGGGTACTTTGGGTTTATTGGGATATAGGGTATCGCCAATATAAAAGGGTATCTTCACACTAACAAACACCCGTGATTAGTATAACTTTTTAACTGCTTTATAACTGACGCCGTTCGGGACACACCTGTCCTGTGTCGCCATGAGCAGATAATGCTTGACCGTTATTTTTCGCATTTTTAAAGGGAAGCGAGTTGGCGCATATTCATCGGGCATTGAAAATTTGGCGCGGTAAATTTGAATTTAACTACCGTTGAGAATTACTCTTGAATTCTCAACAATAATAATTGTTTAAGATAAATATCTAGGATCTAATTTACAACAATTTCAATAATTTAACAATCATATCGATTTTAGTATTAATATGGACATAACATAGATCAAAATAGAAATTAGGTGTTTGACATTTTGTAACAACTACTGCGGAAAGTAACATATTCTCACTTGGGTGGAAAGTAAATTATTATTCATACGCGTGTGATATAGGGCACTTTCCATAGGACTTTATAGTGTGATATGTGTCACTTTCCTAAGTGGTCGTAGGTAAAACTTATTATCGTATTCATTTATTATTTTCATTTATTTTTTATATATATAATTCCAATGTGCGTGTGTATGTCATCAAACTCCTCCAAAACGGCTGCACTGATTCTTCTGAAATTTCGTCTATGCGATTAAGATGACTCGAGAATGGTTTAGATTAACAATTTATTTCAACTTAAAATGATTTTTTTAAATTATTAAAATTTAAAAAAAATATGAATGTTTGACATTGCTGACATTTCATAAAATATTCTACTCTGTTCATATATTACAAATATCACTCACAGATTTCCAATATCATGTATTACAAATGACATATAAAATAAAAAAATAATTTGCGCAATTTCAATTTAAAAGTCGCGAAATCATAGTTGCTTTGGATTTAAAAAGCGTCAATTTTAATAATTTAGTTTGGTGAATTAAAATAGTTTTTTAAAGGAGGGGGGAAATGGAAATATCATAAAAATAAATAGAAATAATTAATATTAAATAAAATTAAATAAAAATAAATAAAAATAAATAAAAATAAATAAAAATAAATAAAAATAAATAAAAATAAATAAAAATAAATAAAAATAAATAAAAATAAATAAAAATAAATAAAAATAAATAAAAATAAATAAAAATAAATAAAAATAAATAAAAATAAATAAAAATAAATAAAAATAAATAAAAATAAATAAAAATAAATAAAAATAAATAAAAATAAATAAAAATAAATAAAAATAAATAAAAATAAATAAAAATAAATAAAAATAAATAAAAATAAATAAAAATAAATAAAAATAAATAAAAATAAATAAAAATAAATAAAAATAAATAAAAATAAATAAAAATAAATAAAAATAAATAAAAATAAATAAAAATAAATAAAAATAAATAAAAATAAATAAAAATAAATAAAAATAAATAAAAATAAATAAAAATAAATAAAAATAAATAAAACTAAATAAAAATAAAAATAAATAAAAATAAATAAAAATAAATAAAAATAAATAAAAATAAATAAAAATAAATAAAAATAAATAAAAATAAATAAAAATAAATAAAAATAAATAAAAATAAATAAAAATAAATAAAAATAAATAAAAATAAATAAAAATAAATAAAAATAAATAAAAATAAATAAAAATAAATAAAAATAAATAAAAATAAATAAAAATAAATAAAAATAAATAAAAATAAATAAAAATAAATAAAAATAAATAAAAATAAATAAAAATAAATAAAAATAAATAAAAATAAATAAAAATAAATAAAAATAAATAAAAATAAATAAAAATAAATAAAAATAAATAAAAATAAATAAAAATAAATAAAAATAAATAAAAATAAATAAAAATAAATAAAAATAAATAAAAATAAATAAAAATAAATAAAAATAAATAAAAATAAATAAAAATAAATAAAAATAAATAAAAATAAATAAAAATAAATAAAAATAAATAAAAATAAATAAAAATAAATAAAAATAAATAAAAATAAATAAAAATAAATAAAAATAAATAAAAATAAATAAAAATAAATAAAAATAAATAAAAATAAATAAAAATAAATAAAAATAAATAAAAATAAATAAAAATAAATAAAAATAAATAAAAATAAATAAAAATAAATAAAAATAAATAAAAATAAATAAAAATAAATAAAAATAAATAAAAATAAATAAAAATAAATAAAAATAAATAAAAATAAATAAAAATAAATAAAAATAAATAAAAATAAATAAAAATAAATAAAAATAAATAAAAATAAATAAAAATAAATAAAAATAAATAAAAATAAATAAAAATAAATAAAAATAAATAAAAATAAATAAAAATAAATAAAAATAAATAAAAATAAATAAAAATAAATAAAAATAAATAAAAATAAATAAAAATAAATAAAAATAAATAAAAATAAATAAAAATAAATAAAAATAAATAAAAATAAATAAAAATAAATAAAAATAAATAAAAATAAATAAAAATAAATAAAAATAAATAAAAATAAATAAAAATAAATAAAAATAAATAAAAATAAATAAAAATAAATAAAAATAAATAAAAATAAATAAAAATAAATAAAAATAAATAAAAATAAATAAAAATAAATAAAAATAAATAAAAATAAATAAAAATAAATAAAAATAAATAAAAATAAATAAAAATAAATAAAAATAAATAAAAATAAATAAAAATAAATAAAAATAAATAAAAATAAATAAAAATAAATAAAAATAAATAAAAATAAATAAAAATAAATAAAAATAAATAAAAATAAATAAAAATAAATAAAAATAAATAAAAATAAATAAAAATAAATAAAAATAAATAAAAATAAATAAAAATAAATAAAAATAAATAAAAATAAATAAAAATAAATAAAAATAAATAAAAATAAATAAAAATAAATAAAAATAAATAAAAATAAATAAAAATAAATAAAAATAAATAAAAATAAATAAAAATAAATAAAAATAAATAAAAATAAATAAAAATAAATAAAAATAAATAAAAATAAATAAAAATAAATAAAAAAAAAATAAAAATAAATAAAAATAAATAAAAAAAATAAAAATCAATAAAAATCAATAAAAATCAATAAAAATCAATAAAAATCAATAAAAATTAATAGAAAATAATAGAAAATAAAAATCAATAAAAATCAATGAAAATCAATAAAAATCAATAAAAATCAATAAAAATCAATAAAAATCAATAAAAATCAATAAAAATCAATAAAAATCAATAAAAATCAATAAAAATCAATAAAAATAAATAAAAATAAATAAAAATCAATAAAAATCAATAAAAATCAATAAAAATCAATAAAAATCAATAAAAATCAATAAAAATCAATAAAAATTAATAAAAATTAATAGAAATTATTAAAAATCAATAAAAATCAATAAAAATCAATAAAAATCAATAAAAATCAATAAAAATCAATAAAAATCAATAAAAATCAATAAAAATCAATAAAAATCAATAAAAATCAATAAAAATCAATAAAAATCAATAAAAATCAATAAAAATCAATAAAAATCAATAAAAATCAATAAAAATCAATAAAAATCAATAAAAATCAATAAAAATCAATAAAAATCAATAAAAATCAATAAAAATCAATAAAAATCAATAAAAATCAATAAAAATCAATAAAAATCAATAAAAGTTAATAAAAATCTATAAAAATCTATAAAAATCAATAAAAATCAATAAAAATCAAATAAAAATTAATAAAATTCAATTAAAATTAATAGAAAATAAAAATTTTAGAAAAGTATATTAAAAAAATTAAAAGTTTTTTACCTAAATCTGTACTGAGGTCTGTATTCTGTCATTGTGAACTCTCAATATCATGGTTACAAGCCACCACTGCTTAAAAGTTACTATTATATCTGTGTTTATAATCATTATAAATTTTAAACTGCACAAGGAAAGTTTATTTTTACATCATACAAGTTTTCGTAAGAAAAATACCTATTTTAAAGATAATCAACACAAACATTAACAATTATAAATTTTACTAACAAAAATATATATAAAAAATTGACCATAGCCAATTTTACATTATTTATGGTTAAAAATTTATAATTAAATTGATTTTAGATATTTATAAAAAAATATAAATAACACAAATAGCTAATGAATTGCCATAATTTCTCTATTCTTCACAAGTACTCATTTTTAAAAAACGCAGCACCATGAAGCAGCAGCAACCTCCCTCCTAAACTCCCTATAAATTGCTGACAATTAAACTTTTAAAATAGTTTGGAATCTAAAATTTTATTGTTTTCGCATTTATATTTGATGTCTCCCACCACATGACCGTGAAGTCAGATCACGAACCAAGAAAAAAAAATGAATTTTGTACAATAATCAAATATCTTCAATACGGCTTAGTTTAGGGACATGTATATAAAAAATTTATAGATAATGATCACAAAAAATTTTATGGAAACAATTTTTTTCTCTAATCATAAATAACTGAAATATACCAAAAAGTACAAAAATACCTACCCACCAGTTGATCTTACTATGCCCAAAATCTAATTATCGGCTGTATAATGCTAACAAAAAAAGGCAGACACTAGCGTATATCCGAACATTTTTTAAAAACATGTATTTTGGGTTTATAGCCTAGATCCCAAAACATAAAGATCTTGTAGTGATTGCAATAATTGCAAAAATTATTTTTGTCTTTATCCATAATCCAATCGCGTTTTATTTTTCCTATAGCCCTTTTTCCATTTAGATTATATCGTCACTGTATGCTAAAACCACGAATGTGAAAATTTATTGATTTTTGATTTTCCAAATAAATTTTTTTTATTTTAGTCTGCTAAAACCACGGCATAAAAAACAATCGGCAGGCCCACTCTCCGCTGATCGCATACAAATATTATACTAAGAAAATTTGACTTGACGACGCCATTCTGGGGTCTTAGTCAGGGTCGGATTAAAGCGTATTTAAAGATTTTATAATAAAATAAGGTATTGATAGGCAGGATCGTATTAAAACAAAAAAGCTTCACAGATTGCGCCAAATAATTAGCTTGTTTTTATTGATGGTCTTAAAACTTCTATTAATATTTTTAAAGTGAAATATATGAGCAGCCTTAAATATAACTTAGGACCGATTTCACCGTTGTGTTAAACGAAGTTTAAAATTACATTTTTACATTAACAATGTCATTTTAATCTCCGTTTAACACAACCGGGAAATCGACCCTTAATAACATATATTTATGGAAATCGGGGACAAGGAGCGTCAAATGTTATCTCGGAATTAATTAAATCTAAAAAAAATTACAAACGCCGGATTTAGTGATAAATAATTCAAAATTGTGATGAAAAATTATTTAAATTTTTGTTATTAAACATACAAAACTATTATTTGACATTTTTAAATTGCCAAAAATATCTTTATTTGATTTTTTTGTATGCTTTATAATAACAATACATGGAGTTTATATCCAAGTCCTCGTGTGTTAAGGCATATTGTGTACATACATCGCAACGTTGAATTTTAAGACATTTTTTTTATTAAAAATCCGCATAAATAATAAAATTTTCTTAAAAAATATTAATATTTTGTGCATGCAATTCATTAATATGCTTGTTTATATTTACATTTTCGACAATATTGCCACCATTACACGCGATTTTGGAAAATGGCTCATCCTTACTAGTCCTACGAATTTCATGTAGCCTTACAAGTAAAGCAACCCCACCTGTTTCGCAGTTTTCAGTTCCAGAATGTAATAAATTTAAACATTGCAATTTTTTGAACGTCCTTTGAATTTGGACCGATGTAGGGTTTACACAGTTACCATCATGGAGGAAGGATAATTAAGAGTTGCAGATTCCTCACAGAAATTTGGCAGCATGTTTACCTTCAGCGACATATGGAATAGTTTTGTGCAATTAATACTCAGTCGGTAATATAGAAAGATGTAATGCTATTTTAGCTTGATAATTGGTGGACTTTTGAATTTACTTCGACAAAATATAAGAATTTTACATTTTTAATAGCACTGCTTAAAACACATGATTTTGATTGTGACTCATTACTAATTTACTACTTATAATTTCTTTAATGGATAATTAAGATTTTCTTGCTTTTTGTAATGAAAATACTTTAGATTTATCAAGATTATAAAGCTTTGTTATTCGCATATCTAGAATAATTATCAAAATGAATATCAGAATTAAATTTTTGTTAAGCATTTCAATATTTGGGAATAACACAATTACGATTAATATTCATTTTTTTTTTCAGAAAAAAATATTATTCCATACAAAAAATTCTGCTTGTTGAAGAAAATTACAAGAAAAAGTTTCCTTTTAAAGTTATGAAGGAAAACCGAAAGGAAAACTGTGACTTTTCTTCGTAAAATCAATAAGGTAATACAGATTTTTTCCTTTTGTCAATTTTAAGTTTCTTCATTTATTAAGACCATGTACACCTGACCTAACATATTAATATAGTTAACCTATTTTTTCGTCAAACAGAATTTTTTTATAATGACTTTTTCCTTAAAATAAAAATAAAGATTTTTCCATTTTGTCAACTCCATACGGGAGATGTTTAAAATATTTTACTTTAAATCTTAATAATATACCTACATAAGTAAATATAAATTAACGCTAAACTTTACGTGACGTTAACTAGGCACCTACCTACATCTTACTAATAGCTTTATAACTGACAATCTGACTCATAAACTAGGATTTTTTTTAAAGTATACCATACATACCTATTAAGATCTTTAAGAAACCGAAAAAATCTTTTAATACAGTTTATTCATATAGTTTTTTGCTGCACAACTTTGCCCAGACATAGTAAAATACTCAAAAGTTACCAAATTAACACTGGAAAACAACTGCTATATAAAAAGTGTCAAAAAATATCTATAATTCTAAAAAAATAACAATAACTACATAATACAAACATCACAAACAAAATAAATTTAAGATACACGCTACTGATTCCGTGCTACTGCAACTTGTTTGTTTTTGTCGATATAAACGACGACAGTGACGCCACTGGCTTGATTGAGAGGTTGGACTTCAAAATGGCGGTGTACGCGTAGATGTGCGCATAGCGTTGCCGCCAAATCAAGTTAGCCTGCCGATTGTATATTATGCCGTGCTAAAACCATGAATGTACTTTTCTAAAGAAAAAAGCCGGCAACGTGGCATCATTTTTCGCGTATGTGACGATACGTCAAGTATTGGCATGCCAAAATCACGAATATACCACATTCGTGGTTTTGGTATTCCAGGTTTTACTGTAAAATAATCCTATTTATTTGTTCAAAAAGTGTTTAGTTTACATTATGAGTGCCAGAACTAAAAGAATACTACAATTGGTGAAACATATTACCGCGGATGAAAGTAAGTTTCTCTATATTGCTCAAAATTTTAACAGTTTTACTTAAACTTCTCAGATGTGATCCAATTCTTTCAACTTCCGGCACAACAAGAAATGTGATAAATTGAGTTTAAAATAAGCCAGGTAATAATATTTCATAAAATTTTAGTTAATTTATTTTAAAAATAAAATTTTTAGAATCCGTTTAAGACGAAGACAGTGAAAAAGATTCTGGAGACTCTTCCGATTATGTTCCATCATCAGATTCCTCAGATTCAGATGACCTTGAACAATGTCTAAATAAATTAGGTTTGCAGTCTTTTAGCGGTACCGATGCCGATGACAAAGGTATGTTTAACATTTAAGTTTGTTAATTACTCTAGTTCTACAAATTAAACATACTTTTATGCACCTATACCTTTTTTATGTTGCAAAGAATATTTTTTTTAGGTCCAAATTTAACTATTCCAAAAAAGAAACGAAAAATTAAATCCACTTGGAAAAAAAACGTAAGGAAGCAAAAACGTCTTAAGGAACAGGAATATATTGGATTTCGAAACATAGTTCATGTAGCTAGACCAATGTGACCGGCTCCTTGTGCTGATAGAAATAATCATAACTGTTTAAGCAAGGTGGCGAAAAATATCATAATACTTATTTATAATGACTTATATAGAATATATCGGGTCGGTAGTGTAGCGGTCTAACGCGCTTATATTCATTTATAGGCAAGTTTATGAGTCTGAGACTGCTGGGCTTCGAATCCCAGACCAGACCATGTGGATTTTTAATTAAATTGCATGGTTCGGTTTAGGATTTGATGTGTGCCGTATTAATAGAAATTCAATTTCTGTTGATATGACATGCAGATTAAAAAATCGCCATGTATTACCGTCTCGATGCTGGTGGGTAAGGTTTTCCGGGTTTTCCTCACCTGTAAGTCAAATGGCACCATCAATCATTTTTAAGTCACCCCGGAGCACCACGGCAAATAATAATAGCCGTCCCTTCCTCTACACAAGTCGTTCAGTCGACTTCAGGGGTTGAAATTCACTCGTAAGGGGGTGAATTAGGGAGAGTATTATTATTATATTATTATAGAGCAACAACCTCAGTTCAGTTTAACTCATGTTGAACGAAAGACCAAAAAAATAACAACTAGAAATATTTGATTCCAGAAAGAGTTTTAGAAACCACTATTCATTTACGGTTAATGAAGAAAAACGGATTGTATGCGGCCCATTTTTTATGAACACTTTAAATGTAACAGATGCCTTTGTTAGAAGTTCTTTAGATAAGAAAACCTTGGCATGTTCCACACAACAAATTATCTCCTGAGGATATTGTCTTCATACGAGACCATATAAAATCATTTCCGTCTGTTGAGTTTCATTATTGCAGGAAAAAAAAAAACTTAAAATGGTATTTGGATTTCCAACTTAATATTTTAATCATGTATACAAGGATAAATGCGCCTCCGAAAATAAAAAACCGGATTCTATGGTAAAATATAGGCATATTTTTCAAGAATACAATCTGGGATTTTTTAAACCTAAAAACGATCAATGCAGGAAATGTCTTGCATACGATAATTTAACGCAAGATCAAAAAGCTGAACAGGCACTACCTTATAAAGAGCATTTAGAAAGAAAGGAAGATGCTTGAAAGTGTAGAGATAATGACAAGCATGTAGCACAGAAAAACTCTGTTTTAGCTTTCAATTTGGATTTGCAGTCGGTACTTAGTACCCCCAAAGGTCCAGCAGGTAAAATTTTTTATCTCAGAAAACTGCCTATGTATAATTAAACTATCTATAATCTGGGAAATCAAGATGTTTCTTGCTATTTATGGGACGAGACTCAAGAAAATCGTGCAGTAAATAAAATATCCATTTGCATCTTTGTGTATATCATGACCATCCTATAATTGGTGCTGTCCGTATGATGTCCGACGGGTGCGGAGGGCAACAAAAAAATTAAATTTGTGTCAATGTGTCACTATGTTGTAGTAAATCATCCAACACTTAAAACAATAGACCACAAGTTTTTTGAAATAGGACATATAGAGATGGAATGCGATTCGATCCATTCCAAATTCGAAAAAAAAAATCAAAATTTGTTCCTGTGTATGTACCTGAAGATGGGCACAGGTGATAAGAGACGCACGCATAAATCTAAAACCTTTCAACGTCATTTAATGACTTTTTGATTTTAAGTATTCAATTTCAAAAATCAAATTAAATGTTCTATGGCGAAGTGTTTGCTGGTTTCATTATGTAAAAGATGAACCTCTCATGATTTTCTTTAAAACTAGTTTTAAAGAGCCCTCCTCTTTGGAATAAAAATTCAAAAGAAACAAAAGACGGCACCAAAAAAAAAGAGCAGCCAGAAAAGGTTTACCAAGATACTTTATCCATTACGAAGGCAAAATATGCAGATTTGGCAAAAATGTGCAAAGACGGCACTATTCCTGCTATTCACCATCATTTTTATAGAAGTCTAAAGCCGGACACAAACAAAAAAGACACCCAACGTTGATGAAAAGTCCGACTATGAATAGTATGAGTCCGACTATGGATAGTAATTGGTATGGTATGCGAAATTCACGAATGTGTTTTTTTAAACGAAAAAAACATATTTTCCTTTTTTTCAATAGAAGCAACAAAAGCTGAAATTATTTATTGGTAAACCGACCTTAAACAAATACTTTCTCATAAAAAACAGAATAAGAATTAAACATTATTTTTTAATTTGCTACCCTGTAAAATTTATAAAATGCACATTCGTGGTTTTGGCATACGGGTGACGATATGTATATCTATTTTTTTCTGCACCCACATAAATATTAGCTTATCTGCGTACAGATTACAAAATAAAAAGTATGCTATTGCGTTCAACTGCATCAATATATTTCATATCCATTATAGGTAGTAAGAACACTGCCTAAAAAAAAATTAAATCCACCGATCACAGTTCATATTTTGGACACCCAACTACTATTATTAAAAAAAAAAAGAAAATTATTATTAAAATGAGTGATATTTGTGAAGAATCGATTATGACAGTTCAGAAGATATTCGTCTATATTTTGAAATATGAGTCATACATTTTAATAAAATTAATAAAAAGTTAGATGTGTTGATAGAGCTAAGGGCAGCGTACTGAGTTTCCATGCGAAAAGTCAAGGATTCAAGTTATTTTAAAATTATTTTATCTAACAAATTAGTGAAATTAATAAATTATTTTAAAAGTAGTTATTTTATCTTGATAGCCCAAAATATTTTTTATAATTTGTAGATTTTCATTATTGAGTTGTAGAAAAAATATACTGTACAACTCGAATAAATTGTCTACATCCACTCTTGTTGCACAAAATACTATAAGAGAAGTAATTTTGTGATAATCAATTCTTTTATTTTAAATTTGTTTAAAATATATTTTGAAAGATTCAATTGACTAATATTCAGAGTATTATTAAGTAACCCAAAATTGAGTGTATAAATGAATAAATTAGTTCCATCTCCGTTGTGTCAATTATTCCTAATGTAAATGGATTTCTCCTCCGTGAAAGACATTTTAAACTAATTGAATTTTAACGAGAAACGAAATCTCAGTAGACGTATCGGCAATGAAATGAAAAATAAATCAACTGTAATTCATAATTCAATAACAATATGTAAATAATTCATAAGAAGAATTATTTCCTTTGCGGTAACTTCTGTGAGATATTTTCTTGGCATTTTCATAACAGCTACATTGCCAGAATATTATCTCCTTGTTTCAGAACAGAGAATAATAGTTTATGATAAATTGCTGCAGTTACTAAATCTTGCATTAAAGTTTGCTGGCGATAAAATAGAAATCCAATATGGAGAACTATTTTATATGTTTAAGAGTTATTACTTTAGTGTCGAACTGATTTTAACAAGATGTATTCGTAATTTTATAGAATATTAATAATAAATTAAATGAAGCAAAGGTTATAGGGTTTAATGGACAAAAAAATTAAATTTAAACGATTTTCTAATCCACAATGAGACTTTTTGAAATAGGTATATCTGCGAGTGCGAAATAAAAATGTTATTTAAGAAGAGCTGCCATCGCCAGTTAGTTGACCCCAATATCATTTTATTGAAACGTTTTCGTGGATGCGCTTGACTGCGGAAAACGTTTTCAAAGAAAAGAAACCGCGAATTGTTGTAGTTTTACGCTTTAGATGGCAGCCGAGCCCAAAATTCCGTGAGAAATATAACAATGTAGTTGTGCAAAGAGACATTAAGAAAATATGGTTGCATACGTTTGATTTCAAATTATAAAAGTAATTGGATTATTTTAGCTTTATTGTTATTGGATAGAGGATGGCCAGAGCAAAGCTGTCTGGAATTTAGCGGCTTAAATTAATCGCCATCATTGGTGCAATGTTTACCACACCGAGAGGGACCATTGATACTATGATGGATGTAATCACTCTTCATATATTTTTTTCTTAAGAAAGCGAGGATGGTTTTCTAGTGGCTTGTGTGCAATGAAAAACTACGATGGACCAACACGGAATTGTTGAATGAAAATATCTTTGATAATTGCTCCCACCAAATCGTTTGGATTAAAATAGCAAATAAATGCAGGGGAATATAAGAAGAGAACCCTAGATCAAATTAAATACCAAAAAAATATATTGTTAAAACACATTTTTCAAGAAAACACCGAACTAGAAATTATAAATGATATATTCACTAATAAACAACAAAGAAGTAATAATCGCATAAATATATCGCCGATGTGTTTCTTACCACCGTCTCGTATAGAATCAGTGTTGCCAGAATATAATTTTGTAAGGTACCAGATTTGTCTAAAAAATGTACCAGATTACATAAAAATGTACTAGATTCTATAAAATTACCACATTTTTCTAATTGTGAAGAGTGGTCATTAAACAGCAACACAAGATTTATAGAGAACACGAACACAACAATTTTAAACAATATTTGATCTCTCGACAAATTTCTGACACTATTTCTCGAGCATTTTTAACAACATTTTTTATCCGTCGAGCAATGTTTGTACAATTTTTAACACCATGTAATCACTCGAGCAATTTTTAACAGCCTTTCCCAAGCAGCCAGGTGCCGTCATTATGACGTGATTTTTTGGGTTTACTCGTCAGAAACGTCACTATCCCAATTAATGACGTTACTTTAACGTCGTTTTTGTAACGTTAATTAGACGTCAAGACAGACTCGTCATTATGACGTAATTTTTTAGTATTAATTTATCCGAAATATAATATCCTAATCAGTAACGTGTATTTGACGTCGTATTGATGACATAGAATACACGGAAAAAAAATTGTAGAACAAATTTCTACAATTATAGATTTTTTCTCTACAATAAATAGTACATATAGGGACAGGGACAATTTGTAGTAAAAATTTCCAAATATTTGTGGAGAATGTATTGTAGAGTTATTATCTACAATATTTAGTAAAAATATCCAAATCCATCATAAGAATTGTTCTACACATTGTTATAATTTTTGATATTCATTGTATGAATTTATATTAAAAATGTATTGCGTTTTATGAAAATAAATACGAAAATTTTACACAATAAATAGTAAAAATTCATACAAATTGTAGTAATTTTTAATAAAACTTATAGTAGTATTCCATAATTATTATAATTATAACCTAGAAAAAAATATTCCTTAATAAAATATTCAATTTATTGTTTTAATATAAAAGATACAAAGTCTTAATTACATTATGTAATAAATAACAGTAATAATAGCACCCTCAGTCTCAGTTGGCTTTTCTGCACCTGAAAAATATGAAATAAAAATTAATAACAATTGAACTGTTCATACTCTTAAAACGGGGATATTTATCACCTTTACACTGATTTGGATATTAAATGACTAAGTTAGATAACTAACAAAAATAAGAAAGTAGGTATGTCACAATTAAGACAAAAAAAAACATCATTGAGCTTGGCACAAAATTCGATCGTTGGGCACAACATTCGATCGTTGGCCACAACTATTTTTTTTTAAATAATCTACTAAGGTTATTCAAATTAGTTATCTAAAGGTAAATTATTCAGAAACAATAATAAATGTACTTACCACCAATAGAATTTATTATTAAAATTTTCTTAAACGCATCGGTGCTTATAATATAATAATGTGTTATAGGTACTTGTATATGTACCATGCTTTGTTATGTGAACATGGCGAACGGCTACTGCTGTCTGGCCATTTATGATCGACGTCAGAAAACGTTGGCCAATAGCAGAATTCTGTTTTGCTCACATGACTTAGAATTTCTACAATATTATAGAATATTTTTGAACAACATTGAATTTTTTTCATAAACAGGGATGTAAATTATTACTATTTTTTGTAGAGAAAATTACTATGTTTTGTAGAGATAATTATTAATATTTGTACAAATTTTTTCAGAAGTTAGTAGTAGTAATTACGATAATTGTAATAAATTTCTACTTCTACAAACAATAGTAAAATATACTAAACATTGTAGACTTTTTTCCTATTGTTGTAGCATTTTATTCGACAATTCAATTGCTACAATAATGAATAGTTTTTAATTATAAATTGTAGTAAAATTTTCTACAAATTGTTAAGTATTTTTCTACAAGTCTACTACTACAACATTGTAGTAAAATTTTCTAGTCACATTTTTTACCGTGTAGACGTCACTTATAATTCGTCATAATTACGTTATTTGTTAGTATATTTCTGGCAATGTCATATGTCAATTGTCATTGTTGTTTCCTGTTTCCTCCATCTTCGTGATTCTTGTGACAGCCGTGACCTCGTGAACGTGGTGCATTTTTAAATTGTACTTTATTTGATGTTTTAGAAAAAGGTAAAAAATAGAATGTGACAAAATAATAAAGTATATTAAACCGAATTTGGTATTTTACAGATGTATAGCATTGTTGAGTTTGAAAAACCGGATGATGATGGTCTGACGGTTGTGAGGTGGAAAATGGCTGATGCTGCGTAAAAAACAAGTCTTGGCCGCCTTTATAAAGAAATATATAAAGAAATATAATATAAGACTGGGGAGTAATGTTGTACTTTTATTTTTTAATTATGAGTTCTTTCAGCGTATTTTTTAATAGTTTATTTATAAATAAAAGATTTGTAGGGGGTCACTTGATTTAGATACCTTCTATCGTCTCACAGAATCTATGATCTTTTTTTAATAACTTTTATTATAAACTCAGACTATATGTGTACCTCTGAGAAGGTAGTTTTTGGGGCTACTACTTCAATCTCCGGTGAAGAATCCCCTCAGATTTTACAACTAGATACACAATTTACTTTCTATCTTTAAGAATTTTCAGTGGTATGTATTTTAATAGTTCTGTTTTTTAAATGATAATGATACGTGATGTACCAAATTAAAAAAAGTCAAAGTTACCTCAGATCTACATTCCGAGGCTAATAAAGTACGTACTAAAAGAAAACAGGTGCCAACTAGAAAGCTGTCATTCGATGATATTGAAGATGATGAAATCGTAAAGCATGCTTGCCCACCCCCAATTAAAATCAAATCCACAATTTTAAATATGTTGTGTCAGTTCCTCTAATATTCTTTTGTCATTCTATTTCTTTTGGTTTCTTGCACATGACTATTTTATTTATCAGTATAATTTATTTTTAATAATATATTTTTCATGTGTTTTTTTCATCAAGAAAAATATCCTAGTTGATTAACTAGACCAATAGTTCTTCCGTTCCGAAAATTGTTGGATTTATTGAAATTTTACTGAATCTGCTTTAATACCACTTTTACCGTATACTCTACAGAAAATACTGCCGTTTTCGCAAAAACAAATTTGTTGGAATTTAGAAACGTATTGATAATAATAATAATAATTTTCTCGACAAATATTTTACAAGAGCAGTCCAACTTTTTCAATGTTCCCTATGTCCAAAACTCGACAACAAAACTAATTAGCAGAACTCATCAATCTCATAGGAGCCTGTTGAAACTAAAAGCATCTTCATGGTGTCAAGAAATGGTTATTTTTTTATTAAGTATTAATTGCAAGTATCCATTTTTGGCATCTAATGTGGAAAAATATTTGCTGCTCCTATTAATATTTGAAACTGCCTCGCATGAAGCCTTAAATAAATGAGCTGGTCTTTTAATGAATTTATTTAGCATTGAAAAAGCTATACTATGCAAAGTTTTCCAATATTTATTTGAATAATTACCATAGTCGAGGCAATGAAGCACTAAAAAGGCCAAAAGTTTTTTGCATTCCCTTCCAAAAATTAAAAAAAAAAAATGTCCCTACTTTTTATCTTATACAAACCAAAAAGTGCAGTGCTGCAGCCAAGAATGCATTCAAAATATGCATTTTTTAAGACGGCTTTTGGAAGATATAAATAAAATAAACTTTGTAAATAAAAATCAGAGCTGGCCCACATCGAGTTCCCGTAGGTTTTTGAGGTCGCTGATCACGATTATGATGTTCAAATTGACCCACGGCCGACTTGGAGCTCAGGAATGCCGATGAACGTCATCTCTGTGGGACTCTCCCAAAAGTCACGCAGGGAAGGAGATAAACTCGGCGCCCGGGTGTTTTTTGAGTCGCTGAATTCAAATATAGCATCAGCAAACACCTCCCGGACACCTGGTGTGCCGAAACCTGGAGGTGGACGTCATCTTCGAGAAATTTCTTGACAAGATCGACAAAAACAACCCGAAAATCATTGTGTAGGCGTTTTTTGGGACGCTGAATCCAAATTGCACGTCGAAAACTACCCCCTGAACACCTGGTGCACCAAAACCTGGACGCGGACCTCATCGCCGTGATTTTTCCTCACACAATCGAAAAAGACGAACCGAAAATCGTTATGTGGGTTTTTTTGGGGTGCTGAATCCGAATTTCCCGCCGAAAACGACCCTTTCAATACCTGATGCACCGGAACCTGGCACTGGAAGTCATCTCTGTGGGACTCTCCCAAAATTCACGCAGGGAAGCAAAGAAACTCGGCACCCAGGGGTTTTTGGGTCGCTGAATTCAAATGTGGCATCGTTGAACACCCTGGTGCGCCCGAACCTAGACATTGGTGGGCAGTTTATGGACTTAGGAGAAAGTATCTGTGTATACTTACACAAAAGCTTCGAGCGTTGGGAGAAAAGTGAAAGGCCACTCGGCAAAGTATGGAGATCTAGCCGGAGATTATTCTCGTTATTCTCCTCGCTCTATTCAAACCCAGCAATTAGAATTTTACAAGACTGGATTAACTTTTTCGAGGGCCCCAGGCGAGAGTTACGCATCAATGAATGTGTGAAATTATGAGACGATTTTCGGTTAATCTTTTACGATCGCGTCCGGAAAAGCCTCGAAGACGACGTTCAGCCCGAGGTTCAGGTGTTCAGGATGTCGTTTTCGACGTGAAATTCGAATTCAGCACCCCCAAAAAACGCCCCCTCAATGATTTTCGGGTTGTTTCGGCGATATTGTAAGAAAATTTCTCGATGATGACGTCCACGTCCAGGTTGAAGCACACCAGGTGTCAGGGGGGTGTTCGCCGATGCCATATTTGAATTCAGCGACCCAAAAAACCACCGGGCGCCGAGTTTGTTTCCCGGCGTTCCTCAGCTCCAGGTCGGCTGTGGGTCAATTTGAACATCATAATCGTGACCAGCGACCTTGGAAACCCTCAGGAATCCGATTTGGGTCAGTTCTGACTCTTATTTACAAAATTCTTTAATCTTCCAAAAGCCGTCTCAAAAAATGCATTTTTGGCTGCAGCACTGCAAATTCCGGTTTGTATAAGATAAAAAGTAGGGACGTTTTTTCCAAAAAATTTTTGAAAGCGAGTGCAAAAAATCGCATTCCGATCCGTCTTAGTCCAAAAAATTTTTGCTTCAATGTTTCGACTACCAGGAAACTTACAAAATCTGATTGCGTATCGTCAACGGATAAGGAATTATTCTTGTAAATGGTATCTTTTAAATGTATATGCACTATTTTTCCAGTCATCGTTTTAAATTCTTCGTCGTCATTAAACACCATATTTATAATCCTGTAGTATCCTTTTCTTTATATCTTCACATTCCTTTGGTAATGAGTTTAAAGGAATTTTTGAAAACTTTTTAATAGAAGCTAAGGTATTTTCTACTAATAGTGTATTCTAATGCTTTCTTTAGTTTTAGGTTAAATACCAGAAGTTGCATGTGAGAAATGATTAAAATTTTAAATATTTCAACTGTCGCAAAGATATGAACATTTTTCTTTTATGTTTACAGAAACAGATTTTTTTATTACCTTCGTGTTAAGGGTAGATGGGGTGATACATACCCAAGTGTTTGTCCAATTTAAATAGCTACAGCCTTGCAAACTTGGCTGTTGCCATATGGCAATGCTTGGCGTTTACACACAGTAATTTTAAATTATTATTGCAGGCATGGATTTTTTTTACTTGCATAAGCGCTTAATATGGTTTATAACGACGATATTGAAGGTGACAATTATATTGAGCCACCAGAACCTAATGTAGAATCAGATGAGGGCGCAGCTGAAGAAGAAGATGGTGTGTAATGAGCAACAAATGTCCACAGAATTTGTAATTTTTAAAGTTGTTTTTATTTCTTTAGATTACTTGATGGGTGTAGCCTGTCTCGGCACACTTAATTACGGTAAATTTTATGACACATTGCCGGTCCTTTTGTAATGACCCATCACAGGTAATAGAAAGGGTGTATCCCATCTCGGCACACTATACTACGGTCAATATCAACGGTCGATATCAATGACAAAAATTGAAATTTGGAACTATCAAAATGTTATTAGTAAACATATATTTGTTATAAAATAGGAATATCTAAAACTTATAATAAGTGCAATAGTATTAATACACCTCACAGAATTAATACTGATACAAAAAAGAAACAGAATTTTATTGCTAAGAAAATATCTGAATACAAAAATAATAAACTGACTAAACTTGACTATGTGAAAATTTAAATTTGGAACTGTCAAAATGTTATGAGTAAAAATATATTTGATATAAAATAGGAATATCTAAAATAAATAATCTAAATATCAATAGTTTAGAAAGAATTAACTATCATAATCCTAGGTAATTCATTATGAGATTTTTAAAACTTCATAATACAGATAATTTCATTTTTGTCTATTCATAAGAAATATCAAAACATAATAATTAAGTATAATCCTTTTAAGTGCAGACCATCGGGCGCCGGAGGTAGATACCTAATTAAATTCATAGCTTACGGAAACTCGAGTTGTGAATTATGTCAAGCTTCAACTATTAGTTTACTTTCGTTAGTTATTGAGTAAAGAGTGTATAAAAGTGTAAAAACAGATACATGGCTAGTTCTGGAGATTTGAAGGAAATGTACAGTCAAAGGGGGAAAATGTTATTAGTACTAAATAACTTCAAGTACAAGGAACATTTTCAAAAACTATCTTCTGGAGAATCTAAATGGAGATGTATCAAAGACAAGTGCAAAGCCTTCATTCATACTTTGGGTCTGATCGACTCATAACGAGTTTGAATGCAAACCATACGCACGAGCAGGAGGAAACAAATGTTTTGGAAAGGCAAATATTGACATATTCAACCAAAAGAAAATCTGAGAGCGACATTGCAAAAAAACCAGCAAAAGTGATAATAAAATAACTTTATGAGCAGCGTACAAATATGATGAATCTAACGTCAAAAGACATACATTGCGTAAGAAAAAACATATATTACGCCCGGCGGAAGTTGGTGCCAGCTTTGCCAAAATCATCGATTATTCAAATTCAATGGATTTATTTTTATGTGTAGAAAAATTCAAATATCAACATTTTAGTAAATCTAGTACAATCAATAATTTAGTTCAATGTTTAAGTGCTCCACCCTCATTCGTTATTTAACCTCGTTTTACTTGTAACTGTCACATAGATTAAACTCAGACTATGAAGACTTCAGACTATCAAAATATGATTAAAAAATATTGTGATTGAAAAGCTGATTTCTTGTGAACACCAACTTTTTTCGATGTGCTCCATTCAAAGATCTTTACAGACTGATTCCCTTAATTTTAGGTATTTTTATGCACGATACACAGACTAACGGTATGTTCCTGCGCATGCAGCTGACTGACGGTGACGTCACGTGGGACATAAAAATATAAGCATTAAACGGAGATAGTGTTTAACACGTTCGCTGCGACTCAGATTTAGAACGAGGGCGTCCAGTGCTAACGTACTTGTTTACATAAATCTGAGGTTGGGACAAATGACTTATTTAAGTTATGCGCACATGACAAATATAGCGCATGACTAATTAATAAGTCATGCGCATCGAAAGTGAAAATTCGATATTTTGCCAATTTTAGATTTTATGCAGTTACTTAAGCTTTATTGATTATTTTGTAATATATTCGTTTACAAATATGAAGGATTAAATAGTAATAAAAATATTAATTTTGCTCATAAATTATAGGTATTGTGACAAAATCGGTAACCTGGTCACAAGATAAGTAAAAAATATAGACTAAAAAATACAAGATTGACTCAAATTTGTACTTTCTGGGCATGGTAGTTCTCTTGCAATCTCTTTTCTTATTATGTGAAATAAAAATAAGTGTGCAGAAACAAATTATTTATTTATAAAAAGTAAATACTCAAAAAAATTACTTATTTGGTAAATTTAAACTTTTTTGGTCAAGTTTACTTCGAAAATACTTAAAACCAATTTTTCTGTTCGTTTATCTTATTATCATGTGTTCGTGTCCTGTTCATGCATGGAATTATTTCAAAAGAACCATTGTATTGGGACAGGAAACTACTGTTTTATCTACTAAAATTTTAAAATACCGATTTATTTTCTTTGCTTAATGATGCCCGTGCACCTGGTGAAATTCAGTTTTCTTTTCTTGCGTCTATGTTTAAGAGGAATCTCACAACTACTTTCCTCAAAGTGGATAGCGCAACTTCAATTAAGTTTGTCCTTTCTATGATAATAATTTACCCACATTTTATGTCATTCGGAAATATCTCCACCGCGCAGACAGATTTAAAAAAAATATATTTAATTTATTATTTTATCTATGGATTCTACGTACTTATTATTCTTATTTATAATTTTATTATATAACTTAAAATCACGAAGCTTTAAATGTGCTAACTCCAAAAACTTCAAAGAATGAACAGTTTCTGTTAATTAATGATAAAAGAGAAAATCTCGTAATTTTTTCATGTAAGAATAATTTGGAGTTCTTAATGGAACGTTCTCTTACCGGCTACAGATTTCATTTGACCCAATCTGTCAAAGGTTTGGTTTTATATTAATTGTAGTTTTATATTTAATAAAAATACTATTCTTACTTTTAATGAAGTTTTATTTTTTATTATACTTCACATTGGCAATCAATAATATTTTAACAACTACATAACAACTATAAAGTCTCTAGTCTTCATAATGACAACCTAAAAATATTATCTTAACACCCTCTCTTAATTTTAGGTTGGGATTTAATGACAACATAAAAGTCAAAAAAATGTCAATTTTAAAAACCATATTAAGTTGTGTTCATGAAAGTATTTTTTAGTGTTTGAAATTTGACATTTCCTAGCGGTTTAGTGAGAATGTCCGCTATTTGATTTTCACTAGCACAATATTTTAGATTCACTGTTCCTTCATGGACTTTTTCACTTATGAAGTGATATCTAACGTCTATATGTTTACTGCGTTTATTGAATTGCCCATTTTTAATAAGTTATATGGCACTTTGATTGTCTACATTCAAATCAATCTTGATGTCGTCACCAGTAAGTTCGTCAATCAAGTGTTTAAGATAAATAAGTTCCTTTACACACTCAGCGGCTGATATGTACTCAGACTCCGTACTTGAAAGAGACACTATTGGTTGTTTCCTGGATCCCCATGAAATAGGTCCTTTACAAAAAAATATTATATATCCAGTGGTACTTTTGCTAGTGTCTATATCTTCTGCAAAGTCTGAATCACAGTAAGCAATTAACTTCTCACCTGCTTTTTCATAACTGATGCCATCACTTTGTGTATTTACTAAATAGCGAAATATACGTTTAATATTGATAATATCTTGTTCTGTAGGACTTTCTATTCTTCTACTACAAAAACTCACTGGGTAAGCTATATCTGGTCTAGTCTTATTTGTCAGGTATAATAGAGTTCCCTCAGCTTCTCGGTATGGATAATCAGTATGTGCAGTTTTAGTTTCTTCAAAGTTCTTAGTAACCATCGGAGTAGATACTGGTTTTGCATTTTGCATATTAAATTTTTCTAGTATGGACTTCACATAACATTCTTGTTTTAATAAAATTTTTCCTGGTTGTTTCTCAATTTCTATTCCTAAAAATGTATGTGGATTTTTAAATATTTTCATCTCGAATTCAGTTTTTAAATTTCTTAGTAGATTTTCCAAATCTGTTTCATTTTTACTTATAACAATTCCATCGTCAACGTATATAGCTAGGTATAAAGTTCGTTCTTCATTTCTAAACATGTATTGATCGGATTTTAATGCAATTAGACCACAAGCCTTTAGAGATTTTGTGAATCTTTCAATTTTGATATGCCTCTGTTTCAGAAATATATTCTTTAAGATATATTGTAGCTTCATTTTTAAATTTTAATAAGTAAACTGGAATAGTGCGTATAATCATCTAGGACTGTTAGTATGTATTGTTTTGAATCCCAAGTTGATGGTTGTACGGGGCTGCAAATATCTGTATGTAGTATTTCTAAAGGTCTCCTTGCTCTTTGTCTCATAGTGTTAAATGGGTTTCTAGTCTGTCTTGCCTGTAAACAGACCTCACAGGTACTTATCTTTACATTCAGATTTATTTAAAGTCATCCCTGTCGATAAGTCAATTAATTTGCACATATTTTTATAACCCAAATGTCCTAGTTTTCTGTGCCATTCTTCAATATTCCCCGTTTTATCTGTTAAATTTGCCTCTTCTGATTGATTTATTTTAACTACATATAATCCATTTTCTGTTTTGTTTCCTTCTAATACTTTTGTTACATTTTTTTTATTATAACTTTTTCTTTTGTAAAAATTACTTCACCATTATTCTCTGTTATGGCATTAACAGACAGTAAGTTTTTCCTAAGTTCTGGAATGAATAGAACGTCTTTTAGTATGCATGAAGTAGTTTCAATATTTCCTTTCCCTTCTGCTAACATCTTTTCATTTTTCTTTGCTACTTGTATGCTTGACTGTGTTTTTTCTAAATTTATAAAAAGTTCTTTAGAATTTGCCATGTGACAACGACAAAATCATTAGTGTTACCGTCTTGGTTTTCTGTTAGGAATGATATTTTATTTTTTCTTGATTTTTCCTTTTCTCTAAAGAAGCAAATCTTTTCTGAATGATTCATTTTCTTACATATACTGCATACTGTTTTAGTTTTATTTGTTTTAAATGGTTTACTGCCTGAAGCTTTTGCATAACAATTTCTGGAATCTTCCACCAATATCACACTTATTTTCATAATTTGTTTTTCTACAAAATTTAGTGTAATGGGTGGTAGTTTTGCAGTTCTGGCAGTATTTGGCACTGCTCTGAAATGCTACTTCATTTACATTTTCCTTTGCCCTATTTCTAGATTCTTCTAGTATTAATCTTGCTGTTAAATTATCTACAGTCTTTTCACTAGTTGCAGTTGAATCCCATGCAGTTACAAAGTTCCTATATTGTTCAGGTAATGTGGAAAGGATTTTCGATATGACCATATTATCGATTATTATTTCATTTAGTGACTTTAGTTTATGTATAATATTTTTTATTTTACTTATATGCAATCCCATATCTTCACTTTTTTCATATAAATAATTATAAAATTGGGAAAAATCCGCCAACAGTCGAACGGGCTATTTTTTTTTATTTTTTTTTTAAACGATTTTAGACCTTCTGAAACACATTTCAAAATACTTTTTTTGCCCTGCAAACGCTATAAAATATTTTTTTCTTACCTTAAAACTATTAAAATGTGTCCTCCAATTTTGATGTTGAAAAAATTTAAACTACATCATTTTGATTAATTTCTTGTTATAGAAACTGCTAAATAATAACACTAGACCATCCATAATGCAATAAACCATCCAAATTTTTTCGTAATTAGTATTATTTTCTTAATTTACGACCAACTTAAAGTTCGTCAAAATGATCAAATTTTCATAACCGCAATGACAATTAACATTGGCAGTGTGACATGCGTCTAAAAGAAATACAATGTTGCCATATCAATTATGTATTACATAGCAATGGTAATTTTTACCTATGCCCTGCGTTGTACCAGGCCAACCAATTGACTTCAGTATTAGAAAAATTATATAAAACTAACAATTTAAAAAATACCCATATCAAGATCTTCTTCCTCGCCCTCATCGGCAGAATACTCTTCGACGTCAATATTGATATTTTCTAAATTGCAAGGATTATACAATTTTCCCGCCAGTTTTAAAAACTCTTTAACTAACCGAACCTAACCAACCCTCATTAGCGTCTGGCTCGTAAACCTCGATCCCAACTTTTAACGAACGTGTCTTGTATCGTGGGCATCTAATAGTAAGAAAATATACAATTAGAAAATGAAGGAACGACTTCTTGTAAGGTGGCGGCTTTGCCGCCACCAGAAAATTTTAAAACCATACCTGGCTACGCCGACCGGCATAAACTCCAACGGCCTGGACACAGCTCAAATTGAAAAACCTAACCTAACCAACCCTCATTAGCGTCTGACCAGTGAACCTCGAACCCAACTTTTAACGAACGTGTCTTGTATCATGGGCATCTAATAATAAGAAAATATACAATAAGAAAATGAAGGAACGACTTCTTGTAAGGTGGCGGCTTCGCCGCCACCAGAAAATTTTTAAACCATACCTGGCTACGCCTACCGGCATAAACTCCAACGGCCTGGACACAGCTCAAATTGAAAAAAAAACCTAACCTAACCTAACCAACCCGCATTAGCGTCTGGCCCATAAACGTCGATCCCAACTTTTAACGAACGTGTCTTGTATCGTCGGCATCTAATAATAAGAAAATATACAATAAGAAAATGAAGGAACGACTTCTTGTAAGGTGGCGGCTTCGCCGCCACCAGGAAATTTTAAAACCATACCTGGCTACGCCGACCGGCATAAACTCCAACGGCCTGGACACAGCTCAAATTGAAAAACCTAATCTAACCTAACCAACCCTCATTAGCGTCTGACCAGTGAACCTCGATCTTAACTTTTAACGAACGTGTCTTGTATCGTGGGCATCTAATAATAAGAAAATATACAATAAGTAAATGAAGGAACGACTTCTTGTAAGGTGGTGGCTTCGCCGCCACCAGAAAATTTATAAACCATACCTGGCTACGCCGACCGGCATAAACTCCAACGGCCTGGACCTAGCTCAAATTGAAAAAAAATGTATTTTAAATATTAGATAAGTACCGACATGCCGTAATTAACGTACAATCATCATGAAATGAAATAAAAAAAAGGTTGTCTGTGATTACTACAAATGTTTTCACTTCGAGATCCAAATTTACCTACTGGTCGGACACTATGTAATTTTTCAGCCAACTTTCACTAACCGAATTATTTCCTGACTTATATGTTTTCTTACTCGATTTGGCAACACCGCAATTATAGAAACTAGACACATCAATTGTCATTAAAAATAATTTAATGTTTATTTATTTTTCTAACAAACTTAAAATGAAAAATAAGAAAATTTGATTGTTTATGAAAAAATTTGGTACGGTTTATTGCTCTATGAATGGTCTTATATTGATATTTAGCCGTTTCTACAACAAGAAATCAGTGAAAATGGTTTATTTCACATTTGTTTTATGATGGAGACTGGACAACAAATTTTAAGGATTTTCAGGAATTTAAGGTAAAATTTTTTTTTTTAAATAAGTGTTAGCGGACCCAAAATTGTTATGCATAGTGTGTTTCCAAGTGTCTAGAAACTCTTTATAACATTTCAATAGTTATATCCGCCGTTCGAGTGTCGGCGTATAATACAATAGTAATGTACAAATTTGATCTGTTGTGCTTTTTTCAAATATGTTTGTAAGTTTTTCAAACATATCTTTGGAAGTTTCGCAATCTATAATTATTAGTTTTTTATCAATTGTAGTTACGATCAGTTTTTGTGCTTTTGCATCTTTCTTTAACCAATTTGCTTTATCTTCATCCTTTGTTAGGGCATTTCGTAATTCTTTTCCATTTATAATTCCGTATAGGTCATTTGCTTTAAAGGTAACAATTATTTGAAACTTCCATATTTGATAAGATGTTTCATCAACCAGTCTCTCTATATAGGCGGTATCGTCAGAATTCATCTCCAGTTTCCGTTTTATTTTTACCTTTTTATTTTTATATTGGGCGTAGTCCTGGGCCCATAACCTGTCAAAGGTTTGGTTTTATATTAATTGTAGTTTTATATTTAATAAAAATACTATTCTTACTTTTAATGAAGTTTTATTTTTTTATTATACTTCACATTGGCAATCAATAATATTTTAACAACTACATAACAACTATAAAGTCTCTAGTCTTCATAATGACAACCTAAAAATATTATCTTAACACAATCTTGGTATCGACAAATTCAAAAACTTGGACTTAGCCAAGAATATAAAAATAAAAATTCTGAAAATGGTAAATGGCTGAGATATTGCTTTGGCCTCCTATTTTTACAACCCGAAAAAGTGGATGATTTTTATTTCCTGGAACTGTACGAGTTAAAACCCAATAACGAATGTTAAGAAAAGTTTTCCCGATTATCTTTTGAAAACATACTTAACAAATGAATCAAAATTTCCTCCACATATTTGGGCAAATGCATCTGCAGACCTTAACAAGACAACAAATGCACGTGAATCATTTTATTCACATTTTAATAATTCCTTGTATCAAACACATCCAAATTTATTTATTTTTGTAAACGAACTTTTATGTGTTCAATCTGAAACTTATATTAAGTGCAATAGCATTAATACACCTCACAGAAATAATACTGATACAAAAAAGAAACAGAATTTTATTGCTAAAAAAATATCTGACTACAAAAATAATAAACTGACTACACTTGACTATGTGAAAATAGTTGCGCATTATTACGCATATAATAACTAGTGGTCCTCTTGTTCGTCAAAACTTTATAAACTAATTAGGTATATCTAGTATTAAGTTTAAGATATAGCTAGTAGAATGTCTATCTTGTAGTTTTGTAATAAATACCGTTTTAAAAGAAATTTAATGATTGTTTTATTATTGTCCCTGTACATTCTAAAATGTGATATAATATAAAACAAACAAAAAATAAATAAACAGAGTTCTGTAAATATTGTTAAAAAACAATTAATAATATATGTATAATAAATTATTGAAATTATTCCTCAGTAAAAAAAAATGTGTCTATATGGGCTATACATAACAGCATAGATATGTGCCGACTTGGGCTATATAGAAAAAAGTACCTGCATAGTTATGTGCCGACTTGGGCTATATAGAAAAAAGTACCTGCATAGTTATGTGCCGACTTGGGCTATATAGAAAAAAGTACCTGCATAGTTATAACTGTACCGTTTACCTGCTTGGTGTGCCGAGTTGGGCATCGCCCTACTTGATGACCTAATATCTCGTCAATTGCGACCCCCTGCTGAGATAAGAGTGCTCGATAATAAAAGCACAGCTTATACAATACAGCTAAAACACTCTCTTGGCGGCAACGGTTTGCTTCGATTTCGTCGCGCATCGCTTAAGCTCACTACCTAGAATGGATATGAAATATATTCGTTCAATTGAAGGCAATAGCATACTTTTTCGTTTTGTAATCTGTGCATGGATATTAGCCAATCTACGCACATACTACAAAACGAAAAATTATGTTATTGCGTTCAACTACGAATATATTTCATATCCATTTTAGGTAGTGAGAACACTTTAACAAAATTAAATCTACAAATCACAGTTCATATTTTGGTCACCCAACTCCTATTATTTAAAAATTTTTAAATAAGTGATAATTCTGTTAAACTAATTGTCAATATATATTTTAGTTATTGATATTAAATATACATTAAAATTTTTGTGTAGACTCGATAAATAATAGCATTTTTGTTTTTATGATGTCCACATTTAAAAAAAAATAAATTTTAATCAAACTACATGATACTTATTTAATTACGAGTATTAAAACTAAAGTCCTGAAAGTTTCGGTGAAGATGAGGACAGAACATCTGCCTTCCATGCGAAAAGCCCGGGATCGAATCTAGGCCGAGGACTAATTAATTTTTCATGTTTATTTTATTTTATAAATTAGTCAACTTCGTAAATTATTTTAAAATTAGTTATTTTGTCTAAATAACCTAAAATAATTTTTTAAATTTGTAGATTTTCGTTAGTGGGTCGTAGAAAAAATATACTGACCATATCGAGTGGATTGTTCATATCACAATCAGACGATTGAGTACTCCGCCTACGACGTCGTGCTCAAACTTCGTCTTTGTGTGATATGGCTATCATATCCACCCTTGTTGAACAAACTACAATTTATTTGTTTTCTTGGTTTAAGTTTTACATCAGAAATAAGAAATAAATTAATTTACTTTTCAAGTTTTTTTGTAAAAATCGATATTACTTTCTCCAAGTACAAATTTAGTACCTACCTAAAATAAGTACTAATTATGTAATATCGTGTAATATTGTAATTCAAATTTCACATTACTATAAAGTTTCAAAATTCCCTACTTCGGTATGGTCAGATAAAAATTGAATATATTATATTAATAAAAACTGTTAAAGTATTACTTCTACAAATCTGTATTTCAATTAATAAGAATACATCTAAATATAACCAATATTGTTAAAATAAAAGCACAAATTCTTTATAATTCCAAAATACCATAGAGTTCCCAGACCTCAGTCGAAGCATTCGTTTATCTAGGTATAAACCCTTTGCGCGAAGAGTAACACTTGCCAGAGATACGGGGTACCACTTGATTTGCATCCACGAGCGTGACACATTTCTTTAACAATTGAAGCCCTTGGTGTAAAAAGGATCCAAGTCACAATTTGTCGTGAAGTGACTGTTTTAGCTCAAAACATTTGTTAACGAGGATTTTACTAGCCACATACAAATTATTTTACCTCTAATCCGAAAGATGTGCTATTTTTCGTAATATTTATATTTAAATAATTTTTTTAATTATATTTGACAGATTTAAAACAAATTAAAAATTTAATTTTCCAAAACTTACTTAACATGGCATATAACCAACCTTATTACGTCAAGGTTTTCAATTTTTTCAATAATAAAAAAATTGCTTAATCCGGGCCCGACTTTTCCCTTTAATCTAACAGAGATAGCACCATTCCGTCTTGATTGGTTCTCGACCGCCAGATCAAAGACGCCGACACGGAGTTGTGGAGCTGTATTGTATAAGCTGTGATAAAAGGTTGAGCTCACAATACGAAACTAAAGATAATGTTGGAGTAGAACCTCACAAAACCGCAGTCCCCCTATTTGTCCTTTTATCGGATACATGAATTGGTTAAAAGACAGACGTAATCAAACAAAAAAAAATTGTTCCTATGTGGGATAAAGAAGCAGACTTCGCAGTTGCACGTCTACGATATTTCCCATATTCAAGATATGAACAAATGTCTGTGATTCAAATTTTTAAAGAATTTATAGACGCCATATCTATTTTTAAACTGCCCTGATCCTCAAATCACAGCCGATGAAATTAGCAATTTTATTCGTTAATAGATATAATAATTTGTGTTTAAAATGCAATGTAGACAAATTGTTTCGGACCCTTTCATTCACGTTAATTTGGTATAGTTCATTACAGTTCACGTGCTTAATTTTTTTTTTATTTAACGTTAATGTTTGCATTCAAAATAAAAATTTTGTTCGAAGAAAAACAAGAACGCTAATAGGTTAATACTTTGGAATGCTACGATGCCCGGAACAAAGTTTCTTTGATTCTAGTTCTGGGATAAAATGGCGTTGAAGGTAATCAAAAAGCAACTTGCTAATATGAGAGCCGAATTTTAACAAGTCCTGAATTACTTTTTTGTACCTTCATATGTTTTACTTATTACATTAACTTGGTCATTACAACTAAATAATTACAATTATTTTGCTATTATTATTATTATTATTATTAACATTTTTAATATGTTTAATCTGTTTTTAATCTCATGTGATTTCACTTAAAAATTAAAATCGTCTCTAAGGTTGCTTATAACACTTAAAATCCTATCTTATTGGTTATTTTTACTATCATTTCTTCAACATTGTAAAGTTATACTATTCTTATATGTCTGATTATGGTTAAATTTAACTAAAACTAGTTATCTTTGAAATTTTAATATATTTGTGGTTAAGTATTATTTTTCTTGTTAATTGTTAATTATTTATATTAGTTAGAAGCAATCCCGGTATTATAGTTGACTCTTGTATCTGAAAGTCCCGATTTTAATCATAGAGCCAACTAATTACACTTTTAAACGCATTAATGATTAAATTATACATTTTCAAATTTTGTAAAATACCAAGCTTTACTTATTTACATACAAATATTTAAACTTACCAATCTTAATCCTCTGAGTACAGACAATCCATCAACTAATTCGAAAATAAGATCAAGTAAACTAGCAGACACGATGATGAGGTCGAAAATATTCCATCCGCAGTGAAAGAAGTCCTTACTTAAAGCCATGATCTTCAGGCAGCATTCGAACGTAAATATGGAAGTAAAAACCTGAAAAGAAAGCCATTCTTTAATTCATTTATTTTTACTGGTCGTGTTTAAAAAACCTTTTTATTGACAATTATCGAACATATTTTTTTTATTACTATTATTTTAATCACTACTACCTATTATGCAATGTTGACATATCTTACTTTTTAAAAATTTGAAAATGGCCATAGTTTTACTTTAGTTTTACTTTACTATCAACAGCAGCTTTTTTCTTTAGTTTAGTAATTTAATTGTTAAGTATTACGCAAAATCTAGGCTTTAAAGTAACAAGGATATTTCTGAATAAAAAAAAATAACAGCAACTTATTCATATATAAACAATTATTTGGTGTTCTTATGTTATTAATATTATGTTATGCAAATAATACATTTGTGTTAAGTTAATGTTAAGTCATTTCAATTTGTATAATAAGTCATAACTTATTATTAATAATTATGGAGTAAAGGTATTTACCTATACTGCCTATGTGTTAAGATTTCTGCCTTTTTCAATAAAAATCTTTGCCTTTATAAGCGTCTTTTTCTTTAATTTCTTGGCAGGTCTGTAACCATGTATGTTGCTAAAATTGTTTTACTAATTTTTGGATGTCTTTGTTAAAGTTACTGATATTTATTGGTTTTGATTTCCCAGCTAGGGAATCACCTGTTTTTTCTGAATATTTTATGTTTTGTTTTGATAAATTTCCCGATGTACATATAAAAGCAGTTCATGCATATATTTGTTTGCAATTTTTGCGATAATTCCTGAGACTTTTGTGTAAAAGTTATTGGCTTAATATGCTTCCATACTTATTTATGTTTAACAAAAAAAGTAATTTAGATCAAATGATTTATTTATTTTATTTATTTATTACAATGCTCTACAGGCAAACCCAATTAAATAGCAGGAATAAAAGAACACATACATTATGTAGAGTAAGTGATACAAAATATACAAAAATTTGTAAACAGCTAGTACGTAAAATACAATGCAATTCAATTTTTTTTTTAAATTTAGGAAATGTCACTACTCACACTAGAGAGTTATTGCAAGTTCACTTAAGGTCAGTCACTATTAGTGCCGCTCTTATTTTGACATCTGAGCATGCGTAGATCACTAACTTTAATAAAGATTGTGCCTGTCCTTAATAGAGAGATATTGCAAATTTCTATAAAGCCAGCCACTAATAGTGACATCGTAATTAGAGTCAAATAAATTCCATGCTAAAATCAGAATAATTGCAAACCTAAAATTTTGACATTAGAATCCTCGTCCTTGTACTTATTTCTAACCTTATAAGGTTTAAATGACGATTATATTAAATATTTAATATTAAAATACTTCTAACGGATACGAATGTCGCCGAGCGCATCCGAAAGCTATGAAGTCGCCACTACCTGCTGCCCTTAAACATCCACAATTAAGGACAGGCACAATCCTTAATAAAGTCAGTTTTAGAAAATAAACATCTGCGCATGCTTAGATGTCAAAATAAGAGCAGCACTAATAGTGACTGACCTTAAGTGAACTTGCAATAACCCTCTTATTAAGGACAGGCACAATCTTTAATAAAATTAGTGATCTGCACATGCTCAGATGTCAAAATAAGAGCGGCACTAATAGTGACAGATCTTAACTGAACTTGCAATAACTCTCTACTATTCACAACGCGGCTAATAGCAAAGTATATTAACCGTTGAGTAGCGACATAAAGCGTCGATGCCTTTGATCTTGATCAATTTTTTTACCTACGACCGGATGAGCTAGAGACTTGAAAGTTGGTAGGTGCACAGGGTTTTGATTTTTGATAACAATAGAAATTATTACTTATGGACCTTCTTATTTATTAATCGAGTTGTCTCAAACTTTAAATTTCGCGTTGTTTAAACATGTCGCTGAATACAATTTTTGACTAATAAATCCACAACAACGAATTCCTATTACAGCTGCCGGACTAAAGTGAAAGGGATTGTTTACATCTTTAGAAGACGTCTCGCCTCTCTATTTCGCGTCGGCGCACTAGAATTCGGTTCCTCAGCTGTCGCTACTCAACGGTTAATATACTTTGCTAATAGTATGAAATGGAGAATTTTTCAGAACATTTGTGCGAGTTACAGATATGTGAAATATGTCAGAATTTCTAGAGGATACTCTCGGAATGCAGATATCAATTTTTCTCAACAATTCAGGAGAATCAATTAAATCGTTAACAATTTTAAAACCTAACATATAACAATAATATTCACGTCTTTTCAAGAGGCTTAAAAGTGATATCTTTGAAGAAGATTTTGGTGTGGTCTTCCAACTGGCGGATAAACACCATCCTCCTTTAAACACAGTTATTTTAGAAACCGCCTTTGAACTGCTTGAATTCGATCCGTGGGAAGTTGGTAAAACGGACTTTAGACGACAGACGCATACTTTAATCTTATAAGAGAGTAATATAACGTTTTTAATGTGGCTACATCTTTAAAATCCCTGGTACAGTAAGTCATAAAACCATACATACGATGTTTCAATCATTTTATGAATGTGACATATAAAGGTCAATCTGGGATCAAAAATTACCCCTAGGATGGGGTGCTGCATTGAACACACACATGCATTCACTAGAAATTCTTCAGAAAAGGTTTTTGAAAATTATTTTAAAGAAAGAAAGAACATACCCTACAAGTTTATTATTTAAAGAAGCTAAAGTATTTAATATACGTCAATTGTATTTTTTTAAAGTTGTTATGAATTATCATACTAAACAAATATTTCACATACGAAACCATTCATATAACACACGCAAACGGCTTCACTTAATACCGAAAATGCAAAAATCAATTGGTCAACGATCATATATATATCAAGCTCCAAAATTCTATAATATAATTCCTGAAAACGTTCAATCTATAAGAAATGTCTATCATTTTAAGTCATCTCTAAAAACATTTTTGTTTGAAGAAGATTTAATTATTTCTATTAATTTTATTATATAATTAGTACATTTCAAAAAATATAATAGTATACTTTATACTACATTTATGTTATTTTTAACTTTACTTACCAGTCGAAACAAGCGTTTGTTCGCTTATCGACAACTTTATATTTATTTTTCTTGTACGTATATTTTTTTTTTACTTGTTTGTATTCATGTTTTTTTGAAAAATAAATATTTTTTTATTATTATTATTAGATCTGTAAAAGTATGTGGTCGTTGAAGTGAGACATTATCTATTAAATAATTATATTTCATTTGGTCGGTTTTTAAAATAAAAGACATAACTTTACGTTTAATTGGGTTAAGTTCAAGTTTATTATTATTATTACACTATTTAACCACTAGATTAAAGTTCATGTGAAGTTGTTCATAGTCGCCAATACTTGACACACGCTTGAATAATTTTAAATCTTCTGCATACAGTAGAAGTTGCTCTTTAATTACACTCAAGATATCATTGATGAAAATATTAAATAGTAACGGCCCCAGAATGGAACCCTGTGGAACTCCAGATGTTGTTGCAAATTTGACAGACTTAAACCCATGAAGCTGTAGAAACTGAGTACGATTTACTAAATAGCAATGAAAGAGATTTATTAAAGGGGGGACAACTCAAACCCTGTAAGTTTTCCAAGAAGAATACCGTAGTTAAGTCTGTAAAATGCCTTTAAGAAATCTGTGTAGAAGACATCCATCTGGGTGCGCTCATCAATAGATTCAGCAATGTATTGTGTGACGGTAACCAGGTTGGTGACTGTTGAGCGACCTTTCATAAACCCATGTTGATTGACTGATAGCATTTTATTTCAAATTTCAAATATTTTGAAGAAATTGCATATTATGGATATTGGTCTTTTATCCCCCTTTTTGAAAACTGGACATACTTTTGAGGTCTTCTAAATATCTGGAACTGCTGATTTCCTGAGGCTAAGGGAGGACCAAGTTGAAAGGCACAATCCTTTAAAATAAAAGCTGGAATATGGTCTGGACCAGTGGTCTTTTTTAGGTTTAATAGACTTTAGAGCTTCATATACCTCTTTTTCGGTAAAACTATTGACATTAAGGAACGGAACATTAAGTCGTGAATTTGAATTAGCAATAATAATAATTACTGACGTCATCAAATTTATGATCTAAATTGAACGATACTGGGGTGGTGAAGTATCTTGAAATAAAAATTTAAGTTAAAATCAAAATGTCGGGGTTTTTTTGTTGATTATTAAGAAATGTGATAGAAAATAAATAGATTGTCAGGTAGAAGCAGGATAGGCAGAGGCAGGACAGATACATACAGAAGAGACAGACACGAACAGCACAACAGGTAGAGATTAGCAGATAGGTACAGACTAGCAGAGAGGTAGAATCGAGCAGACAGGCAGAGACAAGCGGACAGGTAGAGGCAATATAAAGACAAGTGGAGACAAGGAGCTAACAGGAAGAGAAGACTGAAAAATTTAAAAATTAATTTTTTGTTTAGTATCAATTTTGGTAAATAATATATTTTGTAAAATTTTTAGAGCCGAACCACCCCTTTTTAAGAGTCTGGGCATGTTTAAAGAAAACATGATATACAGGGGGTTTCTATATCAATATGACTGTTTGAAGAAGTCAGCAAATCCATTGAGAATATCTAATGGAGTTTTTAGTGAATTGTTGTCACAAGACATTATTTGAGGGGATTTGGATTGTGATTTCTTACTATTTATAAATGCCCAAAATTTACTTGGATTACTAGATATCTCTTGTTCAGTCTCTTTAATATATGCTCTGTAAGAAATGTCTATTTCTAATTTTAAAGCAGCTCTTATGCGTTTGAAGTCTTTAAAGGCTTCTAAATCATTTTCTCGTTTGTATTTATTCCACATATTAGTTTTGACGCGTAACTGATTGTTTATTTCTCTAGTAAAGCACGCTGGATATTTGTTTTGATGCTTGCATGAATATTTGGGACAACATTTATCAAGAATATTATATAATTTTGCATAAAAGTATGTCTTCTGCATTATTAAAGGCGTCTAAAAATGTCCAGTCAATACTGGAAATTAAATTGTACATTAGTGGAAAATTGGCTTTTTTGAAATTATAACAGTTTTCAAAGGACGATTTCAGGTTGTTTTTTATGGTTAGTTTTTACTTTCAAGTAACGAGTAATGTCCAGAGCAGGATGATGTTTATCTTCCACTACAAATGAACGATCGAGCGATTTTTCTACTAGACATTTATCGTTAAAAAGACTAAATCCAATAGTCTATTATTATCATTAAAGATAAAGTTAGACTGAGATAAATTAAAAAGTTGAAAGAAGTTATTGATTATTGAAATTTGTTTGTTACTTTTGCCGTTACTAAGATATTCCGCGTATTTGCTGTTATTAAAATCGCCGATACCTAACAAGAAACTGTTATATAATAAATTTAAGGAACACAAAGCTTTAAAATGATGACTATATACGAGTATATTTCTATAAGAAGTGGTTCTGACTTTTGCTAACTTCATAATATATTTTAAACTAATATAGGAAATATCCATTTATTTATTTAACACGATATGACTGTTGAAAAGTACCCTTTGTGATTTATACTCCGCTTCTTGTAATTTGTGGTTTTTATAGTTTTCCAATTGATGTCACCGCCATTTCAAATTTGCACAGCGGATGGAAAACGCGCTTTGTTTCCGGATTTTGCTTTGAATTATTTCGGTTAGCACTAGCAGTAATGAACTTAGTATTCATGAACTGTAAACTTTATATTACGAAGATTATTTTAATTCCATTGAAACTTGATCATAAAAGCAACGATATTTTAGCTAATAAAAAAAGTATTTAAAATGCGACTCGATTTAATTTTCTAAATTTTAATAATATAAAAATGTTTATACATTTTACTAACCTTATTGCCTATGTCTAAGCATCTGAGCACTGACTCGCTCATACCATGATGTTCCATGGCGAGGAACATGGTGTTAAGTACAATGCACACTGTAATGGCTAATTCGAATAAGGGATCCTTAACGATTTGGTAAAGACTTTGTTGCAGTTGTAACCATCCCTCGTAGTCCATGCAGCATTGTTCGCATCCTGAACAGTTTCTATCAGGAATTTGTTGATCTGGAACAAAAACATTTTTTTAGTTTGAAATGGTAGACCAGTCGAACTAACGCATTTAGAAGGGAAAACAATTATTAATTTGTCTTTGAGAAGTGTAAATGGTAGAGAGGATAAACTGTATCCTCCTTGACAAAGTAAAATAAATCTTAGTGCTCACTGGAAAGAAAATATTTTATGAAAATATAACCCATTTACAAAGTTTCTTGTGTTTTCCTAAATAGTAAAAGCGTAAAAAAGCTAATTTGGTAAAAATAATTTTATACAAAATACAAAACAAATATTTCTTGTCTAAATATTGGAAAAGGCTTAAGTAGATTGTATTGTAAATATTTTATAATTCTTTGCAGTGAAAATTTACCTCCTACTAAATGTACTAAAAGAACTTTATAATTATAATAATTTGCACACACTGGATCAGAATATTCAAATTATTCCACCGACATTGCTTCAGAAGCTATAAAATAAATTATTCAATTTATAAAAAAGAAATCTATAAAAGTGCCTAAATTTAGAGAAAAACTTTATGCTAAAAATAATAAGTAAATTTAAAAATGTCCGTTTTTAGAAAATATTCGTAGCATATATTATTTTGGAGGTAATTAAAAGATCTAAAGTTCCAAACACATTAAAAACATAGTTAGTCGATTAATTTAGCGAAGTAGAAGACGGTTACAATCTAGTCGATAGTCAATAGTCGATTCAATTATATTTTGGGAGACCAAAAATTACATAAGTGAAAAAGCATCAGTAATAGTTGAGGTAAAATCTTATACAATATGGAATTTTTAACAAATCAGGGACAAATAATTATAATATTGACGGTGCTGTTCTACTAATTACAACATCATTAAAAAATATAAAACGATCTAGACTAAATTTTCAAATTGATGTCCATTATTCGCAACATATGAATGACATCGTTTGGAAACATTTCGAATTGCGTTATAAATATGGATATTGAAGATAGAATTAACACACTGTATAAATTTTGCATTAGTTCGTCAATATTATTAGAAGTATTTTTGTATAAATTATCTTTAATATATCCCCAAAAGAAGAAATCTAGAAGCGTTAAATCTGGTGAATGTGGTGGCCACCTACCGGTCCTTTTATCCCTATCCATTTGTCTCTAAAATGAAGATTTAATAATTTAGAGTCGTTTCTAGTATTGTGAGGAGATGCTCCATCGTGTTTAAAAAATATATATCGTCTCTCATTCAGCGTTAAGTCGTCCAAAAAACCATCTAATATGTGTTCGTTTAAAATTTCTAAATATCGTTGGCCATTTAGTTTTCAAACATAAATTTGGTAGGCTAATATGCCATTGCCCAATAGGGCACACCAAACACTAAAATCGAAACGTCCCTGTCGGATCACCAATGTCCGTTATGTCGATTGAAAATTTCGGCACTGCTTATGTAAGATTTATCTTTTCATATAATTTTTGTAAAGAATGATTGATTTCGGTTTCAGTTGTTAAGGTATCAATTGCAAAAAGACGTCGTTTGGGATCGGTTGGTTAGAGATGTTGCTGTTTTCTTATTTAGGGTCTGCAAAATACACCATATCTAATTGACGAACTTCAAGTATAAACCATAAATTCATAAATAGAAACTTTAGCGAGTTAATTTTTTTGACCAGTCCTTTACAATGGTCTTTCCAATCAAGGTATTGATCTATTTGGATTCCTAGAAAGCGAATGCTATCATTCCCACTATTGAGAATGACATTTTCAAAACCAATCTCTAGGGGCTCAACGGTATGTTGCCTGTTATGAAGTCTAAGTACCTCAGTCTTATTAGCATTAAAAAATAAATCAAGGCTATTAAAGTAACTTGACATTTTTTGAGCGATGTTGGAGCTCTCTGTGTGATTATCACCTATTGATGAGTCAACATTGTTTACATATAGTATAAACAATATGGTTCCCAAAATGGAACCATGAAGAACTCTCATATTAATATCTAGTGTATTAGAATTAATAGTGTTGATTTTGTTGTCATTTTGTACTTTTAAAGAAATATATTGCTTCCTAGCACCTAAAAAGGTTGAGATCCAATTTAAAACAGTGCCTCTGATATTGAGTTATTTAAAACTACAGTAACTAAATATTTAAAATTCGAACCATAAAGTGGCAATTACTGATACATTCACCCTACGCCACTAGATTCTTATAAAAAAAGTGCTTGAGGAGGTAAAAATTATTTTCTTCCACTTTCATAAATAAGCGAGATAATGTCACAGAGAAAATTTGAAAAAAACAACTTTTGTTTATAACTCAAAAACAAAAGGCAACAGCCAATTTTTGAAAATGCCAATTAGTTTTCCACAAAAAAAGAGATGGGAGGTCATGTTTCCATACCATTTATAGTTAACGAGATTTTCTATTAAAACATCGAAATTTGCCTACCCTGTATAGCCGCTACAAACTAAGTTGTCTGAAGTGGGGATGCGCTCCAGTCGATTTTTAATCTGAGAGTCAAATATTATGAGTATTTAACACTCAAATTTTCATTATAGTTGAGTACCACTATTAAATTTATAAATAGAAACAGAATAATTTCTAAAAACTGATAGTTGACAATTTTATGAATACATTATCATCCAATAAAATAAAAACTGTGGTTCTGTTAAAGCTAACAAAAATAGAAATGTTTCGATTTACTCTGTATTCAATACCGATAAAAGAAACCTTTTTTAAAAACGAAAAAGAAAATTACTTACTGATAACAACGATATGTGAGAGGTAATCAGGTTGAAGCGTATACACTTCCTTTTTCTTCTTGCAGCTGCCAACGCCGTTGCATTTGATTACCTTTATCTCTTTGGGACTCACAGCCACTGTAACAGGTGTCACCTCTATTCTCTGTAACAATAAAACGACGATAACTATAAAATATTCATTTATCTGGTTAGTTATGGCAAACTTTTAACCATTTTACATTCACGCTAGACCGAAGTATCATTTTGTGAATGTATACTTATTTTTAAATGAATGTTAAATTTGTGTTTTATAGAAAAAACACTCTAAAAATACAGTGTTTACCATAAATTTGGATCCATTGGGATTTTTTTTTATATTACTATTGGAATAAAAGTATTATTTTATTATTATTTTTTTAATAATAATAATAATAATGTTTATTCATCTTAAAAACATACAAATATAATATAATATAAAATATCAATATAAAATACAAAGAATGAACAAACATAAATAATCACAGAAGTATTGTTAGACCACTTGAATGTGATATTATAATATTTAAAAGGAAATAAAAGAAACAAAAATGAAAACATACGTAAAATATTTGTATCTGAATGAATATATTATTTTGGTTATTTTTAAAATGTTTGTTTTTTAGCGTTTATTTATTGGGTGTATTGTACATTCCACAAGGAAAACCTGTCTGTGGTCCGTTAATATAAAACCAATAAACATGATAAAATTAATATTTTAATTTTGAAATAATTTCCTATTTATTCACGAAAATTAAGTAGTTTTTTAAGGTAAACATATAATCTTTTTTTTTTTTGACAAAGTAGAGAATATAAAGATACGTTTACATCTGACATTTGTTGCATGAGATTTGTATCTGACACTTGTTTGGTCAAGTGTAAACACACAAACATTTCTCTTGGAGATATATGTTTGAGTGTTTACACTGGACTGAACAACTGTCAGACATAAATTTCATGCAATAAATGTCAGATGTAAACGTACCCTAAGTTTTTTTTAAGTAATTTTGCATGTATAGTTAGTTGAGAGTGTTGTAATATCCACTGTTTTATCTTTTTTTATAAAGTGTTTTAGAATTAATAATTTTCATTTCTGCATGAAGCCTATTGTATAATTTTGGACTCATGTAGGTACCAAAAACTTCTCTGCGTATTTGATTTATCTACTTTAGGTAAGATAAAAGTATGTAGCCTTGAACGAGTGTTATAATCGTATTCCTTTTTTTTTCAGTTCTTTTTTGTTATGATGCCGGCGTATGAGAAGATTTTGACAGAACAGTTGTCTAGCATCAAAGAATTTACTCTCTTCGAAGAGATGTTCTGTTGGGTAACTATACGGTTTTTTATTAAAATCTTTATGAGCCATTTTGAGTAATATTTAATTTATTTATGTGACAATCAAGTGCACCACTCCAAGCAATATTTGAATAAGTAATATGGGTTTCAGCAAGAGCGTAATAGAGTGTTCTTAGCTCATTCCATTTTAATATTTGAGAGAAAAATGTGAATGTATGCAATAGCATCTTCAATTTATTAGTCACAAAGTTGATATGAATATTCCATTTTAAGTGATTGTTAATATAGACTCCTAAGTATTTAATATTGGAAACTGCTTTAATTTCTATTCCAATATTGTTGGCTTCAATTTCGATTTTGTTGTAGTTTAGTAAAGCATTGAAATATGATGAAAATTGTGGAAATTGTGAAATTTACCGTAAGTTTTGTTGAAACCAATTAAATATATGAGGTAAGTCACTTTCAACTAATAGTTTTAAAGATACCCAGTCAGTGCTTTCATAATTAATGACGGTATTGTCAACAAAACTGATAATGGTGCTATTAGAATTAACAGAATATAAGTTATTAAGGTATACCTATATTGAATAAAATTGGCCCTTGCAGAACGTCATACACCACATTCTTTGTTTCACTAACTGTATCTTTAATTTTTATGAGAATATGAATATGACAATAATATATAGTTTCTCCCTCTAAAACCTATATTTTCCAGGTTTTTAATCAGTTCTAAGTGGCTAACTGTATCAAATGCTTTAGCGAGGTCTACGAAGATGCAGAGCGATGCCTTTTTTTGATCAATATTTTCATAGATATTTTTTGTGAGTTTAGCTATAGCATCTTGCGTAGACCTCCCCTCCCTAAAACCAAATTGATCATTAGAAATGATATATTTATTCAGGAAATTTGTGATTCTTATTTTTAAAAGTTTTTCATAAATTTTTGCAAAATTTGTTATAAGGGATATGGGTCTATAATTCGTCATATTATCTTTCTCCCCTTTTTTGAATAAAGGTTTAATTATAGCTATTTTAAATGGTGTTGGAAATACTCCGCTCTCAAACGATTTGTTCATTATACAGGGTGTCCTTTAAAATGTGTCCCAAAATTCTCAGGCAGATTCCTTAACCAAAAAATGGAAAAAAAGTTCCTATAGACCTATGTCCTAAAGTGCCCCCTAAGCGAGCAACAGCCTCTCGAAATCATTTTTTTTATTTTGATTTTTTGAATTTTCTTAAAAATGGAAACAAATAAAAGAACCAAATTTTGGCTGTTAAATATGATCAATAATAGTGACCTTTTGACACCTTCAAAAAGAAATTATTTCGTCAGGGGTGTACTTGGGAATTTTTTGAAAATTTTGATTATTCATAACTTTTTTGTGTTTTTGGTAATGACTTATCCATATTTTTTTTTACATTCTACATTGAAAACTACGTCAAAAAGGAATACTTGTTTGATCTCGATTGGAGCAGCCGTTTCCGAGAAAACATCATCCAAAGATATTCGTCCACTTTAGCTTAATTTTCAATTTTCCTAAATTACCTCGGTGAATCTCGTAAATAAAAATAACTTTTTTAGCTCTCTCTAAATAATTGTAGTTCAAATGTCGTGGTGGGACTATTTTTATTTAATAATAAGAAACGGTTTAAAAAAATATTTATTCTTAAAAAACAAATCAAAAAAAATTAAAGCAGATGCTCAATGTGGCGACCATTGGTTTCCACACACAAGCGCAACCGTCGCATCATAGACTGTCTTACACGAAAAAATACTTCAGGATTATTCCTAAGAACTTCGCAATGATGAAAAACTCGTTCTTCCAATTCTTCAACTGTTTCAACAGGACTGGAATAAACCAATGATTTTAAATAACCCCAAACAAAAAAATCCATTGGATTTAGATCTGGTGAACGAGGTGGCCAGTTAACAGGACAACCTCTACCAATTACTCTACCCTCAAATCTTTCGTTAAGGTGCTGTCTAGCTTCAAGGCTGTAATGTGGTGGAGCTCCATCATGCATAAACCACATGTTATGTCTGATTTGAATCGGAATATTATCAAGAAGCTCATGTAAGTTATTTTCCAAAAAAAGCCTGTATGCTGCTCCATTTAACCTATTCGGCAAAACAAATGGTCCAATAAGGTAATTATCAATAACTCCAGCCCAGACGTTTATTGAAAATTTATCCTGGTGGTGACGTTCAACAACCGCGTGAGGGTTATCTTCAGCCCATTCATGCATATTTCGAAAATTTATTATACCATCTCTAGTGAAACCAGCTTCATCGGTAAATAGCACTTTATTAAGAAACATTGCATCTTGATTACATCTTCCAAGAAACTATTCAGAAAAGATAACTCGCGGCTCATAATCAGTAGCTTTAAGTGCCTGAACTTTTTGAATGTGGTAAGGGTACAATTGTTGTTCACGCAAAACTTTCCATACCGTGTTACGTCCGACTCCCACTTCTGAAATTAAATGAGAGAATCTGTGTAGTGAATAGTTAAGAAAGAGAATCCATTGATTTGGGAAATCAGATTTTTTCTGCATAACGCAACTCTTTTCGATACGAAAAGTCGTGAAATGTAAGAGAAGCAATAACAAGTAAAAAAACTAGTTTTATACGATAAGGTACGGGGTAGCTAAAATAATAAATAAGTAATTACTTACCATTTGCTATTTTTCTGGTACTTGTCGATGGGGTTTCAGCTACCCTATCCAAAATTGCTTCTTCCAAAGCAGGAGTTCTCACATAATTTTGTCTTCCACTGTTACTAGAGTTTTTCTTAAATGTACCAGTTTCCCGAAGTCTATCGTCAATTCTAGAAAACGTCTTAGCGCATGGAAGATGCCTATTTGGAAAGCGCTCCTGATAAAGTCTGCGAGCTTCATTGGCATTTCCAGAAGCGAGTCCAAAACATAAGTGCATGTCCGTCATTTCGCCGAATGTGTAATCATTATTGTAGTTATTGTGAGCCATTTTAAACAAAATAATAACAATACAACGAATCGCACCAGAACACTTTTAGAAATAATGTTTAACTGAAGAAACATTTTTATCAGTGAGCGAAAAAAATTATCCATGAAACACAGAAACGCCAAAAAAATACATATTTTTACTTTTTTATTCTAAACAGCTAAATACAAACCTTATGGTCTTCATAATAAATAAATGGGAACTAAATTTTTAAATTTTATTTAGAGAGCTAAAAATAGTATACAGGGTGATTGATTAGTGTGAGGAAGCTCTGTAGATCTGTTATAATAAAAGTAGGCAGCTTTAAGCTTCACATTTTAAAATTAGTTACGATGTGACAGGGTGTTTCATAAGGCCGTGCCAAATCAAAGTTATGTTTTTTAAATGGAACACCCTGTATATTTTTATATTTTTAGAATCTGCTCGATAATCTGATTTCAATGATATATCACACTTGTTATCTAATATGAATAGTAAAGGATCTACAGCTACTCAAAAATCACATTTTTTCAAATTCAGGTGGCTGTTGTAGCCAAACAGTTGGAAATCGAGGAAAACGGCTTACAGTCCCTATCCTAACTTTTTAAGGTCTATTCAGTGACATAAAATACATATTATTTGATACAGGGTGATCAAAAATCCAAAATCACATCCGATTTTTGATCACCCTGTATCAACTAATATTTTCTGCCACTGAATAGACCTTCAAAAGTAAGGATAGGGACATGTAAGCCGTGTTCCTCGATTTCCAACTTTTTGGCTACAACAGCCAAAATTGAAAATTAACCTATACTGCACGAATATCTTTGGATGATGTTTTCTCGGAAACGGCTGCTCCAATCGAGATCAAACAAGTATTCCTTTTTGACGTAGTTTTCAATGTAGAATGTAAAAAAAAATATGGATAAGTCATTACCAAAAACACAAAAAAGTTATGAATAATCAAAATTTTCAAAAAATTCCCAAGTACACCCCTGACGAAATAATTTCTTTTTGAAGGTGTCAAAAGGTCACTATTATTGATCATATTTAACAGCCAAAATTTGGTTCTTTTATTTGTTTCCATTTTTAAGAAAATTCAAAAAATCAAAATAAAAAAAATGATTTCGAGAGGCTGTTGCTCGCTTAGGGGGCACTTTAGGACATAGGTCTATAGGAACTTTTTTTCCATTTTTTGGTTAAGGAATCTGCCTGAGAATTTTGGGACACATTTTAAAGGACACCCTGTATATGCCAAAGGCTTAACTATTTCATTCGATATTTTTTTTATAACTTCAGCGTGGATATCATCAATACCTGGAGCTTTGTTATTTTTGAGGGAATTATTAGTTTCTAAAATTTCTTTTTAATTTGTATCGGATAGAAAAAAGAATTTGGAATTGTTTTTTTTATTAAATTTGTTTTTATTATACTACCAATTTTCATTAACATAGCATTAATCAAAGTAAATATAGCGGCAACATCAACTCAAAGATTATCATGGTAATATAAATAATCGAAGCCAAACATTATTAAGAAAGTGTCTGACATTCCTTATTTTTACAATTTCCATATCGAGGGAAAAAACCGATTTATCCTTGTAACTAGTAGAAATTTAGAAATGTAGAAATCGTATCTACATAAAACGTGTTAGTGTTTCTAAATAGAGAAAATAGTATGTCTAACATTTTCCAACAAACTTCCTAGTGTAAATACAAATAGCTGATTCCAGGTCGAGATGAAATCGAATTCCCTTCACGATGCAGCATCTATCTATCACACGGAGAAAGCCGATTCCAATTCGAAACAAAAACACGTCGGCATTACGTTGACGTCAGCGTTCCTCGACCACCTGCAGAGCTATTTGGAATGTTTATTATTCTTATCAAGGCGTCGGTAGTCGAATCCCAAGTTGGCCACATTTTTACGAGTAAGCGCTGTCAGGCAGTAACTTTTCCCGTTCTTAATCCCTGCATGTTGGTAGAACTGTAAATATTCCTTAGGCCTAATATTCAAACAGTATAGTTTCGTGTCTCGTTAGATTTGTGAATCCAAAATTGAGCAAAAAAAGCGTTAGAAAACAGAGTCTATGACGACGCTACGTTTTCCTTGTAAAACTATACTAGAATTAGACAGGCTGCTGTTTAATATATTTTTACAGGGTGGACATTAGGGTTGAGTGAAAAACTGAACATCCGAAGTAATTGTGCCAATAGTGGGCAAAAGTTGCGTTATATAAAACTATATTACCAAAATTATTTTTTATTTTTTGTCAATATCTTCTGCCTCCCCCTCGCTTAAGAAATAGCGAAAAAATAAACATCTGAAATGCTTGTGCCAATAGTGGGCAAAAGTTGCATTATATAAAACTATAATAACTACCAAAAAATTTTAATTTTTTGACAATATCTTGTGTAATTTAATAAAATGTTAATGAAACACCTTCTTTTTTTGCAAACATGTTGACACCAATCTGGAATTCTGCTACACTTCTACAGGTCCAATATGGCACAATAGTTACTACCGATGAAAAATTAACATTCTATATCATTTTATAGCAGGTTATTATACACCTGTCTCCTAAGACCCCTCTTATGTAGTAAAATTAAAAATTTTCAATAAATGTTCAAATAAGCAGTAGCTGATGAAAAATATTATAAAATGTTGGTAGACAATTAGAAAAAACACTATACTTTGTAATATAAAATAGTTTAATTATTGCAATTTTGACAGAAAAGTTCAACAACAAATAAGAAAAATATGAACAAGTTAAGTAAAAACATTATAATTATGCAAAATATCTTAGAACAACAAACAAACAATGGTTTAAATCTTATAATGTTGACAGAATATTAAAAAAAAAAATACAAAAAATAAGAACAAAACATTCCATAAAATATCAAATTTTCCAATTCACTTATCCACGACGAAGTTTGACTTACTATTAACTGATGACATTGTTTGTCTTGAATGTATTCCTGCCCTTATAAATCCACCCCTAGCTTCAAACCCACAAACGGAAGTAAATGCTTCAGTCACCACTTAACGCACCGCTCGATGGCCTGGGTGTGGCAAGGGTATTTTTTTAAAGATTTCGGATGCCAAATTGTTAACTAATAAGTTTTTCAAGCTATCATCTGAGGTCTTTTTTGTGATTGGAGGTTCAGTAATCTGGACTTCCTGCCAGCATATCAAATCGATATAATCAGCAGCTTCAAAGTTGAAAGAGGGGATTGTAAATACTCTAATTAGACGACTTGATGATTGGATGACTCCTTGTTTTCATAATGCGTCGAATTCCAAGCTTTCTTACATAAGGCCTCTCAATAAACAACATTGTTATTAATATATTTTCCAGGTGTCCGAAAAAACCATTCCTTTGAATAACTGGATCAACTACGGCTTTTAATTCCCTGCATAGATATCGGGATAAATTAATAGTACGCCACAAATGTCTTGCAACCTTGTAACATGAAGGATTGCACTTGATGTGAAACCACACTGGCATATACACTTTTATTATATATTCGACGAGGGTCTTCAACTTAGTTGAGGGATTTTGTGTACTAACATATAAACGCAAAATGCGGTTCGCCATCGTCAACAAACGCAAATGGACCATTTTACCTGGGTTACATCTGGCTAAACTTTGTGAGCAGTTACCATTAACAACAGCATGCCATATCTCAAAGAGATATTTAAGAACTGTACTGAGATCTTTGGAAACGGCTTAAGGAACAGCATCAATTTTTTAAAAATTAGCTAGGCTTAGTTTTTCACATGATTCTAACATCCGTCCAATAGGACCTGAAAATCCTCAGGGTTCAGAGGTTTGTCCATCTAAATGTTGAAAAAGGTGGCGAAGAAGTAGCTAATTTCCGTGCGGCATACACACTAACCACTGAAGAGCTTCGCCATAGTATTTATCCAGTAATTTAATTACACCTCTTTTTATACCAGTGTTCACCACAGTTCTATCGCAGCCAATTGCTGCTAGCTGGGTAATATCAATTTCGTTATCGTTAAAAAAGCAAGGATACTACGCATACTGTCTTTAGCCGAACCGGAAGTATATTTACACATCCTCCTATACGATGGCACCAGGGTGCTGAAATGTGTTAGCCTTTGTGGCCTACAATTGCACTACAGAAGCTCATTGATTTGGGCACCCGTACAAATTGTATGTTATTTGAGACTTTTCATTTTAATTTCTCCAGGCCGTTAAAATTTTTTGGTGGCGGCGAAGCCGTCACCCTACGAGAAGTCGTTGCTTCGTTTTCTTCTTGTATATTTTCTTTTTTTTTAATTCCAAAACACTTGTCTAATAACGGCATTTTAGTACACGACCATTTAACGGCAGTTTAAGTACAGCCATTCTTATATAGGATGCAGACACCCTTGCTCACTGATTTCAGCACTTGGAGAGGCCTTATGCATTAGTGCCTAAATCAATGAGCTTTTGTAGCGTAATTGTAGCCACAAAGGCTAACAGATTTCAGCACCCTGGTGCCATCGTATAGGAGGATGTGTAAATATGCGAACCGGAACGAGGCATCACATGTCCTAGATATTGACCATCGGGTTCTTGGATCAACGTTATGTGTTATTCAACTATAGATTGACGGTAATATTTAGCGTCGTTTTTCACTTGCACCAATCTTTACGTCCGTCAAAATATAGTCCGCATACACTAGTAGAAGAAAATTTAACCTTTAACTGCAAGCGATTTTTCTGCCGTTCTCTCCTTACCTTACTCCGGTCAATTACTTTGGAAATATCTTCTGGTGATATTACTCCGACATCTTTCAACACTGCAGAAGCAAGTGCAGCTGCAGTTCTGTCAGATACACCATGTCTGTCACACGTACTAACAAATGAACTTAGATTTAATCTCATTTGCGAAACTTTTATTTTAGTTTCTTTTAGTACATCTGTAGAAGTAGATGTCGAAGTGGCACAATCTATTTTTAATTGTGAGTTGGAAAAACTGGTAGTTTCTGATATTACAGAAGACTTAGATCCCTTTTTGAACATTTCTAGTCGCTCTTTCTCTATCTTCTTTCTTTTCTGTTTTTGCTGCAGTTGTTTTGTTAGCATCTTATCAGCTTTACCTATAAACATCTTCCTTGTAGTTCTCTGATCCAATAAAAATGTTATTTCTTCGGGGGGCACCTTGCGAGACTTACAACAGGTACTACTGGCATAAGAATTTTCAGGTAAATCCTTCGAGCAAATATATATGCTCGAAGGGTAAATCACACTTACATGCTGCAATATCAAACAATGTGACCCTTGCTTTATCTCTAAAATTTTTAATTTTACTCAGATATGACTTAATATGGTGTCTGCCTTTGAATGGTTTCATAAGTTTCATAAACTTTGCATATTAAGACTGCATCATTTGTAAAATTCTTTCTCGAAAAACTGCAAGAATAGAGGCTCTCTGCAATATTTTTTTCAATTCAACTGTTACTTCCTGTAATATTTCTGCTGGTTCCCTTTTACTTGTTTTCTTATTAAACCTAATAAAAGCGTAAAATCATATTACCTATTCGTAAGTTGGCAAAAAAATTTCATTCAATTTTGTTGGTGTCCCAAAAACAGGGCAGCTTACAGCATAACGAGTTGTTATACTTACTAGCAGAGCTGGGCACGAGTACTGAATAAAATACTCGTAAATTGTACGAGTACGAGTACTTAAAAATTGTATTTATAAGTATTTTATTCGTAAGTACTTGTATAGAGATAGTTTACGGATACGAGTAGTAATCGTGAAAATACGAGTAAAGAGTACGAGTAGTTTCACAAAATTAACCTAATAAATAAACTATAGAAAAAAGAAATAAAAACCGCTACAATTTTTAAACAAAAATAGTCTTTATTTACCTAAACAAAAACAAAAAAAATTCTAAAATAAATAAAATACAAAACTTTGTTTAGAATATAAATAAAACAAACATGGTCAACTTGACAGTGAACAATTAAATACAGTTTTTTAAAACTGGCAACTTTGTAAAAACTCATCTTTTTGTTTCCCTACTTTATCGTTATCGTGTTAAACCAAATCAATATTATTTCGAATACACCTTACACGCTGAAACACAAAGATGGGGTTTCTATTATTTTAAATTTTTTTAACTGTTTGTAATAGTCCCCATGTGTTTTTTTTAAATTAAATTTTGACTGCACCCGAAGATGAAAACAAAGTTTTTCGAAACATATGTAGTGCTGTGCTTACGATAAAAAATTAAATTAATGACCTAATAAACCAAGTAACTTTTTATTTATATAAAATTCTGCTACGTCAGGAAATTATCCTTATTCAAATTAACGAAGATTGTGTATGGAGACTATAGACGTTTAAAATTTAACCGGTCTCGTAGGAAACACATTCACACCACCACAAAACACCAAAAATAATGAAACGTAAAACGCCCAACGAATTGCTTTTCCCAATATTCCCAACCCAAATCAGAGACCGCAGCCCGAACGCAACCGAGCCCGTTTCGTGTCGTGATTCGTGATACTGGCGATCTATAGTACCGACTGGCGACTACTCGTAAAATAATACTCGTTTTTTTCAAGTACATTCTACGAGTAGAGTTAAATTTACTTGTAAGTACGAGTAATAAGTACTTCAAATAAAAAATACTTATAAGTAAAAATTACGAGTAGTTATTCTACTCGTAATCGAAATACGAGTAAAAGTATTCGAGTACTTGCCCAGCTCTGCTTACTAGTGACATTATTGCAGTTCAAAATCTGTAAAAGACAGTTAGACTATAGATAGAAGTTACACAAAATATATTTTTATTATTTTTTACTTCTACGAGAACGATATCACTGCAAAACTAAGTAAATTATACTCACAAGACAACACTCTTAACTTTTTTATTATAAACATACGTAACCGACCAACAAGTTCTAGCCTGATTGTAGGGCTACAGACTGTGGTTGTTACATACCATATACTTGGAACTTGTTCACGTGACGTTTCTAGACTAGCGACGTTGCCAAGCGGCTTAAATTTTAATATAAACGACAGATAATTTGAAGTATTTGATAAGATCAAGGTCTTTGGGGAGACAGACGATACAATAATAAATTGAAAATTCGGTGATATAAACAATGTGTCGTATAAGTACTAAGAAATGTGCTGTATTGGATTCAAAAAATAGGATTACAGTGAATATTAATAAAGCCATTTCCAACATGAAATTTTTAGAATATCGCTGATTTTAAACAGCGATAGGGAGACAGAAAATATTGATTTAAAGTAAAATAAAAAAAAACGTGTTAATAAGAAACATATAAGGCAAGTTTTGTATTCTATTAGAATTTGAAATTTGAAAAACCGCTGAAAATTGTTGTTTTCGCTCCACCCTAATAGACATGGACATCTATTAATTGTACTGCAGATCACGAATTAATTTTTAAAATATCAGATTAATTTTGTAAAACCTTAATACTGATTTCCAAATTGAAATCTTTATATAATTTTAAAAACTAATTTTTCTTGTGAATTAAGCTCTTACAAAAAATCATAAATAACCATAAAAAGTATGTGTTACTTTGTGTATTAACACCCCATTCTTAACATAACATGTGTTACTTTTTCGTTTTAAATTCATTTTATCTATACATTAAAAAAACACGATTTAACCGCATTGTTATCGATTGTTGAAGGTAATAATTTATTGTCTGCAATGGAGCTACGTAACGCACTATGCCGTATTCATATGGCTTTTAATATCAATTTGTATTTTTGTAAAATACAGTGTCGTTTTCAAAATAATATTTATACCTCTATGCTACTCGTATTTCTGCAATATGTTATTTCTGTATAAATTGGATTGCAGTTTGCGTTTGGGGATGTTGTGACCTACATTACCTACGTAGCTTCACAGTTTAATAATTACATTTGATTAAAGAAAAGTAATATACATACAGGATGGTTCAAATGTGTTGAATGATGGGTATAACTTTTGAAATATCAAAAATATTAAAAAATAATTTTTATAAAAGTTGTTTTATAGTCCCCAGGGGTCAAATTTGTTTGTGAAAGCCTTAATTACTAGTGAAAAATACAATGACATTTTTCTGTTGATCCACTGATTATTTTGTTTATGTTTTTTTTTAATATTTTACTTCTTCGGAGATAATCGATGTTACAAGGGAATAATTGTAAATGAAGTCATACAATATATAAAATAAAACATGAACAAATATTCAGTGGTTTAAGATCAATAGAAAAAATTCTATGTAAATATTTTTTACTGTGATCTTCTTTCAGGGGCAAATAACTCAGTAAACAAGGCTTTCACATCCAAGGTCACGAATCTAAGAAGCTAGCTCAAGAAAATTTAACAGCTTTAAATATTTCGGAAGATGCTGCAGAATCTGTGGCAGAAGAGCAAATAAATCAAACTGGGAACATTTTAATTTCCTCAAGGAGCAAACAAAATGATGAAATCGTCTTGTCGTCATACATAGGGGTATTTTAATCTAAAAATCGGACAAAAGTCGTGGGAAACGAAGTAAAAAATTTTTGGAAACCATCCACGCCAACGGATACTAGAGAACAAAAATCGGCTGCTCATTTGTTTTAACTGGTTTGTCGTAAGTCACAATATCATTATCTTGGCTTCTTGTAAAGATCACGTGAAAATTATAAGTTAACGCTTTAAAAAACCCTTAATCAGTTCTCTTTTTAAACAAGCTGTGAATTTAAGAGTGGTAATTTTTATTATGGATATTATTGAGCCAGGTATGTTCTAACCATGTAACTTATTTATTTTAAAATAATGTGTTAAATTTAATAAATATTATAATTTTTGTAACCCTGTAACATACTTATGAAATACTATATAATTAATATAATGTATTAGAGTTTTTGTTACAGTTCAGGGAGTTTCCCGGCCTATTTGTGTCTCTTCATGCTAAAATAACTATCCTACTTTTTTTTTATTGACGACGTCCCTTTACAATATAACTTTATATATTCACTTTTTATTGAAATATTGTAATATCAGGCTCTTTGTTATTATGTTATTGAAGTAATTATTACTTAAAAGGTTTTTATTGTATCCAACAAACTCAAAAAAACATGACTTGCATAATAATATTAACTAAAGACAATTGACAATTATGACATTGTGTCATGTTCATAAAAAGAAGTGGTCTCGTTCTTGATAGCTGTTTCGCTATGGTTGCTGCCTAACTCTACAAATATCATCTGTAATTTCTTTTTAAGGTGGTACGAGTATATAATATAGCAAATAAAAGAACAGAAAGAGAATTTGCTAATTACTTGGATTTTTGTAAAATGAGATAATTAACAAACTTTCTTTTCCACTTACAGAAAAAAAGAGTTTTTGCGAAATTTTTTTTATATTAATTTGGAAATAAAGAGTAAGTGGCATGATACCAACAGAACAGACCATTATATTATCTTAAAAAAATTGCGATTAATTTCAATGGACCGTGAAAATACCTACCAAATGTAAAAGTAAACCGGGTCGTCCAGCAAAGGCATTTGATGACTTGTGAGACCTCAGTAAAAGGCGCAAAATTTTAACTCTTAGAGATGAAAATGAAATAAATGAGTACGTATATGCTACTCAAATAAATCTTGACAGGTAATCAGGAGGCTCTAAATGTTATCAAGGATATTACCACAACTCCTACCAGAGTTGCTAATTATTATTCAAAGAAACAAATATATTCAAGTAAAATTCCAAACTCAGCTTGATCTCATTGTCGATGTTCCCAAAGCTGGCTACGCCAACCCCAATGGCGGAGTTGCTTCTGAAATCACTAGAATTGATCTCAGGTTAATAGAAAGATTTGCTAGTAGATCAGAAGTGATTTCCAGTTGGCATAAGATAAATGTTGCCATAATATGTAAGGAGTTGAACTCTGTAACGGTTACTCTTCTAGTACCGTTATTTTTTAATATTTTATAACTATATTTTTAAAATGATTGTCCCATCTCTATTAGGACCGATAGTTTCATTCTTTCGCTACAAATATTTTATATAGTTATTTTTTGTTTTTTATAAGTTGTATGTTCGGATCGAAAGTGAATTTCGACAGGTATTACTTGAAAAAGTCTTTTAACAATAATACCTTAGAACGAGGCAGTCGAGATTAATAAATCTGCTAATATTTAGGTGAGGCCTCTTCAAGAAGCCTTGTAAATGGCCTATATTGACCAAGCAGAGCAAATTTTTATTGAACCTCCAGACAGAAACGTGCTTACGGATAAAGATGATGGAGGAATCCTTGCTAATCTGAGCGGAAACCAGCTTAGATCAAAGATAGAAATAAAATTATCCAATACAGACAGGATTGCTTCTGGAGAAAATGAAGACGGCAGTAATCCGACAAGATCCAGTGTGAAGGAAGAAAACAGCAGGGTTCAAATGAAGCCAGAAAATCTACTGCAGAAAATAAATCTTTCTCACAAGGTCCTCTGGATAAAAGACGCAGATATTATTGATTATCCACCAAACTATTTTTCCAAATTCTAAGTATAAACAATACCGCAATATGTCATCTGTTGAGATGTTAGAGCAATTTATCGATACTGCGGTAATTGAGCTTCTTGTCAACGAAACAAGAAAATATTCTCTTTTTAGCAACCTTCTTGATCCTCAAATTTCTGCAGATGAGATCCGATGTTTTATTGCCATTTTAGTAGTAACTAAATATGACCCAAAGCACAGTAAGAAACACTATTGGGACTCTATTGGCGACTTAAAAAATATCATGGTGACAGGTTTACACAAATTATAAAGTTCATCCACTTTGCAGATAACAGCATGATTGATCTATCGGATAAGGTGTATAAACTATGGCCGTTAATAAACAAGTTAAAACAAAACTTTCTAAAACATTTTGTTCCTATTCAGCACCTAGACTTTAATGAATTCATGATCTAGTACTATGGAAGACACGGATGTAAACAGTTTATTGGGGGAAAGCCTATACGCTTTGGTTTTAAAATGTGGGCTTTTAACACCAGTGAAGGCTACTTGGGAAACTGTGATTTATACTAAGGAAAACAACCAGACTTTAATGAAATGTATGAACAGACCTGTAGAAAATCTACAGCACCATTTGTAAAAATGGTGGACGAAATGCACCATCCTAAATATCTGTACAAATTTTATTTCGATGATCTTTTTACAGGTATAAATTTATTAAATCATCTACCTGAAAGAGGTTATGGTAAAACTGAAACCTTGCGAGATAACAGACTTCTAAGAAACTGTCCCATTAAATCTATGAAGAAAAGTGAAAGAGTTAGTTGTGTTTCAGCTATTGTTAGGGATCATGACATTATATTTTTGAGCTGCACTAAGAACAATGTTGTAAATGCAGCATCGACATGTTATGGCGTTAAACCCACAGGATATGTTAAAAGATACAACAAGTCAGAAAAAAGGTACGTGCAAGTTCCAATACAGTATTTAATTGGAAAATATAACCGTCACATGGGTGATACAGACTTAATGGATGAAAACATATCTACTTACCTAATTGGAGTAAGGTCCAAAAAGTGGTGGTGGTGGTGTATCTTCTCATGGCTTATTGACGATTTCTTAAGTAACGCAAGAATATTATTCAGAAAAGTGCAAGGAAACCAAATATCCCAACTTGAATTCAGAAAAAGCATTGCTCAGACATTTAAAGCGCTATGAAAATGTTTCACAAGGAAGCGAAAGATCTCCAACCTTTAAGTCCAGTATGTCTATGAATAGAATTTCTGACGAACTTCGGTACGACGGGCTAAATCATCTTTTAGTTTATAGACCTGTTAAAAAGAGACGTTGTTGAGCTGGTGAAGGATGTTTATCCAGCAGTAGAACGATGTGCAACAAATGTTATGTCGGTATGTACAGAGAATGTAACTATGTATTCCATACTAAAACCAGTGGGAATCGTGCTCAATAATTTCCAAAAGTAGGCAGCCCAATGTCCTTTGTATATGTAACGCTTATAAATATATGTTACACCATTTTTTGTGCCCAAAGTTGAAAAATAAATTACAAATTCGTAAAAATAGTTCTACTAAAAAATCATAAATTTGTATTGAAACTAAACAAAATTAAATTCCGGTTTTAATGGGTTAAAGATATTTTTGTTTTAAGAAAATATACTATGTTCCTAAAACGGCTTTATTTCAAGTAATGATAACATTAATTATTATTTTTTTGTATCCAAAGTCTTGTAAAAAGGTTATATTACATTATTTTTTAGAAAATACACTATTATTTTATTAAAAAAAAAATATTTTATTTTTTTAAAAATAGTGTCTCAAATTTAGTCTTTCCTCTACTAAACACCATTATCCAATCCGTAGCAGGTGCATAGAAAATAAACATTAGTCATTTAAACAAGATCTGTAAATATGGATTAAATTTTTAAACGGTGCATATGAGCGTTAAAAAAACATTGATTATATCTGTTACGGTCAAAGATGATATGTCGGTCTTTAACGATATTGGCCAGTCATTGTCGTAAATCTCCTATTTGATTGAGCATAATTGATAATAACCCGCCAATAACGTAAACATCCGCTTAAATTGGACAATGTTGATAAACTATAAATGACAGCTTTCTTACCTCTCTGCCCGGGTGTTATCGTTAGCGCCCACTTATGCGTGGGCCGCAAACCGCAACGATTTGGATTTGAATTAAATATAGGGTTATGTTTTTGTGTACATCGCTATTTTCTGGCTTTCAGCGCGGGCGATTGATTGGATATTTTCAAGAATTATTTGTACATCGGATGTATCCCCCATTATTTATACATCATAATTCTAACCTAAATTTATTTCAGATGATGGAGTGGATGACTTAAGTATTTTTCTATAGTATTTTATAAACCTTAGAAGCAAATTTCACATACATGAACAAATAATAATAATAATAATAATAATAATAATAATAATAATAATAATAATAATAATAATAATGCCGTGACAACAAGAAGACGAAGCAATTAGTTCTCGTAGGGTGGCGGCTTCGCCGCCACCAGAAAATTTCAATCCGTACCTGGCTACGCCGACCGGCATAAACACCAACGGTCTGGACACAGCTCACCTACTCTGTCAAAAGGAGACCGATGTACAAATAAAGCGCGTACATCTCATGTCAAAAATTTTAAGTCACAGTACCAACTTAATTCTTTAAAATCAACTTTACCCACTTATTGATAGTTAATGAGGTTTATTCTGTAACACATCCGTTAAAATTTAGAGGCCTTTAAAAATTGAACTTTTAGCGTCCCGTTAAATTTTTTAACCAAAAATGGTATTCTGTATACACAAATTTTAGAAGCATGTTAAAAATTATTTATTTTAATGGATTTCCTTAAAAATGGCGGAAGAACACTTAACAATATCGCAATTAAGATTTATTTGAACTAGTTTGAAAACATAATCATACAAATCCTCAATTTTCAATTCAAAACCGTTAAAAATTAAAGACGAATTATAACTTTAAAAAATAATGCTTATTTGAGGACTATTTTAAAGGGATCCGTTTAAATAATGACAGAAGTAAGTTAGTGAATACAAAAATATTTTTAAAGGCCGCCAATATTTTAACGGCCGTTAAAATATAAAGGAATTGTTACAGAATAGACCCCAACGTCATTAATGGCCGGACAAAGAACAAAAAATAATATATTTTCAACATTGTCCACTTATTGATGGTCGATGTCGTTAATGACCGGACAAAGATGCAAACAAAAAATATTATCAACATTGTCCACGATTAATGGGCTTTTTCGTTACTGCCCAGATAATAACGATATTGACTAGCAAATATGGCTGCTGACGTTAGTGTCCGGTCAATATCATCAATGTCCAATTTACAATACTGCCCGTAACATACCTATTTTATAAACAGTAAAAATAACGTAGTAAATTCTTGGGGAACAGTGTATGCTACAAAGTTAGCAACAAAAAGGTAATCTTTTTAATGTGAGAGAATAAGTTTTATCATGAATGAAAAACACCATTATTAGTCTAAAAAATCCAAAATTAACACACTAGAGCCTGATACTTTTAAAAATAGGGACGCATTTTCAGTTTTTACCTAGCGAACAAACTTCCTAGTCTAGTAATTCGCAATATTCCACTGCAATCCTGGTTAAAATGTAAAATGAATTTATTTGCAAAGAACGTTGAGGGAGTAGGAATAAAGAGGAAGTGACTGCAGAGTGCAGAGCGGCTCCAGTTTTCAAGTTATAAAGCTTTGCTGGCTGCTTTCCGCCAACTGTCTAATAAACTGTCATTCAAAATTTGCAAAAGTTCTTTTAAATTAAATTCATGCTTGGCTGAATCGAGCCGTATTAATTTATTTAAAGAATATGGTTATGTAATATTAATATACCATGTGATAATTTAAAAATGTCCAATCGCTATGTCATAAGAACAAAAAATAAATAAATGAAAACAAGAAATTATCTAAGGCGTTTGTCACAAAATATTGCAAATGATCGTTTTCCTTCGTAAAATAACTACCTACTTCTTTGGCTAATACCGCGACAGGCGTTTATTTAAACAAAACAAAAACAAAGAGTACGTCATTATTGGACCGGTTTCGTCCTTTTTAGGACTCACCAGCAAGAAATAGATAATATCGACTCCAGTCTCTATTAGAGTATACTAGATGCCTTAAATTAACTCGCCTGTATTGATGGAGGTTGAGAGAGTGTGTGAAGTAAAATTGGTAATGCCCATCTACACTTAGTAAGCAAAAAAACAAATTAAAAATTGCTCCAAAACTTCCCGTCAGTGTGAATCTACCAAAAAAGTTAATATGGGAACGTTGGTTCAAAGCATTGAGTAAACGAATATAACAAGAGAAGCAACGCTTATGCACCGACCGTACCTTGCAATGGTTCTGACAAATAGATGGCGAATACAGTCACTTGGTTCTCAGATTCTCAGTCGACTGCTTATCATCATTCGGAGAGGAGCTCTGGGCGATCGATTTTGGCGGTTATTTACAAGATTTTGTTAGTTTTGATTTTCATAATTTGTGACAATGAACGTTACGGCAACTCATAAGTGCGTTTTTGTTGGTTGTTCTAATAGCAGTAGAACGAATGCTGCTTATTTTAGTAACTGGATAATGAAGGAATATTGTATTCGTAGCTGCGACAAAATAATTGTAACATGATACAATTAGATAGTTTATATTAACTGTAATACGATTCTCGGAGACGTGGGCAAAAAAATTGAAATATTGTAATATTAATAATAAAAATAAAAATAAAATAAAAATAAAAATCTACAATCCAATAATTGTCGCCACTGTACGGACGCCGGGTTTGTAGGCAGAGAGGTGCGGTATTCGCCATGAAAGAGACTTCCGATGAGAGAACAGTAGGGTACGCGTTTTAACACAACCATTGCTTCTCTTGTTATATTCTTTTACTCAATGTTCAAAGTCAGAGTGACTCGATCAAGTGAAACACGGTTGTTTTTGCATTAAAATTGTGAAAGATCTAGTACATTTTGGTATATGTTATTACGTCATTACTACAATTCAAAAATTATGTCAATCTCTTACTATTCTGCTTAGAGCATATAAGACTAGAGGTGTTACTCAAATAGGTTTGTTATGTACTGAGGGGGGTAACCCCTTCCGTGTTAGGAACACGACGCTTTATGATTGGCGTGTTAGGTATACGACGATTTATATGAAGATAAAAAACAAGTTTTAAGAGATTTGACAAATTTAAGTCTTTGGGAGGATATTGAGAGATATCATCCTAGACCACTTAGAAGAACCGACGCAAATATGGCCATCCTAAAGGCTAATTTCATTATACTTACGGCTATATTAAACAACGTACTGTATACCAATGTACCGTTGGGCGTACAACAGATGGCGATACGTTTTGATAATCAAACGGAATGGCGAAAGATGAATTTCTCGGTGGTAAATAATATGAAGCTAAATACGTTTTCCATAGCAATCGATGAAGCAAAGAGATACAAATTAAAATTGATTTTTAATGATGGCACTGAAGGAGAATTCAAAGATTGGCATGCTGTTACGACTCCACCACCACCACCGATCGATTTGAGTGACATGTCAGGGTCTAAATATTCTAAATTATATATAGTTAGTTGTATAACACTATCATCTACTTTTTTTATAATATTGAAAATTATTGTAAAAATTATAAATAAATTTTTTTATTCTACTTGTAAAATGAAAATAAATGCATGAAATTAATAAGGGGTTTCAATTAAAAAACATTTCCTTTAATAATCATTTATTAATAACAAAAAAAATTAGAAAGGTATGCAATTAAGAAACCATTGGCGTAGACTTTCGACGTTCTTCTGGGTACATTTAAATGATCCATTGGCGTGGTACATGCAGGTTTTGGAGTCACTACTGAATTTTTCTGTTGCACACGAGGTTCCATCGAACTTGCATACATCTACTATTATAGGACGTGACACGTGACACTGTTTTAGTAAAAATTCGGCTTTTTCACTTCCTCGCACGTAAATACAATCAGCATGGTTTAGTAAATATGTTTCCAGAATCGAGTTTAACTTGGAATAATCCACGTCTCCAGAGGAATAGTTGACTCCATGAATATGTTTCTCAACATATCTAGCGCTAATTCTATCAGGCGCATTTAGGTTAGAATAAGGTGTAGGCGGTGTGAACAAAGCGTGATATTTTTTACAACCAATTGCGATACTCAACTCCTTTGGATGAAAAATACCATTGATGCAGAAGCCTTGGATGTCAACGAATGCGATCCTAATGATGACAGAAACGAGACTGAACATATTATTATTATATAATACTTTTAACTACTTTTGTAAGAGGATGATATTCCATCAAAAGATCATGAATTATGATACAATATGCCTTGGTATTAGCGGGGAATCCTGTATCTGTTTCTATTTCCAATTTTACGTCAACCGTAGAAGATTTCATGGTCTCTTCCTGCTTTGAACAATCAATTACAAATATTTCGTAGCTTTTGAACGCTTCATAGTTTAGAAGAGCAGTATTCGGTGTACCGGTTATATAGTTTGCATTAAATTCTGTGTAGTTGTAGTGAGCATAGTCGTCTTCTTTAAAATCTAAAAGCATTCGTTCGTTTGGCCAATATTCCTCGTTTAGAGATACTCTAACACCGGTTAGGTTAACATTATCAAATTTAGTGGGGTCGCTACTTAGTTTATTCCGCCTGTCAGTTTGGAAGCAAACTAATATATATCGTGGACGTTCTACGGCAGCACTAGTCTTTACGGCCCAAATTTCTCGTTTAGAATCTTTAGTTATTGATGGTAGTTCATTTAATTCTCAGTTTCTAAACGGAATCAATATAGGGCGATCATTTTTGATGGGTTCCATAAGTTTAATTTTAATTTCGTCATTAGGGAAGATATGTTTAATTTTTACTTCCATACTTTCAATTATCAATTTAACGGTTGTATAAATTGAATAAATAAATATATACGCAGGCATATCACACTCTGTCGCCTCACAAATAGATTCTGGCTGGAGCCACAAACTCATTTCACCTCTCAGTCGACATCAGCATTCGGTATTGTGAATTGTTATGTCTGGTTAAACAAGCCACAAACTAATTTGTTTCTGAATAGGAATGTGGGCAAAATTCAAGAGTACTAGAACCGATGATATCGTATTGTTGAACACATGTAGGATAATTTCGAAACTAGATCACGTTCTTAAAGTAATTTGATTAAATTTATGTTAAAGCATACAAAATAAATAAGGGTATAGCTTTTATTTAAAAATCAAATAAATTAAATATTTTGTGTTTGTTTTTATTCCATTTTAAAAATAGTTGTGATTAGCCGGTTTTAAACTAATGACAGAGGCAATTATTATAATAAACTTTAAGCATTATACAGGGTGTTTAAAATAGAAGTGATTGATTTTAAATATAAATGCACAGCTTATTAATGTAACGTTTATAAATTTCTATGAATTTCTATGAATTTCTATGAATTTCTATGAATTTCTATGAATTTCTATGAATTTCTATGAATTTCTATAAATTTCTATTAATTTCTATGAATTTCTATGAATTTCTATGAATTTCTATTAATTTCTATGAATTTCTATGAATTTCTATGAATTTCTATGAATTTCTATGAATTTCTATGAATTTCTATGAATTTCTATGAATTTCTATGAATTTCTATGAATTTCTATGAATTTCTATGAATTTCTATGAATTTCTATGAATTTCTATGAATTTCTATGAATTTCTATGAATTTCTATGAATTTCTATGAATTTCTATGAATTTCTATGAATTTCTATGAATTTCTATGAATTTCTATGAATTTCTATGAATTTCTATGAATTTCTATGAATTTCTATGAATTTCTATGAATTTCTATGAATTTCTATGAATTTCTATGAATTTCTATGAATTTCTATGAATTTCTATGAATTTCTATGAATTTCTATGAATTTCTATGAATTTCTATGAATTTCTATGAATTTCTATGAATTTCTATGAATTTCTATAAATTTCTATGAATTTCTATGAATTTCTATGAATTTCTATGAATTTCTATGAATTTCTATGAATTTCTATGAATTTCTATGAATTTCTATGAATTTCTATGAATTTCTATGAATTTCTATGAATTTCTATGAATTTCTATGAATTTCTATGAATTTCTATGAATTTCTATGAATTTCTATGAATTTCTATGAATTTCTATGAATTTCTATGAATTTCTATAAATTTCCATGAATTTCTATGAATTTATCTTAATTTCCCAGAATTTATATGAATGGGATATCTATATATTTCTATGAATTTCATACAAATCTTTAGAGAGGTGGCGCCATCTCGCGGTGAATTTTAGAAGTTGTGTCTCCGTACGAATGTAGTTGATCTATTGAAGGGTATGTGCGACTTTACTAAATATATTTAGGAATGAGCATAATACGCCATTAATTATGTCTGATGCAGTATTCTTTCAGAACAGTGTAACAAACAAAATTGTAGAATATGGAGCTCTTAAAGACCAAGTTCTCTTAATTTGAAAGTGTTCAAAGATATTTACCCATAGTTCACAAATCGTTGCACAAAAACTTTATACATTACTTTGTTTCGGGACTTAGGGTCCCTAAAACGAGAATTCTCACCTTCGGCAAGAGTCTGGAGCTCAGTCCTCACTCGAGCCTTTTTTTTGTGTCGTCTCTCTATATAAACCCAAAATTTACGTGATAGTTGTACTTGTTAGAATGACCACGTTATACCATGAATTCCCTAGTTCAATGTAAGCCCTTGATTGGAGTAATAACCTGATTATTTGTTTTATTTCCATACCTGTGTTTCCTTTTGAATTAAAATTAAAAATACTTTTTTAGAATTATTGGTGAATTCTTTATATTTTCCAATAATAATGTCAATTATTACAAGAGTCTAATAGTTCATATTTGATGTGGATTGTCTTCGAGAAAAAACTATGGATTATAACTATAAATTACACAGATATGTTGGAACAGTTTTTTTATTCACAAATAGTTTAAGATAGAATTCGAAACATCGGTTACTATCATCAAGATGGTGCACCACCTCGATTTTTATTGATAACACGAGATTCGTTAAATAATTTTTTTGTTAATAATAGTGGACTGATTGAGTAGTCACCGCGATCTCCTGATTTAAAATTATTTCTTACATTACCTAACAAATGCATTTAAAATTTTCATAAATACTCGACAACCATTATCTTTCGATCGATGATTGACCCTCGATAAACAAAATGTTTAAAGACATAGAGTTACTATATATTTCTAAACTAATCATCGCTGATAATAAACATTTCTAAAGAAATTAAAATATTCATCTGTATTGCAAATACGAAGTCAATTCAAGATTCGCATCATCGCACACCGATATACCAACAAAGAGATTTCGAATGATCCCGATTATTATTTAAATTCCGTGAAGGAATCTCTTGAATTTTCTCTCAGAATTCAGCCTTACCCTAGAATGGCCCGTTAAAATTTCATATATCATGCCTAAGCGAAAATGTCGTGTTGAGATTTTCTAAAATCCTCGTGAAATGGTTGTAAGAGCTGATGCACTATGTTTTGTAGCGCTCGACAATCGCGTTGTCAGCGTATGATAAAATGATATAGGTACGTGGAACTCGCCAGGTTATTGCTTTGTGAAGTGAAATTAAAATCTTTTGGAGCAGGAATTTTAAATCTTAATTAAAATTCTTTGTCAATTATTTCAACAAGATGAATGTATTTGCTTGTTTAATTGCGTTGTTAATACTTTTACCATTATTTGAAAATGTTAAAAATTAGGGTTATGTGTCCAACAATTAACCACTCAAAATTTAAAATCGCATAGACCAGTCAAACTTTAACCAAGAAATCGGAAACTGTACCATTATCAGCCACACATATTTGTAATCTATTACAGATAAAAGGGAAGTAAAAGGCTCAAAGTCTGTCGACCACATAAATTTATTAGGTTGGGTTGCAAGCGCTTTCGACCTAAAAGGTCATCATCAGGCAAAAATTTTTTGAAAGTGAGTAGGTAGGTAGGTACAATCTGCAATAATAATTTAGGATAACAAAACGTTTTTTATAGAAATGCTAGGTGTCTTACCACTATGTGTCCACAGAAAAAATTAAATGTTGAATTAAAATTTTAAATTGTAAAAATAAAAATTATACAAATTGGCACGTACTGCCTCCCTCATTCGAGGTTGGATATTGTTTAATCTTGAACCTCACCTGCCTCCATCTAATGAAGGTGGTTATAAAAGATAATCTCAAATTTGAAGATCCACATGTGTGCTTAAGGCACCATGTGAAAAATGTAACTTTTCGAAAATTACCGTTGCTCCCCCTATCCCCAGTACAAATGGGGTAGACGGAGTTTGGTTTGTGTACACCCTTAAGCCTAGGCTTAAGGGGTATCATTAATTAATAACTTTGCTTAACTTCGGGAATTTTACTTAGCACCTTCGTCATTCAAGGGTGAAGTTGAATGAGAAAATGGTGGAGAATTTACGACATTTGACAACTGACATATGATGGAAGACACGTAGTTACAATTATGGTTGAGATAATAATAATTAAATTTGACATTAGTTAAATTGAATATGCTAAATTAGTTTTGTGACAAATTTTATAGTATAAATTTAAACAATTTGACAGGATGTCCAAGACTTTGGAGAGGCCACGAGTAAATTCTGTTGGTGTTATAAAGTTATAGTGCCATTTGATTTTTAAAAAAGAAGAATTTGTCATTAGACATTAGATTTAGGTTAAGGAAATTTATGATATGTATGAATTTTTTGAAAAAGGGGGCTATTATATATATTATTACAAGTAAAAGGTTGAAGGATTTACAAAGGATTTAGGAAACTTTAGAAGGTTAATCAGGAAAAAATAGGCTCATATGTAGGTTGTAATTGATCATTTAAACACACCACATCTGGATTATTAGTATGTTGATGAATGTAATACATTTCAAGTAAGTCCAGCCTAATGCCTTTGGGACATTGGATAAGAAGAGAGGCGTTATCTGGAAAAGTGAAGTTATGTTTAGTATAGAGAACATGATTAGCAAATGTGGAATTGGTATCTAAAATATTCGAGGATTTATATCTGTTGATGGTTTTGTAATGTTCTAAAATTCGGGTTTCTGTCTTTCTTCCTGACTGGCCGACGTAGATGGCATTGCAATCATTACAATTCAGTAGATATACCCCTGGTTTATGAAAAGTTGGTACAAGATCTTTATTCCGTACTAGAAGTGAGTAAAGTGAGTTGGTACTTTTAAAGGCTATGTTTATGTTGAATTTTCTGAATATTTTAGCTAGTTCATATGATACACTGCCCAAGAAAGGAGTAGAACCAGAATAAACCTTAGGAACAATGGAATTAGAAGAATTAAGTGAGATGGTGGGAAAGGACAATCTAAATTTGTTGAAAAATCTGAAGTACATTTTATTAAGAAGCTCTAAGGGGAAACCATTGTTGATAGCAAGTTGTTTAATTAAATCTATCTCTTTATTAAAGTTTGATTCTGACAGAGGGATGGTGAAAACTCTATGTAGAAAACTATTAAAGGAAGCTTTTTTATGTGACAAAGAGTGGCATGAGTCAAATGGTATAAGGGTATCTGTAGTGGTAGGTTTTCTATATATATCAAACTGTAATCTATTGTTTATTGTGTCTTTGGTAATAAATAAATCTAGAAACGGTATAGTGTTGTTATTTTCAAATTCTACAGTGAAATTTATACGGGGATGTAAGGTATTTATATAAGTAAAGAAGGAATCGAACTGTGTTAAGGAACCATTGAAGAGCATAAGTATGTCCATTGAAGAGCATAAGTATGTCGTCTACATATCGTTGATAAAAGATTATTTTGTCAGAAAAGGGATTGTTTAGAATAAGTTTTTGTTCAATATTGTTCATAAATATATCTGCCAAGAAGGGGGAGATTTAATTTTTTCTGTGGACACATAGTGGTAAGACACCTAGCATTTCTATAAAAAACGTTTTGTTATCCTAAATTATTATTGCAGATTGTACCTACCTACCTACTCACTTTCAAAAAATTTTTGCCTGATGATGACCTTTTAGGTCGAAAGCGCTTGGCAACCCAACCTAATAAATTTATGTGGTCGACAGACTTTGAGCCTTTTACTTCCCTTTAATCTACTTCGGACCACTTTGAGATATGGATAATATTTGGAATTTTCTATTACAGATAATTTCTTCGTCTTCTTCTTCTTCTTCTTTATCTTCTCCCTTTATTGGGCTATATCCCACAGGATAATTTACCCAGCCAACAATAGGGAGAGTATCCTTGTCTTGCTCTCAGCAATTGGATACCCTCTATTAAATTGATATATTTATATATTTCAAAGTAAAAAGCTTATTAATGTTACTACTTGAGTTATATACGTAGAGGGGCATACAAAGTTAGTTCATTATTGTAGTAAATTAAATTTTTCCTTTAGGGGTAAATCAAAATGTTGTTTTTTATCGCAACTTCAGAATACCTTGTAGCAAATTAAGGCGGATAATTTTGTTTACATAGGGCCATATGTCCAATAATGTACCACTTAAAATTTAAAATCGCATAGACCAGTCAAATTTTAACTAAGAAATCGGAAACTGTACCATTATCAGCCACACATATTTTTAATCTATCACATAATTTGGTTTTGAATGAATATAAAAGCTTTTAGGTTATACATTTAAAAAAAAAGGGTATTTGGTTCATTGTGTCCCACGGGTGGTACACAACAAACTAGTTCTGTGTACACAATTAACCGGGAGACTTTATTTATTACACGTATCTACTTTTACTTGGTTTAAAAAAACTACAGTATAATTTTAGATGTTTATTGTTTAAAAGCAAAAACCATATAAAGAATAGGTACAACAAACAATAATTATTATTAAAGATATACTTCTTATCTCATATTTAACAAAGAAAAGGACACTCTAAACGCAAAATATCCTTGTTGTCTTTTGTGCTTCCACGCAGTTTTGGTTTCGGCCAAATATACTTCATACCCTTCTTGTTGACACAAGTTGTATCAGGAACATGCTCACTGTCTTTAGATTTAAGCCTTAAAAATGTTATGCAGTATTCCCCATATTGTTCTACCTTTATTATTTTTGCCACAAAATATACCGTTAATTTTGGGCTTTCAGTGAAGGCATACATTTTTGTGGTGGTATGAATGATGGTCCTGCTAGATTTTTCGTATGTTCAGTGTATTCTGGTTGACTTTCATTAGCTGCAGAACTATTATTTTCATTTTGAATTGTGATTTCTTTTGTAATATTAGAACTTTCTTCATTTGGGCACGGTCTGTTGGCTGTTGGTTACCTTACTTGGCAAAAAATCATCGTCTGTAAAGATATCCCGGCCAAAGGGATATATGCGGCATTTTTTAAAAGCATGTGCTATATTTGTAGCAGTCATAGAACGGCTATGTGCTATTCCAATGCCTTCAGCTAGGTCGTACATAGTTATCGGCCTACCTGGATTTCTTAAAAGCCACGACAATATGGCACTATTATAATATGCCTTAAATGGCGCATATATACCAACGTCAAGTGTCTGTTACTTGGTCGATGTGTGTGGATGCAAAGTGACAATATTAACCCCTGCCGATTTTGCTAAATCTAAGGTTTCGATAGATAAATGAGACTCATGGTTATCGAATAATAAAATAATGAATTCTCAGGGGAACTTCTCCTATTTTTAATGAAATGGCTCATTACGTCAACAAATAGTTCGGAATTTATTTATCCTGTTAGAATACCAAGGCCTACAGACCCAGCGGGGGCACTTTTTAACATGAAATCTTTATAAGTTTTACAAAGAAAAATAATTTCTAGAGGTAAAGCATAACCACCAGCACAGATAAAACAGGATGTTGTTACTAGCGTCACTTTCTCACAGCTGGGGACTTTACCCAAACATTTTTCCCTTTTGGTGCCAATATATTTTGAGTTTTTTGTACCGTTGTGGTTGCGGTTTCATCCAAGTTAAAAATTCTTGTTCCCTCAGCAAATGCCGGATTCCGATTTATAACGATATAAGTTGTCAAAAAAGCGGTTAACGTTATCTCTGTTGAACGCTATTGCACGTGCAAGACTGCATGGCTCTGGTTTTCTTAGTGACAGATCTGTGTGTTTGTTCCTAAAACCCCGGAGCCATTCTCTGTCAGTCGTTTATGTTTTCTTCCACTAATCAGGTATTTTAATATTGTTCTTTTGAGCCATTTGTTATGCAACCTTTCTATTTCAGTAGGCGTCAATCCATAAAATATAAGTGCCCAAATTTTGAAATAGGTCTTAAGAGCATCTTCTTGTTCACTTGAGAAAATCATGTTAATCTCATAGTTAGGGAGTAAATTCACTTTTTTATTACATCGCCTCAACGTAGGATATGGTAAATTATTTTCTACTGCTGCTTCTTGGATACTTAAACCGCTGACAACTAGGTCCAATGCTGTCTTCATTTGGTCAGTAGTATGGGCGCCTTGCTTTCTTTCTATTTTCTTAATGCGACCCCATTATAAAAACAAAAAAGGGTACACAATGAATCATGGTTCATTGTATTCCAACATAGTTTGGTTCATTGTGTACGTACCCTACTATATCATAATCAAACGCCAATAACACAATAATTAACTACAACAGTCTATGTACGAAACTACAGAAAATAAATTAAAATACTTTATGCATGTAAGAGAAAAATCGAAAAAACCTACCTTCAAAATTTTACTCGACACGTCCAAATTCTTATACTGTGCTATATTACGTGCACGCTTCGTGTTGGCAAGATAACAACTGAGATTTTGTTCTAGGTAGTCGGGGAATTTCGTACAGTGGTGCCGGCGTTTTTTAAAAATATGTATTACTACTAAGTTTGGTTGATTCATTATGTACGTGAGGTTCATTGTTGGACACATTACCCTACATCCATTTTTACTTTTCTGTCAACAGATAAAGAAAGATGTGGAGATTATTTTTTTTAAAAAGTCAAATTTTTGTGATTTCAGCCAATAAAAGCTCGCTGTTCTAGCCAATAATTTAGTTTTATACTGATTAAACAGCCTAAAACTAAGGTGGAAAACTATCGCCCTATCTCTATCATTTGTAACTTTAGTAAAGTGTTTGAAATGTTGCTGGAACACCAACACGTCCGCAACATAATATCGGATCGACAACATGGCTTTGTGAAAGATCGTTCAACAGTTACAAATCTCTCCATAATTACGCAGTATATTTCAGAAAACATTGACAACCAAACTTAGACAGATGTTATTTATACGGATATGACAAAGGTATTTGATCAGCTTGACCACGGTATTTTATTAAAAAAACTAGCCTCTTTTGGACTTTCAAACAATCCTATTCGGCTTCTTATATTACATCTCACCAACAGAATACAATACGTTCAATTAAATGGATTTAAGTCTGATCAGTATTCTCTCAGCTCCAGTGTTCCTCAGGGATCAAATCTAGGACCGTTGCTGTTTAACATTTTCGTGAATGATATCGTGGATGTAGTTGATGGTGATTCTTTAATTTACGCCGATATTGTTGTTCTTATGTTAATTATGTATTATTTATACAGGGCGATTTATGTGGATTGTAAAGAGAGTAACTGAAGTATCTAAAAAAATGCTTGTCATTTTTGAACACAAATAATAAATACTGATTTTTGGTCCCGCACAGTAATTATACACCTTCCATGCTCCCGGGTTCATGTAAAGTATTGAAAGTGTTAAATAAAAGTTTTTTTTCGATATTGCTATATCCACTTTCCAAAATTAATTTTCCACCTTTTTAACATAATCAAGCATTTTCTCCAATGTTCTCCATTAACTTTTAAAACTCCCTTCAAAAACAAATTTCGCACATCAGGTAAATTAAATGTTTCGAGAAACATAATCTTTTAATTGTGACCAGATCAGTTCAATGGAATTTAACTCTGCGTGGTAAAGAGGCAATAGTCTAGGAGCATGAAGTTTTTTGGTACTTATTTTCCCAGTCAGGAAACATCGATAGAATTATTCGGTTTGTTATTCATATATATGTAGGGGGTTTCCGATGGGTTAAGGGCGGAAAATGCGTTTGAAAATACAAGTATACTGCACTTTTTTTCCAGTAATAAAAATCATTCTATTAGTAAGAGATATAGTGAAATTAAAAAAAAAAATAGTCTGACTAATCTGTGAGTATGGGGAATAAGTCTAAAAGGTGAAAAAATGCAAAACATTATCAAAGCCATTGACCTTATTTTCGCAGTCCTAAAAATTTGTCAAATGATAGTTTATTACATTATTACAGCTGCAACTACAGGGTGTCTAGACAAGCTGTAACTTTTATAATAATTATCAGAATTAAATGAAATTTAGAAGCGTGCTACAATGACATGTTTTCTATCTAAAGAGCATATTTTCCGATATCAAGAACTTCCGGTCATACCGGAAGTGACCATGAATTTTGTAATTTCAAATAGGTCACACTGCATATTTCAACAATTCTGAATTATCCAATCAATTCTACACATTTTTCATGTACTATGTCCTATACCTATCTCAAACCGTTTCTGATAATTTGGTGTTTACACTAACTTATGATTCTTGTTCGAAAATAAAATGTAAAAATAGTACAGTTTATTGATTGTTATAAAAAGAGAATACATAGTTATTATAATAAATATTCGAACTGTCTTCCGTCCTCTTCAACACAGGCTTAAAATCGTTTTAGGAGTTCCTTTATACACGATGTTCTTATCATCTCGGGAGTAATGCTATGGCATGCTCCTCTTATTTTATTTTTAAGATTATTCAAATCAGTTGGTTGGGTTGTGTAGACCAGGCCCTATAAAAAAATCTAAAGGAGTCAAATCAGAGGAACGCGCCGGCCACCATATAGGTCCCTTGTTTCCAATCCATTTATTGGGAAATCTCATATCCAGGTAATTTGTGACAATTCTATTATTGTGTGGTGGGCCACCGTCCTGTTGCCAGAACATGGTTGCGCAGTCGCTAAGCGGAATGTCTTCTAACAGCCGGGAAAGACAGTTTTGAAGAAAATGTAAATACCTTACCCCATTTATCATGCCATCAAAAAAATAGGGACCTATTAGATGCCCGTTAAATAGCTCGCACCAAACACTGATGCCCCACACTGTTTGAAAACAAGTTTCTCTAACCCAATGTGGATTTTCTACTGACCAGTAGTGAGAATTGTGGCGATTTACCATTCCATTGTTGTAAAACCTTGATTCATTACCCCATAAGATTCTCTCCAAAAACGTAGGATTTTCAAAAAGGATAACTTGCACAAGAGATATAAATTGCAACCTTCGCTCGTAGTCGGTGGGACGAAGTGCTCGAACAAGAAATATTTTCTAAGGATGGTATTTTTCTGATTTGAGGATCCTGTGTACAGTACTTTTGCTAATTCGCATTTCTAGAGAAATTCCTCTAACGGAAACTTTTGGATTAACATTTGCATAAGCCAATACGTTTATGGAAATTTCTTTATTTCTTACAGGTGCCACATGATGGGAATGTTTTATCGAATTCGGAAAAGAACCAGTTCGCATTTTTGATTCAATCAAGAAAAAGTATACGCTGCAGGTGTCCTACGATCGGGAAACCGTTGTTGATACACTCTTCTTGCATGACGCCCATTTTTTTGACACTAACCGTATAAAAGTAACATATCAACACATTCATTGGATGTGAAAGTAAAAGGCATTTGAGTAGTTACCACTAAAAATAACCAATTAGTTGTCAACAGCGGTGCAAAATGACAGTGAAAGTTTGACAAAACAAAGCCCACTAGATATATCTAGATGGGTAGCACAAAACATACATAAACAAAATGTGTAACGAGGAAAGTACTAAAGAAGTTTCAGGCTTTTCTTGAGACAGAAAGAAAGCACTTCAAATGTTCATATAATTTCTAATGTTAGATTTTTTTGTTATAAGATGTCCGTAAAACTTATTACATTGTACTATTTTCATTTTCAGTCAAGATACTTAATAAATGTAACCTTCAAATTATCAGAAACGCTTAGAGATAGGTATAGGACATAGTATATGAAAAATATGTAGAATTGATTGGAGAATTTTTTTGCTTTATTTGATTTTCTTCATTACATATTTGCGCTACTACAAAGTTAAATTTTAAAAAAAGCCCGCTCTTGGCGGCCATATTGAATTTTAGTACCACTCCAATTTGATAGATGGCAGCACATCGATTCAGAATTTTACCATTGAGTTTCCTATCTATGCACATTAGTAATCTATGACTCGAGCGTTCAAGGATCGGTACCAATATTATAGTAATATAATGAATGTCACCTCTTTAGTTTTACCTGAGAAGGTGCTTTCCGTTTGAACTTAAAATTATATATGGAGTGCCGTACAAGAGGAGCTTGCCAGTTTTTAAATATTATGTAACTTTCATAAAACAAGATTTTTTATTTATCTTTCTCTGCGAAAATAGTCTTTACATTACATTGTTATGACATTTGAAATTTTCGTTTTTATTGAAAAAAGTATAATTTATTTTTTATATAATAATTAGATTGATAAATAATAGTGTACCTACCTCGACCAGCTATTTAATTTTTATTTTAATACATTTTTTATGTAAGTTGGCTACATATGAAAAAAAATTTTGGGTTATGTTGTAGTCATTTTATTTTAAGTAATATAATTTTAGTTCAGCCTATATCCAGACACAACCATATATTCTAAATAATTGGAAGTTTGCGTCTGTTGTTGGATACATTTTTAAAATATCAGTATGTTATATTTCTGATAGGTTTCAAATTATTATTTATGAAATATATAAAATATTACATTTACAGGATATTTTTACATTTCAGGAACGTTTCAGAAATGTTTCTGGGGCCTTTTGTAATATTTATATATTACAAATATTTCAGTGTTACATTCTTAAAATATTTACTGTGGTTTTGTGCTGTGGATTTATAGAGGATTGTTTTTTTATTTTAAAGAATGTATCTGCAATTTACGCTTGGAAAAGAAGATTCATGATTTCCTTAAAATGGCCGTATTCGAGAAAATTGACAAAACGTGCAAAATTCAAAATTTAAAGAAAATTCTTCAAATAAAAGTTGCTTACAATGTAATTCTCTATAATTTTTGTTCCATACAGTTCTCTAAAATGGACCGAATTCCGGAAATTTGAGGTAAAGTACAAAATTTGAATTATTCTTATTATTTTCACTTATAATACCACTAGTGACCAAATTATTTCCGCAAATATTTTAGAAATCGCGAATATTTTGAAAATGATCCCGATATCATGCTCTATAATTTTTATTCTATACATGATTTCTCTAAAATAAACCGTAATGGAAAAATTCAATTTTTTTACATCAACTAACTTTTCAATGGTCGCTATCTGTTAAAAACAAAGCTTGTTCTGCGATGTCATTCACTTCTCTTAAATTTTCGATAATTCATTACTACCTGAATCAGGTTGTAATCAGAATCAGGGTACATAAACTATGGTCAAATTTCATATCCTGTCGACGCCCGAGTTGCGAACTCACAGGTGCACAATTTTGGAGGGCGCCCGAGTTGCGACGAATTCAGGTAGTTTTATATTACGCCCAAGTTGCTAACGCATGAGGTAAAAAAGTACCAAAATAACACATATCAGCAAAAACCTCACGCTTCTACGATTTGTTTAAAAGTTATAAGCTCTGGAAATGGGCTACTTTTCATTGGGACACCCTGTATATTTTTTGAATTTGCGTTTATGTTGCCTTGCTAAGTAAGGTGAAAAACTGACCCTATACTATTAAACTATGTAAAGAGAAAAGTTTAGAGAATACAATTGGGTTTTCTATATTATCAATAAATGTTCTTTTCTTGATAATCTAGATATAGATAAAATAAAAACATTTTGTAAAAATTTTGAAATTAGTAACAAACAAAAAAGAAATAATAAAACAGAAACACCAAATTGTGTACCAATCGCACTGAAAAATAAAAAAAAAAATAATATTCCTATTCTCCTATTATAGTTATGTAGACAAAACATTTAAGTTTGAAACGATGTAGTAAAAGGTAAAGATTTAGTCATACGCTTCCAGTTTTTTAATTACAATTTTTTGCTATATAAAATTTACAAAGTAAAGGACTGTCACACTAATAGTTTTTTATCTAATTAACAATTCCTTTGAAGTTTAATTTAGGAAATTAACGTAATTTGAAATCTACGCATTTTCCAGTTTCATTACCACTTTTGAAAAGGTCGGTCTTTTTTCCAACTAATTTAAACTTTGTGGAAATTTTCTACATGGTTAATTGTATTACCTGAGTAGCATATCAAACGCCGTTTTTAATATAGACAAAATTTTATATCGTCATATTTACAAAATATAGAAACAATAAAAGATTTAGAGTGCATGCCTCTAAAATATATTTATATAGACTGCAAGAAAACTGTGAATAAGGAACGGATTTATTAGACTCCAGTGGTTTTGTACCAGGTCTTCAACAATACCCGAAACCCACGTGATCTGATAACCATCAAAAACCCATCGAAAGGGCCTGATTTGACGTAAAAGGAACTAAACTGAACTGTCAGTCCTGTCAGAAATGTCACTGGCGTTCATTTGGGGACAGAATATTTATGTTATATTTGTTTACATTTTATAAACACCTTTATTCCATTTTTCATTTAATATTAATAGAGCAATTAGTTATTTTTAGAGATTATTGCTACCTTAATTATTTTTATTGGTAAGTACAAATTTATTTACTGCAACTCGTAAAAGTTAATGTATATCATTTATTTCAGGTAATGTTACACTGGAACAAAATTATTTTATATTCGTAATTGTATTCCAAAATTTGAGGAACGTTTTCCAGGTGAATAAATGGAATCTGATTATCTCTTGTCATAAACAAATATTTGTTCAAAATTATAAAAAAGGAAAAAGCTCTAAAAGGCCCCAAGTAATAACAAAAGCTGTTGAAGATGTGCAAATTAACATGGTGTAAATTCCCAATAAATTAGTAAAAAAAAAAACAGCACCTCAAACAGGTATGAACGGTGTTTCAAAGACTGACTCTGATGAGTGAAATTCAAAACATTTTTTTTTTAGGTTTGTCGCTACGAATTAGTCATAATGTATTGAAAACATTTCTGATAATGCATCCCCTATAAAGTTTCGGTACTGCAACAATCATTTTACCTTAATTTTTTTAAACCTACCTATGGAATATTACAGATCGCTCAATTAAATGACATACAACATAAACCTGAGGAGAAACTGCATAATGTGTTCAAAAAAGAACGATTGATGCTTGCGTTAAAGCTGGTGATAAAGATTTTGAATAGATAGGTACTGTGAATTAGTATCGTTTGTGCACCACCGATTACTACTCAATATCCTTTTAAATAAAATAGTTGTTAATAGGTATGCCTTTATAATTTAAAGTGAGAGCTGTAAGGTAAAACAAATATGTGCTTGTTACAGTAATTATATTAATATTTTTTTGTGTACATAAATAACATAATGTATTTTGTAAATGGTTTAAACCCTGTAACAAATAAATAATAGAACAAACTTAAATTATTTGTTTATTACTTCCCATTGCCCAGGTACAATTCCAGTAAACTTTAAATTTGTTTACTTAAACTGCAATAATTGCCAAATACTGCCATTGTTTTCTGCCTATCCTATTTAAAGTTTCAGCTGTAGCTAAATATCTTAAGAGTCAATCTAAAGTAAATAATTTTTAATTTTATTCATATAATAATGCATAACATTTTTTTGTCCATAACTTTCTGGTAAAGGTTTTTTTTTTGTAATAGTGGCAATAACTGGCACGCATATTTCAGTTTATTCTTTTTTGTTAAATACAAACTAGATATATGCTGCGTTTGAGAATCCACATCGGATGCATCTGAGATGTAAAAAATCTTTGATCACGTGGTTCAGTATACGTAAATGTAATGGGACAGATGTGTCCGATGTGGATAAAAAAACGCTCGAAATGTAAAAAATGCATCCGGGGGGCTATTTTCAAAGTATGGGAGCACTCATTTCTCTCAAGATTCTCATCAGAAATGTCATACGTCAATGTGGAAATGTTGTTTTTAAAGGCATCGAGGATTAAAATTCTTAGGAAGATTTTAATTCTCTCTAAATAAACCGAGAGAAACAGTCAGTGAGTTCACACTGGCCCTAAGAGCCCTAAAAATACGATTTTACGTTGACTTGAGAGAAATGAATTCTCTCGAGTTTGAAAATAGCCCCCCTGATGTGGATTCTCAAACGCAGCAATAATAGCAGCTAAGTTTTTAAGGTTATGTTAATTATATCATAATTTTAAAAATTGCATTTAACTAAATCTAATTAAAATATCGAAAACTAACATTAAAATGCAATAATGTAAAGTACCTCTAATTAATATTATGATTTTGTGTTGTAATTCTAACAGTTACCAAATTGAATTTTGTTCTCGTAATTTCAGACCATAAAAAAAGAAGAAGGTATATTTTGTAATAAAATACCTACGGCACTGGCTCACATCTAGGGATTTTTACTTTTATTTTCACCAATCGCTGTCATGACGATTTGGTCACGTGGGTTTTCGGTATTGTTGAAGACCCAGTAGTTAGGATGTGAGTAGAGCTCGATTTTTTTGTAAAGAGCACATTTCGTCGTAGCTATGCCACAGTTCGCGCAGTACGTCATAACTTTGTGGAGTTTTAGTTGATGGCGCTGGGCTGAAATCTGCTGTGGTAGGGGTACCTGATATCTTAGCAGTGGCGTGTGTACATTAGTAAAATATTTTTAATCGAATATATTAATAAGTTTATGTTAAATTTTTAGTTAAATTGCTGATGAACTTTAAATTAATAAAACAACTAAAAGTTTAAATAAATAATATATTTTAATTTAATTTGTATAATTTTAAACATTTTCATCATCTTCATCTTCATCATCTTCCAAGTCGGAAATATCGGATTCCCACTCATGGATGTGTTTACACTAAATATGAGGGAATCTGTAAATTCATCCATCAGGTATTCTCTTTGAATATATGTATCCTCATATTTCGCGGAATGGTCCACCGCGTTTGCCCATTCCTCCGGCGTTATACTTCGGAATTTTTCTCTTGCCAACTTTTCAATATTACCCAACTTGAATGTTGTGTTATGTTGTTCCACCCAATTTTTTACTCTGGCCCATATTTTTTCTATGGCATTTAATTCAGGATGATATGAAGGTAATCGTAGAACTTTGTGTCCATGTTCTTCGAGAAAATTGTCTAAAAGAAATTTTGGTGGAGGTCTGTGAGCTTTTATTAATGTGTACAGTTCTGGTTTGGTCATTTTAGCATCATGTGGTATATTGTTTTTAAGGAGCCAGTTAATTAAATCTGCTTTTTTGGTCTGCGTTGTAATCGGTTTTTCAGATTTTACATTATGATAACTTGCATTATCGATTACAAGTACAGACCTTGGAGGAAGATTTATTAGTAACTGCCTTCTAATCCATTGGGAAAAATTATTTCAGTTCATTTCATCTTGATAATATCCTGTCTTTTTCCCTGAAAAAAAGTAAAAAAGAATTTAATATCTATAATGCAAGTATACTTCTCATAATTATTTTTGTATGATACTTAAACTTACAAAAAAACTCTTTTAAATGAAATAATTGCTTAGTTAAGGTAGTTCACTCGTAAAACGGCTTTTCTTAAGAATTCAATAAAATTTAAATATAAGGTTTATGAAAGTGTCGTTAACGTAACTAAAAAAAAATAGATTTTTTGACCGTCTGTGAAACGAGATAATAACAATTAAAATGTGCATAATTAACACTCTTGAAGCCTATCATGTACACAAGCAATTCATTTATTTCAAGATATCTCGAAAACGGTTCTTATCATCTTTTTTAAAAACTAATGTTAAATAAATCAAGAAATTATAAAATTTTTTAAATAATCGCTGAATTTTTTGACCGTCTTAGAAAAAAGATATAAATTTTTAAAATAAAAATATTTTTAAAGCAGTTGACAAGTAGTTTCGTAAAATTATTACAACTTGGCAACAATGTAGCCACTTCACGTAACAAAGTAACACTCGATCAGCTAAGAGATTGTTATAAACTCGCGAAAAATTAATTCGTCCACTGTGTTTGAGAACTGGAATCAGTGGTTCTGTTTGAACCAAAACAAACCCATAAAATTAGTATGAGGAAGTCACAAATTTCTATAAAGTATAACATGTCCATATGTGTTTATATACATGTGTTTTGTACAGTCTCTTACAAAAATAAAATTGATTAGCATTGAGAATCTCGAACTTTTGTTATTCACCATTACGCGATATTTTTATGTACGACTGTCGCAAGTGAACTACCTTAAGCAAAAATTATTAGGAATTTTAAATCACTTAAAAAATAATCTGTTTTTAGAAGAAATATTTCTTCAAGATGATAAGACTTATTATAATAATCCTAAGAAAAAGTTATTACTAAAAACCCTCGTATAACAATAAAGGTACAGGTAAAAATCTTTTAACTAAACTGAAGATAATAAAGTAAACCACTACATTAAGTACTTAAATTACTTGTTAATAAGATACTTTAACAGTTTAAATTAAACTTAAGCTGATCATAACTTTCGATTGTTAAGCTTCATGGATATTTATGAAGTAGGTAAAGATGCAAATAATAAATAATTTTCTATAAAAAATAGATTATTACGTGAAGTAAATATCAACAGTCCATTTTTTACAAAACCATCCTTACTCCCTGCATGCAACATTATGAGCTTTTTTTCCCCTTGCTCATTGTAGTTTTGAATTTGCCTTTGCCATCGGTCCATCCTTTCGAATGTGTATGACTACTATGTAAATAGGTCTCATCACAATAATAAATAGTTCTGCCCTCTTGCCGATAATGTATTAAGGATTTTAAATAATTTGTCCTCTTATTCGTAATGTCGTAGGATTTCAACAAAACAGATCTGTTGTCTTAATTTTTTTTTCCACCTGAAAAAATAAACATTGTAATTTTATACGTACAAAAATTGATTATGAGAAATTAATTATTTTGGTATCATTTTATTTTGATTTTTTTAGATAACTTTATTTATACTTACTTAAAACCCATGTTTAATAATATTTTCCTATGTGAAGAGATGCTGCCCCGGAATTCAAAAAAAAAACAATCCTTCATTTTTTGTAATATACCTAAAATAATATTTATATTAAATACGTTGCCATTAAAATCAAAATAGTAACTTACAATTTAGAGTTGGTAGTCTTTTCTCAATAATATGAAAATCATGGATTATACCTCTGAGTTTTTCCAACTCTTCAGGCCATATAGATTCTACAACTGTACTTCTTTCTGTATATCCTCTTTGTGAAAACGAAGTACTAACTCCACTTTCTACTTCACCAGCCATCTTCTTAATTCTAGAATAACTGCTTCTAGAAATTTATGAGGCGTGAAATTATTTCTTTCGTTTGATTTTGAAAAATTTGGCCCTTTTTGCCTAATAATTTTTTCTGTTCCATTTTGAACGAGTTAAAAATATAGATATTTGTAGGAAATTTGTTTTAAATAATATTTAACCGATTTTTCTATTCATCAAGAGCAAACCGAACCTCTAGCCAAGCAAAATTTTTGAAATAGTACCGTAATCTGGGGTGAGATCGGACAGGTAGTACGAGTTCGGACAATGGTGAGCGGCGTGAGAAATCACGTGACCACGAGCACGTTTTTCATTGGCAAGTTTTTTGCATGTGTTTACATATCCAATATTGTCTAATTTCACTCCAGTTATGTAGAAATTGCCGCTAGAGAAAGTTTGTGGTAAGTACGGGATATTTTGATATGGGTCGTAATTTGCATATTTTTTATAACGTTAGAAACAAACATCTGGGGGAAGGGATCTGTAAGCAATTGAATCGTAATTTTTCATATAATGTAGGTTTATATGTTTTCTAATGATTCATGAATAATTATCATTTATGTTTTCATTCCCGAATTTTTTTTTCTTGTTATAGAAAAAATATAGCTTTTCGTGGGGCGAGTTCGGACACCATGCCCAGAAATTACAGGCGTCCTCTTGGCGTAAAACAAAGATCCAACTATGCCAAAGAGGCTTTAAATAAGGCTGTTGAAGATGTCAGGACTAAAAGAAAGACCCTGAGAGTTCTACAACATACCAAACAAACCAAAATCGACAATAAATGACAAAATGACAGGTAAGCACGCTAAAAAAGTGGCGGGCAAACCAAATTAAGCCAAGAACAAGAGAGTGAACTGGCACAAGGAATTTTAACTTCCGCCGAATGGGGCTTTTCCTTAACTAGGCTGGATATTCGCCTAATCGTCAAATCATATTTGGACAGATCCGGACCAAAAATCACAGGATTTAAAGACAACATGCCCGGGGAAGATTGGTTTTATGGATTTATGTTTAGACATAAAATTTTATCGGAGCGCCTTGCACAAAATATCAAGAGGAGTAGAGCAGAAGTCGATAGGCAAAAAGTTCAAGAATATTTTGATAACCTTCAGGCTGTTATGGGACCTATTCCTCCAGAGAACATAATTAATTATGATGAATCCAATTTAACTGACGATCCTGGAAGATCAAAGGTCGTTGGTAAAAAAGGATCCAAACATATAAATAGAATTATTGATTCTTCTAAAAGCAGCACGTCAATTATGATGGCTGCTAGTGCTTCAGGTGTTTTGCTGCCTCCGTATGTCGTATACCAAGCTCTTCATATTTACCCAACTTGGATAGAAGGGGGCCCAGAAGGCACTGTATACAGTAGATCGAAAAGTGGGTGGTTTGAGACACCAATATTTGAAGACTGGTTTTTACAAGTGGTTTTGCCATATTTCCGCAAGTTAGAAGGGCGAAAGTTGTTAATTGGCGACAATCTTTCCAGTCACTTGTCATTGTTTGTGATTAAGCAATGTGAAGAAAACGACATTCATTTCATTTTATTACCCCCATATGCCACCCACTTGCTGCAACCTCTGGATGTTGCGTTTTTTGGCCCCATGAAGAAACACTGGCGTGCAAACTTGACTGATTGGAAAATGAAAAATAAAGGTGTCCTGCCTAAATCAGAATTTCCTCGTCTTTTAAAGAAAACTTTAGAATCTTTGGGCCCGAATATAGACAAAAATATCAAATCTGGTTTTAGAGCTTGTGGAATTGTTCCATTAAACGCTGAAATAGTTTTGGAAAAGTTGCCCGGAAAGACAGCAGAAAAGGATAATGCTAATGATCACTGGAGCCAAAGTTTTTCCGAATATTTAAAAGACTGTAGATGGGAGGAAAAAAGCGAAAAACCAAGGAGGGGTAAAAAGCTGAATGTTGCCCCTGGAAAAGGTGTGAGAACAGAAGATCTTCCCCAAGAAGAAAATATCATTTTTGAGGAGAGTGATATGGAAAACATTTGCGTAGAAGAGAAAGAAAACGTTTATGAAGACGAAAATGAAATGCCTGTATTTGAGCAACCTTCTACCAGCACTTATGAGAGAGAACCAGAAGTTGATCAAAATCTCATTGAAGTGGAAGATTTCGTTGTAGTTTCCGTTCCTTGTGAAGACCAAAAAAAAATTTCGATATTTTGTTGGTCTTATAGATAAAATTGTTGATATAAAGGAAGAGCTTTTTTTAGTAAAATATCTTAGAATAAAAGGCGAAAAAAATTATTATTTTATATTTCCCGATATTTCTGATGAGGGACTTGCGTTTAAAAAAGATATTTTTAAAAAAATTCTTCTAAAAGAAATAAGAAGAGGAAGGCACTTTTTTAAGCACCTTCCCGACAACATCAAAATAGAATAATGAGTTTATTGCAATGTTCTTTGTTAATAACATAGTTATTACGTGTTTTTTTAAATGTTTTTATGTTTTTTTAAATGTTTTTATGTTTTTTGGAAACTTATTTTAGTTTTATTGTTTATGTTCTTGGTTAATAACATAGTTATTACGTGTTTTTAAATGTTTTTATGTTTTTTTGGAAAAATATTTGAGTTTTATTACTTTAAATAAAATTGTTCGTACCGAAATTGTGTTTGGACCCCCTATCCCCCCTAAGAAATTTTTTTTATGAAATCTGTATATATGTATATTTAATTATATTTGTCCGAACACACTCATATTATAAATTAAGTTTGGATTTTCCTATAAATTAAAGGTGATCCGAACTTAGACCACCCATAGGGGTGAGTTCGGACACCTTTCAATAATAAAAAAAAAAAATAAAATTTTTTGAAATATGCAAAAAACAAATACTGTATTCGATAGAGGAAGGTTTAAGGTTCTTATATTAATTTTTTCAGATTTTTACAAAAATCTAGCCTCTTGCTATTAAGAAAAAACCTTTAAAATGTGTCCGATCTCACCCCAGATTACGGTAATACAAATTAAAGTTACTTAAGAGCTAGTGCTTCGGTAATAAGATGAAATTCGTAGGTTTTATATATTTTATCACCAAGTTATTAATATTTAAGGTATTTACGTGATATTTTTTTTGTTGTTATATAGTAACTTAAACTACAGTTCTGTAGTATGAAATCAACAAAAAAGTATTACCACAACGCAAAAAAAAAATATTTTTTAGAGTATGATCACTGTTTTAAGGATTCTGCTTTTATTTTTTTTACAATTTGTTTTGAAAAAATATTTTTTTGTTGTTTTATCTGAGTGTTTAATTTTAGTTACAGTTTTTTCATCAAGAAATAATGTGTTCACCGAATCCTTAAAACAGTGATCATACTCAGAATTTTTTTTATTTTTTTTCTGCTTGTGGTAATACTTTTTTGTTGATTTCATACTACAGAACTGTAGTTTAAGTTACTATATAGCAACAAAAAAAATATCACGTACAATACCTTAAATATTAAGAACTTGGTAATAAAATATATGAAACCTACGAATTTTATCTCACTGCCGCAACAATAGCTCCTAAGATAAAAAAATATGGTTTAAAAAAAATCTAGTTTTAAAAGGTATTTAAAATATTTCAGGATGTTCGGTTTCTTTTGAGATTAATATTTATAGTTTTGTAAATGTACTTACCAAAATATACACAAAATTAATTAGGAATTAAAAAAAAATAACAAATTAAAGTTTATATACACACAAATCGAAGCACAAAAACTCAGGAAACTCAAAAATCGAAGCACAAACACTCAAGAAAGAAACTCAAAATAGCTAAATAAATGCAACAAGTACATATACAAATAAGTAACACTACGCTACTGAATTCAACTTGTATGAGCGGTGATGAGCGGCAGGCGGCTTCGATCACGTTTAAATCTGTCTGACCACGCCTACAAACTCAAATTGGTTTCTGCACATTATGACGAAGTGTGCTTTTCACAAAAATATCGAGCTCTACGACATATCAAAGGTCTGGGTTCGATTCCCACAGAGAGCAAATTTTTAACTTAATCCTTAATTTTCTGTAACCCTTATTTATTTTTTTTTAATTATTATCTAACACAGCTATTAAATCGAGCAAGCATACATAAGACATTAAGAACTTATTATTGATATTTCACCAAAGTGAAAAAACCCGCACACTCAAAATCAAACTATTAGTTTATTTTCTCCATTCGGTTACTGAAAATCTGAACTCGACTGGAATTTTTCAATTATCTGTATCACCCTTCACTGATCTCGACAATTTTTCTTTATGAATTCACACCGTTACACACTTCATTTGCGTCAGAAACATTCGCATATCCAAAGTTGTAAAAACGTTTTTAAATTTTCTCGGGTCGGATTTGCTTCCGAGTATAACACATTTGTGTGCACAATCAACTACATTCTCTTACAATAACAGCGAATCTCGAGATAAAGGAGTTTTTATTAGAACGTAGCTCGAATCTGGAAACTTCGCAAGAATGAGAAAATTGCCAGATTGGAATGAATGAGAATCAATGATTTTCGAAAAAGTGTTATTCTACATAAAAGTTTTTGCTAGTAACAATCCAAACAGAAGTTAAATATTACACTGATTTAGTGAAATAATGATAAAAATATAAAAAAAAACATTGAATTTTAAAGTACTTATGTTGAATCGAAAATTCTGAAAATCAACCGGGATCTACTCGTTTCACTAAAGCAAATAGATTCAACTTCTTTTTGTATTATTATTATTATTATTTTTGAAATAAAAACTTTTGAAGACTAACATTTTTTAAAAAGGTGAAAATAAAAATTTTTTTTCTCAATTTTCTTCTTTTTTCTTTTCAAGTATTGTTCTACATCATCGGGCCAAAAAATTATAAGGGGTGCTGTAATCGCCTTAATAATTTACTTTCTCTTTTTTTCTCTATTGAAGTCTTGTTGTGCATGAGCACTGGACAAAAAAGTTACTGTAATAAATTAACTACAAAGTTACTATAAGTATATTTTTTAAAAATTAAAAGTATATAGTTATAAAAACAACGATTAGAATAAATATTAAAAATGCGTGAGTTGTATATGTTATACTTAAAAGAGATTATCATTTTAAATCCATTTTTTTTAAACACACTGTAGGTATGAACAATCGGAGAAACAATTATATATTTCACACGCCAGAAAAATAGATTTACTACCGCAAACGGGTAGCTTGGTTGTTTTTTTGGGGGTGGTAACACTTCTCACATTATTGGTGAATGCGCAACATCTTATCTTAAAATATGATAACAATGCAACGTCTAGAGTTCATAAGTGTATTTCCAGAAAAAAGAATGAATTTTATAATGAAGTTTTTAATTTTTTATTTATTTATTTACACCGGGTGTTTCAGAATAAAGTACCGTAATTTTAGGGATTTGTAGATCTTAAGGAATTATAAAGAAAAGCTAAATATGATTTTCTTATAAACTTTCCAGTTTTCATTCTACAGAGTGATAAAGTAAATTTCATAAATACCTATTTTCTAAATATCTTCCCTTAGAGTAAAGACTTTAACTTAAAAATATGTATATGTTAGTTAATCGTTATTATTAGTTAACACACTCTATTTCGATAAATTACCAAATCCATTGGCGTAGAATCAAGGGCTAAGGAAACAATTTTATTCAAAACTATTTGAACACTCTATATTTCATAAAACTTAAGATTTAATAATTATTTGTCACAAAAAAGGGACTTCTAGTTGATCTTTGTAGACCATTCCATTTCCTAGGTCATAGAACTGATTTATTTTATACAAAGTGTTTTGAATCGTAGTATTAAGTTTAATTTACTCAATTTTGTCAAATGCAACACACTGTATATTATTTTGGCATAAAATTCTTTATAAATTTACCTATCCAACGATACCATCATGTCCCAATAGTGCGTAATTGATCAATAGTTGTATTGGAAATAGGAAAATAAATTAATATAAAAAATGTATGACCATGTTTCATAAATATTCTTAAATATATATATCCATAAACAAAGGGCTGACCAAACTTATACATTTTTATATTAAATTGTTTTCACATCGTCAAACAATTTTAATAGACTTTATTTATTTGCTATGTTGTATATAAGGTGTTTCAAAATGAGGGGTAACGATTTTCTAATTTTTTTAAAATTGAATACCCTATATGACATATCACCAATTAATTAATACAGGGTATTCCATTTAAAAAAATGAGAAAATCATAACCTCACGTTTTGACGATATAAAAACAATCAAATATGTATTACTACCTACAGGGTGTTTTGCTTCAAAAATTGAGTTAAAGTTTTTAGTGATATTTCCAATATCTTCCAGTATTCTTTTAAATTCTGCTCCTGGTTTTAAAATTCTTAATTGACATACTTTCTTTATAAAAACAGTTTCAAACCTCTTCCATTTTTATCTGATAGTAACAAAATATTTTTCTATTTCTTGGCATTCTTTAGTTCAATGTTGTCACTTTCAAAACTCTAATTCTTATATCTTTCTGATGTATAGTTGTAAACTTTTTAATTAGTTTAGGTACATTATATTGTCTTTTGATAAATTTTCAATATCTTTCATCAGCCTAATGTTCTTATTTTTTAATTGAGTAAGCTGACCAGTTATATTTCTTTAATTCTCTTTAGTAGATAGATAAAGTTCGTACAAGCTCACATAGTGAATTCAATGTGTAAGAGTAAGAGGTACAAATTCATTAGGTAAGAGTGAGACAGAGTGTACCTTTATTGCTATTGGTCCGATTTAAACGAGAAAAACGGCATTATTCAAAGGACGAGGTATAGATTAACGTCGAACAGAAAAAATGTGCGTAGAACGAAAAGCCAGAAGAACCTTAGCGTGTATCTCGGATATTACTGGTCCAGTTTAAACGGGAAAAACGGCATTATGTAGAGAACGCGGCATAGATTAACGTCAAACAGAAAAAACATGCGCTGAACTAAAAGCCAGAAGGGCCTTACCGTGTTTCTCGGATATTACTAGTCCGATTCAAACGGGAAAAACGGTATTACATATAGAACTCGAAAACGCTGAAGAGAAAAATTAACATTTCGTTTTACGTTTTATTTGACGTTTTCGTTTGACGTTTTCGTTTGACGTTTTCGTTTGACGTTTTCGTTTGACGTTTTCGTTTGACGTTTTCGTTTGACGTTTTCGTTTGACGTTTTCGTTTGACGTTCTTGTTTAACGTTTTTGTTTGACGTTTTCCTTTGATGTTTTCGTTAGCGCTAGATATGTTGAGAAACATATTCATGGAATTAACTATTCCTCTGGAGACATAGATTTTTCCAAGTTAAACTCGATTTTGGAAACATATTTACTAAACCATGCTGATTGTATCTACGTACGAGGAAGTGGAAAAGCCGTTTTTTTACTAAAAAAATTGTCATGTATTTGGAATATTTCCTATAATAGTAGATGTATGCAAGTTCGATGGAACACCGTGTGCAACAGAAAAATTCAGTAGTGTCTCCAAAACCTGCATGTTCCACGCCAATGGATCATTTAAATGTACCCAGAATGTCTACGTCACTGATTTCTTAGTACTATATTACCATTGTAATTCTTTCTTATTAATAAATATAATATATAATGAAATTATTGTTTTTTAATTAAAGACACCTTATTAATTTCAAACATTTATTTTTGTTTTACAAGAAGAGTAACATTTTTTATTTATAACTTTTACAATAATTTTCAATATTATAAACAAAGTAGATGATAGTGTTATACAACTAACTATATATAATTTAGAATACTTAGACTCTGGCATGTCATTTCAAACCGATCGGAGTTGCTATAGTCTGCCAATTTTTTAGTTCTCCTTCAGCCGCATCATTAAAAATCAATTTTAATTTGTATCTTTTTGCTTCATCGATTGCTATGGAAAACGTATTTAGCTTCATATTATTTACCACCGAGTAATTTATCTTTCGCCATTATGTTTGATCGTCAAAACGTATCATCATCTGTTGTACGCCACTCGGCACGTTTGTATATTGTTTAATATAGCCGTAAGTATAATAAAATTAGCCTTTAAGATGGCCATATTTGCGTCGGTTGGATTCTTCTAAGTGGTCTAGGATGATATCTCTCAATACCCTCCCAAAGTCTTAAATTTGTCAAATCTCTTAAAACTTGTTTTTTATCTTCATATAATTTTATGTCTATTTAGTTCTCTAACTTTTATACTAAACTCTTCAATTCTACGTCTATTCTTTTCGTTAGACATCTCAATACTGACTATTCGGAGGATGGACTTACGTAAGACTGCTCGACCAACCTGGCTGTAGTAGTAGTAGTTAGTTTAGTTGAAGTACGAAACGACAAACGAAAACGTCAAACGAAAACGTCAAACGAAAACGTCAAACAAAAACGTCAAACGAAAACGTCAAACGAAAACGTCAAACGAAAACGTCAAACGAAAACGTCAAACGTCAAACGCCAACCGTCAAACGTAAACGTCAAAAACGTTAAACGAAATCGTTAAACAAAAACGTTAAACGAAAACGTTAAACGAAAACGTTAAATGAAAACGTTAAACGAAAACGTTAAACGAAAACCTTAAACGAAAGCGTTGAACGAAAACGTCAAACAAAATGCCGATTTTTCTCTTCAACCTTCATATATACTACGTTCTCTACATAATGCCATTTTTCTCGTTTGAATCGGACCAATAGCAATAAAGATATACGCTAAGGCCCTTCTGGCTTTTCGTTCTGACGTTTAACTTTCTACATTCATCTATGCCCGTTCTCTACATAATGCCGTTTTCCCCGTTAAATCGGACCAGTAATACATGCTAAGGCCCTTTTGGCTTTTCGTTCTGCGCATGTTTTTTCTATTTAACGGTAATCTATACCGCGTTCTCTACATAATGCCGTTTTTCTCGTTTGAATCGGACCAATAGCAATAAAGATACACTTTGTCTCACTCTTACCAACTGAATTTGTACCTCTCACTCTTACAAATTGAATTTCCTATGTAAGTCCGTACGAACTTCGTCTATCTCTCCTTCAATGCAAAATTTAATACTCTAAATTCAGTCATCTTTTTACTTACTTCCATAAAGTTCTCGTTTTCAATTTTAAGTATGCCAATGATTTTCTCATAATCAACGTTTTCAGCCTCCAATATCCTCATTGTAGTTGCCATGCTCCTGTTTATATTATCTAACTCCTTAACATCTTTTTCCATTACGGTTTTATCATATTCGTTTATTGCAGACTGTTCACTTTGAAGTTTAGAGTTTAGAGACTCAATTTCCTTAGATTGCTTTGCAATGTTCACCTCAAGCATTGATTATGCTTCTATTACTAAGTTTTCGAAACTTTGACTGCTTGTTTTTAGTCTGTTAATATGATCTTCTTTGTCCTTTAGTTTGGAATAGCAATATAATTTATGGCCGTCAATTTTGACTGCTTCGTAAAAGTCTCTATTAAGATAACTGGGATGCAGGACGTCAAAGCATGTTGTTACGACATAAGAAAAATAGGCCACTTTATTTTTATTTTATTTCTTATACGCCACTGTACTGTTTTAAAAACAATTGTATTTACCAGCTGGCTTCTTTACTAATTGAGTTTCAACAGATAAAATTATCCAGTTTTTGTATTTAAAGTTAAAAATAGAACAGATGAAAAAACTCACAATTTTAAAAAATCCTTGTTAAATGCAATATTCAGTTTTACATTTGAATTTAACCATGATCTTAGCCACATTTTAAAATTTATTATTAATTTTTTATGATAGTTTTTTTCCACAAAATCTAAACATTTCTCGGAAGCAACTTAACAGAACGTGTTCGCGTTGTAAATTTTAATAGAGCCTCATATTTAATGTACTTCTTGACAAATATATAAAAACTAAAACCACTTTGATATAATAACCGAGATGAAAAAAATATTAAAACTAACACTTACCCTACTACTTGGAGTAAGATGAGTTGTAACTTCTTCCGACGTGGCATCACCTTCAGGCTCGTGATCGTCCACCACACCAGAATCGTCTAATGATGATTCTCTATTGTTTCCTTCCCCGCTGTTACTACTAGTCTGTCTACTTTGAAGACCTAATCTATTAGGGTTTGGACCTGAAACAAATATTCTATTTTAATCCATTTGCAAAAAATAGATTCGTTCGAATTTTTTTTAGTATATGTAGAGCTATTACTTACCCAATATATTTTGTGGATGTAAAGTATCTCTTTGTTTCGGATCGTTAAGTTGAACGTGTTTCGGAAGAGGGTGAGGTAGAGGTAATGCTTGAGGTCGAGGAGATTCTTGACTCTGTTGACTATGTTGGCTATGCCTTGGACTAGGACTACGGCTTGGTGTAACAGATCTGTAACATTAGAAAAATATTATTATTACAAAGGATATTTACGCATTTAAGAAGTAATGTGATCTTTTATTCCTAATTATGTATCACTCCATCATTAGTACTATTCGAAATTAGGTATCAGTAATTTTTAGAAAGGCAAAGATGAATTGAGTCTTCCTCAAAGTGCAAGTTTATCAAAATTCTTTGATTCTCTAAGTCTTGACAGAAGAGGATGCGGTACACCGTTATATTCCGATGTTTAAAGACGTGTAGATACCGTGAATACCGACGACTAGAGTTTGCTGACATACAGCGCTATCTAGATACGAAACTTTGTACTAATGGACTAGAAGCCGCTTAGCTTTAATACTATTACTTACTGATTGATTTTTTATGCAAGCAGCTACAAATATTGCATAAATATATTTGAAAAAAATGGACCGCGCTGTAGATTAAACCATTATTCCACTTCGTTTAACATCTTTTTAACCATTTTACTTACCTCCTACTGTTTTTCTTAGGAGACAACTTAAACGAGTTAGATTCTTTAGTTTCTTGTTTATTGCCGTTATTTTCTGATCCGGTCTTATTTCCGGCGCTCGTAGAACTTCTGTTTCTTTTTCTGCGACGAGTTTTTTTTCTCGTATACGACGACAGCAACACACCCTTGCGAGCGTCTATCTTCTTTATTTTCTGCTTCGATAATTTCTTGACGTTCAAAGTCGACGGATCGAAGCTGAACGTGGAATCCTCTCGGTGGTCCACGAGTTCTTTTTTTCTCTCCTGGAACAAAGAGATTAGGGAATAATTAACTGCCAGAGATACTCGTTAAATTTTAGTTGTACTAAGAAATCATTACCCTTTGAGCATTAAGGTTAAGAGCGTGGCCAATATAATTAATTATATGAATTAAGGTATGGTAATAGGGAATTCTTTTTTAAAATATACTGAAAATATATAATACAATACACATTCTAACAAATTTTGGTGTCATAAATAGTATAAGTAGTTAAAATTAAGGAAGCCAGTTAGGTATTTAAACTTTAAATAGTTTTGTTGCTCCTTCCGTATTATGTGGCAAATGGGTAAAGTTGTTTTAAATCAGCACCTCAGAAGTAAGCATGCCTTACTTCTACAAATTTAAATTTGTATTGTATTGTATGTTATTAGTTCAAAAAGTGTACAATTGTGTTACCCTGAAAATTCCACACCTGTAATTTTGAACCAATCAAAATACGTGTTTTTGACAGATCACCATGGCAACGGAGGTATTTTAGTGGAAATTTTTTTCTCGTGGGGTACCCAACAGCGAATTATACTGGAAATTTTTTGACGTTTACAATAACAGACCATTTTTGACAGACTGGTTTTTATTTGTTCACATAATAGGTTTAGTTTTGATACATTTTAGTTACAATGCTACGGTGTTTTCTATATTCTTCGGCCACTTCTTTTCTTCTTAATGGCGAAAATGCAGGACTTTGGATGCTTTGAATTATGTGTCTATGTCTAATAAAATATATATAATATTTAGACACTAATTTATTCACCTTTTTCCCATTCAGCACTTTGAATTTTGCGTAGTTTAGGTGCAAATATTCGTGGACAATTTGGAACAAATTTTCGTTATTCAAGTTGGGAGCCACAATCCTCTATTAATCCGAGTAAGTAAGTCATGGTGCAATGATTGATCATTACATCAGACAATTTCACGCATATTTTGCATAGCGTATGATTTTCAAATCGATTCATTTTTAAACAAATAGGTAATTTTGTTGGTTTTACTTGCTGTGCAATATTCTTTATCGCAACAAAACGCGAGTTATTTAATGTTTTGAACTGTCAAAATACAATGATCACAGCCTTCTACGATTGATGCTTGCTGACGCTGGTTATGAATTTCATACCATTTTAAAGCGCTCATAACGCATGTTAATAAAAACGCAGAAAAACAATTTTCTACCACTTGTAGTTATTCAAAACTTACGTAAAATTAAAGAATATACTATTTTCTATTTTCAAATGGTATTCCCATGCAACTACAATGAGTAGAAATAAGCAATTTGAAGGCCTAAATAATTGCAGCGAAACATTTTTTTACGTCGGGCCGCTTGACAACTTCAAAACTGAAATTATATTCGAGGTTAGGGTCTCACTTAGTTACCATGACAACTCAACAATCAAGGCGACAACACCTTTTATGTTTCACTGGTGACTTGGAGAAAATAATTTGCATTGTTGAGAAACGAAAAATAAATTTTAAAAATATTTAATTTTCAACCATAATTCGGCGTGGAATTTTCTTACCGAATACCACGCGAGGTCAAATTAATATCAGGAAATTTTTTCTCGCTCATGAATATTTTTAGAAAATTTCCCTCGTCTGCGACTCGGGAAATTTTCAAAATATTCATGAGATCGAAAAAATTTCCGGAAATAATTTGACCTCTAGTGGTATTACTAGTGACAATATTTCTATACCAGAAGTGGTGAACAGTGTGTTTCTTTTGGTGCATAATGGCGAAAAGAAGTTCTTCAGGCGGCAAAAGTCGGCGAAATTGGAAGAAATCGAAGAAATCGCGTAAGAAAAGTTAAACAAAATCTGTACATGATTCTAGTACTGTTTCGCAAATCTGCAATATTCAACCTAGGTCAGGTATTTTGTTATCTAGTTTAATTTCCGAATTTAATCCAATGAATATGGAAATTTCTGATTGGCTAGAAATTATTCAACATAATTTTAGTATTTATAATTTATCAAGCTATAAATACATTGAAGGGGACAGCTAAAACATGGTACGATAGTTTTATTCAGTGTGAATTGGGTTAACCTCAGTATACTTGGGCACACTGGAAACAACTGTTGAGTTCTACTTTACAAAGCACACGAGATACGTCCCAAGTAACAATTTGATATTTTATAAAAGCTGAAAAAATGTTTACAGAACAAAATTTATAAAATAGAATATTAGCTAAGAACATTTCCGGAACATTCTTTCAACAGTAATAAACACAAAATGGGCGCAGTATTACAGAACTATTTGGTTCTTTTGTAAATTCTATAAGATTTGTTGAATGCAGTTACCGAACAGTTACTACACATTTACACCAGACTTTAAACAAATGTTTTTTTAAACTTTTATAATTGTTTAATAATTTTTCATTTTTGAGGTTAGGTTGCATATCAAAATCAGTAACATTTTTGTTTTTTAAATGTATCTGTTGAAAACAAATTAATTCTATATTTGTCATAAAAGTAAATTCAAGGCGATATTAGTAAAATGGCAGTATCTACTTAAGAGATATCTATAACGCGGTTTAGACATAATGTATGACCTACAATAAAGTCGTTTTTGGATGCGCAGCAAGAATTACTGTTAATTATATAGCACATACAATACTAAATTTTTAAGCGCCTCGAGTTTGATTCATATTTCTAATACTTTTTCAGTGTGAAACAAAAATTTAATTTATGAAATTTGATTTTTTTTTAGTAATAAGATTATGCTAATATTACTAATGATTAAAATCTTTAATTAACATTGGTTTTGTCTTAAATACTAGTAAAACCGACAGTAGATTTAGCTTTAAAACTGTCTTAGGTTTTTGTTAAATATGGCGGCTATTCAGAGGTATTAGAAAGTTATTTTAAGACTGAATCATAATTATAAAATATTATTGTAGTAAAAACAGCTGTAATACAATAATTAAGTTGTATTACTCATTTCTACAAAACAAGTTCATCATGGTTTGTTGTATAATAGTTTCATATTGCTGCACTATATGACAAAATATAACATAACCTTACTAAATCGTTTCCGATTTAAGTATTTGGGAATTGAAATGATTAGATTTGTTTCTACAGCTTTATAGAGCAAGCATAATTTTTAATATTACGAGAATAAGCAAATTTAACATGGACATCGCCAAAAATATGGCTTTCTTTTAGTATTGGGGCATGATTATTCAGAACATACCTAATTATAATCTGGCTAAATGATAGTTTTTTTTTTTGAGTGTCTAGACAAACCATCAAAATGTTTTACTAATATTTTTTACTGTTCTCTGAAAAGCAGGTACCACTTATTTTTTATATTTCTTCACTATTTAAATCTGACATTTTCAGACCATACACTCACATACAATTGGTATGGGAAGTAGTTGAACAAACATAAAATACAAAAATAATATGGCGTAGGTACTACCAAATGTAGTTGCTTTATTTTTTTATAAATATTTTTAAAGGGATAATACTATTCTTAACTAAAATAATTGATATGCAGTTTTCTGATTTGTAATAGTGTATTTCGACAATATATTACAGTTATTTTAGAGTTTTCATCAGAGGCAAATTGCTATTGATGCGGAATTATCTCACACTAATATTTATATAACTATTTTTTAAAGCGTTATTATGAGGTTAAGAAACAGTTATATTTGTATGACCAAAAAGTTCTAAAGGTAATCCAGAACAATAATATAGAATAACTATAAAGCAATTTTATTTTATAAGCTGAAATATTGTATAGAACAGTTGTATAAATGTTTATGTAACAATTTCATAGTTATCGTGAAAACTATTTTATAATTTTGCTGTAAGAATATTGTAAAAACTAATTTATATAACTATTTAGTTTCAGAGAACAAAATAGTGATTTCTGCAACTGTAGTACAATAAATTAGCATTCCAGATACAGCAATATAATATCAATAAAATATAATAGTCTTGTAAACTAAAAATTATAAAGCTTCTTTGTTAGTTGGGGTATGGGCTATTTATGGATATTGCAAATAATAAAATAACGAGTAGTTCATTACACGAATTTCATTTTAATCAGCTGGCAAAAATTAATAAATTAAAGTTGAATTTTTCTGATTCTGATAAAGTATCCTTAATTATGGCGGCAATAAATGATCAAATTTAAAGTTCGCAGTAGAAGCCTCAAATATTAAAGATCCGAATATTTTAGGTGTCTATATTAAAAATAAAGTATATAGTGTAAGCCGCTACCTCCTACACTGGAAAATCTAAAATAACAGTAGATGTAGTTACTCGAAAATTTTTAATAAAATAACAGCAGAAGTTAAAACATTATTTTGTAATTTTTGTGGGAAAAATGGACATAATCAAGAGAATTATAGACAATAAAGGAAATAAGCACCTTTTGCACAAAAAAGATCGTATCAAAGCTAACTGTACAAAAAAAGAATTTCTTCTAACAGAGACAATTTTAAAAAGAAAGGGACTAACGAAACTAATACAAAAGATCCTAAACAAGAAAAAATTAAATTAATTCGAAATAATACTGTTAGTTCAAAATTCTATAATGTGATTCCTATCAACGAAAATAAATGTACGGCGTTCATAGATCTTGGAAGTGCCTGCTCAATAATAACATTTTCAATAGCAAAAAAATTTAACTTGAATATACAACCTCTTGAAAATCGTGTTATGCTATGGGGATTGTTAGGTGTTGGAACGGAAGTGAGTCACTATACCAAGAATGTAACACAAGTTGACGAAATAAATTAAATATAATGTATTAGGAAATGGAAGACAAAAATTTCGATACTGATATTTTAATTGGGACAAACTTTACTGAAAATAAAAATGTATATTTTCGTATTGATGATGTATTAACTTTTAAAAATAAAACGAATAATCCTCGTTGGTTACAAAATATTACATACGGGATTTTATCAGACAAAGAAATAATAGAATTTTATTGAAACACGAAAAATGCGTCCTGCGTTATTGGTGAATAAAAAAGGGGGCCAGAAAAGAATGGTAGTCGATTACCGGGCAATGAATAAAATAACTGTCAGAAACAGCTTTCCAATGCCACTGATAGAGGCAATTATTGACAACCTAAGGGAATATAAATATTTTACAAATATTGATCTAGCGTCAGGTTACCATCAAATCCCTTTGGATCCGAGATCGGTTAGGTACACAGATTTTGTAACACCTGACGGGCATTACGAATTCCTAAGAGTGCCCTTTGGGCTTTGCAATGCACCGTTAATAATTCAGCAATATATAAATGAAATTTTTAAGTCCTTAAGACAATTTCATGTAATACCATACATGGATGATATTCTAATACCTTTAAAAACTGTTGCTGAAGGCATAGATAAACTAGACAAAGTAGACAAATTTATTTAAAGAGCATGGTCTCACAGTGAAGTTGTCTAAATCTGCGTTTTTAGTAAAAAAGTAATATATTTAGGATATGAAATTTCTTTAAACTAAATGTCTCAGTCAAAACTAAAAACCAGTGCAGTTCGTGGTTTTCCTATACCAAAAAATCAACACCAATTAAGGCAGTTTTTGGGTTTAATATGATTTTTCAGAAAATTTATTAAGGATTTTGCTAGGGTGACAGCTCCTCTCACGAAATTATTAAAAAAAAATTATGTGTGGAAATGGACAGAGGTACATTCAAAAATAGTCAGTGAACTTAAAAATAAAATTTGCTCGAATACAATTTTATGTATATTCAACCCTTAGTTGCCAGTAATTGTTTATACGGATGCAAGTTGCGAAGGATTTGCAGGAATTTTAGTTCAAAAATATGATAACAATGAAGAAGCTGTCGGTTTTTTTAGTAAACAGACAACGGACATAGAAAAACTACCATTCTTTTAAACATGAATTATTAGCTATTGTGAAAACATTAGAAAAATTTAAATATTACCTTTTAGGAAACCAGTTTACCATCATAACAGATTGTAATGCTATTAAAAATGCAATAAGTAAACAAACAATTATACCGTGTATAGCCAGGTGCGTTTTATCTTTACAGGACTTTACGTTTACTATTCAACACAAATCCGGTACGCAAATGCGGCATGTGGATGCACTTTGCAGAAATTTTGTACAAGGTGAGGTCAAATTAAATAAAAATATTTTAAAAATACGAGAAAACGATTATTAAAGAGAAGCTCAAGATCAAGAGAGTAAAATTAAAGAGATGAAAGACATTTTGTTAAATGCAGACATTTTAAATAACAAAAGCATTTTCAATGATTATGATCTTCGAGGAAATAAAATTTATCGATTAACACCTTACGGTAGAAAATAAAGCCTAAAAACTGTAGATGGCAAATAATCATGGCGATATAGGGAACTTTGCACTCGGAAAAACAGACAGAATAAAAAAGCATTATTAGTTCCCAAAAATATAAAATCATGTTTAAACTGTTTGTATTATAAAAAGAACAGCGGTAAAAAAAAAGGATATCTACATTCCCAACCCAAGTATGCAAGGCCACACCATACTATTCACCTTGATCATTTAGGGTCCTTTGTAGAAACTCTAAATGGAAATAAATATTTATTAGTAATTGTAGATGGATTTTTAAAGTTTACTTATTTAAAAGCTGTCCCAAATACAACTTCAAAGTGTGCCCTTGAAGCATTACAACATTAACGAATTTTGAAAATCCTAAAAGAATAATAGCTGATACAGGGACAACATTTGTTTCAAACGACTTTAAAGACTTCTTGAAACAAGAAGGTATTAAATTATTTGAAGTAACAATTGGATTGCTCAGCGGTAATGGTCAAGCTGAAATAACTAATAAGACAATATTTGATGTATTGGCTTACTACAGGAGCAAATACGAAGAGTAATAACTGTAATTCAAAAATTATATAACTATTTAACAAGGCATTAACAGTACAAAGCACCGCGTCACAAACTACATCCCGGCCAAACTGTTTTGGATTTCCTCTAAAGATGAATAATGACATCCACGACTCTGAGAGCGAAGATAATGTAGACATAACAAACATTAAGAAAAGGGCAGAAAAGCGACTAGAACAAAATAGGATCAAACAGCATATCACATTTAATAAGAAACGAAGCGCACCAAAAATGTATAAAGTAGGAGATTAGGTACTTACAAAAGTCATTAGCAACTGTGCAGGAGTAAAAAGTAAAAAGTTACTGCCCAAGTTACATACTGGAAGATCCAAACATCCATATGAAGGAGTTGTGGGATTGTAACACATACAATCATTTACGTTTCAGAAATTTTAAGGTAGGATAATGAGCCCTTTGATGGCAATATTGAGCCCTTTGGTGGCACTAATGAGCCCTTTGATGGTACTATTGAGCCCTTTGATGGCACTATTGAGCCCTTTGATTGCAATAAAGAGTCCTTTGATGGCAATAATGAGCCCTTTGATGGCACTATTGAACCATTTGATGGTAATAATGAGCCCATTGATGGCAATAAAGACCCCTTGGATGGAACTATGTTGGCAATAAAGAAAGACCCTCGGTGGCACCAACTGAACTATTAATGGCATTGGATGGCATTAATAAGTTGATAGGTGGCAACGAAGAACACTTGATTGCCAACCTGAGCACACTGAGTGCGTCTTATCCAATGGCAACAACATTTTAATTATTTTATGTGATTACAGGTCGAAGTTCTGCAGTATGGTTGTTGAGGACAAACAACATGTCAGGATGACCGTGCAGCACACCTTTGGCTATGCATCACAAATAGATTGATCATATTCATCAAAACAATGTGTTACGCATGATATGAGTATATATGATATATGATTAGTGATTTATCATTGTAACTTATTCCTTAAAAGTATAGAATATAAGGTGTTATTAGTTTAAAAGGTGTATAATTGTGTTACCCTGACAATATTCCTACACATATGTCCCACAAAATACGAAATAACCGTTTCCCTTTGAAAAACAGCTATTCCTTTGGCTAATACCAGAATAGGTATTGAATTATATCCAAAGAAAAGACAGCAGAGATAGACAATAAATTTCAACACTCTACCTTTGATTGTATGTACTAAGGAGAACGTCATTCTTGGACCGGTTTCGTGCTTATTAGAACTCATCAGCAAGAAATAGACAGATTCTTAATTACAGTCTTTAATAGAATTACCTAACAAAGGCATCAAATTCACTAATATAAAATAATGTTGCTTACTAGGAACAGATGGCGCTACAAATTTAACTACTTGAATACTTATTCTCTTCGTAACCGTTATTGTATACTAGTGAATTTGGTGCCTTTATTAATTCCATTAAAGATTGGAATTGATAACCTATCCATGTCTTGGTGATGAGTCCTAATAAGTACTAAACCGGTTCAACAATGACGTCGTCCTTTGTGAGACAAGGTAGAGTGTCGAAATTAAATTTATATATCTGTTGTCTTTTCTTTACATATAATTCAATACCCGTTGCAGTATTAGCCAAAAGAATAGTTGTTTTCCGAAGGTAAATGGTCGCGTCTATTTTGTGTAACATACAGCTTTGTTTTGTATATTTTGTTTATTAATAAAAGAGAAATGGGAGTTATTTAAAAACAATATGTCCTGTCCGTAAGTAATAAAAAAGTTATTATGATGGACGAAAGTAATATCATGGATATTTTTTAGTACTCATAAACTTCCAAAGCTGTTTCGCATTATCACTTAGATCTGTTGCACAAGATTTTAGTTAGTTCGTGTAATACTGAAATATTAAAGAAACTTCTGAGAGAAATTTTTAAAGTGGTTTGGTTTAAGTTATTTTTCACAGGAGGTCAACATTTTTATTTTCTTAATTACTTGAATTATTGTACTTAAATTATAATAAAAAGGTATTTTTTACAAAAAATACTAGAACAATCTGATAAATGTTTTTTCATTAAATCATTAATATTATTAAAAAATTTAATGGTACATATATTTTTGTGAATTCATATTTAATATTAAATAATTATTAATAATTAATGATTCCATTTTCCAATATCGTATTCATGAAACTAGAAAACATAACTATCGTGTTGTACCCTGCATTTTTTCCTTATTTAACTGCGAGATATTTATTATATCAAATGAAGCACCTTGTGCCATTGTTTTTCATGAAAGGATTTAGTCTAATCAAAATTGATATGATAATTAGAGTATCAAAGTTGTTAAATTGATATATTTACTATTAGTGGCATTTATAACTACGCCCACAGCAGCAATGGAGCTATTGTTAGGTCTTTCTCCACTACACCTTGCAGTGGAGAAGAAGGCTATGGCGTCGACAAGTTTACTAATGGATTTGGATGGGAACTTTCAATGATATTAGAGATATTAGAGAAATTAAAACAAAATCCGGTACTAAGATTGTCATCGGATAGAGCGCTCATTATTCACGACTTTAGGAAACCTTTCGATATTAAAATACCAGAAAGGGCCAAAAGCCGGGAAAATAGGGAAAAACAAAACGAATCAATCTGGTATAAAGACGGTTCGAAAATGAAAAACAGCACAGGAGCTGGAATCTACCATGTGAATTTAGAAGGGACCATTAGTCGGAACCTAAGGTCACTGACAACAGTCTTCCAGGCTGAAGTAACAGCAATAAATACCTGCGCCAAAGTTATGGTAAATGACTCTTTTAGAGATACAAGGGTCTTTATCATGCCAGACAGTCAGGCAGCCCTTAAAGCAATGAAAAGGGTAGCACAATTTAAATTACCAATAATCCCTCCAGGCATTGGCAGAACATAACAAGGTCACCCTTGAATTGTTGCCGAGATATGAGGAAGTGTTTGGAAACGTAAAAGCAGACATCCTAGCAAGAAAAGGAGCGGAAAAACTCTTATTAGAACAGAACCCACATGTGGTATCTCATACCAACATGATAAATGGTTGTTAAAGGAGCAAACAAATAGGAAACACCATAGGCTCTAGTTGAAACTTCCTGGACTTAGACAGACCAAAATATTCATAGAGGGGCCATCCACGAGCAGACAAAATCAACTGCTAAACCTTGGCAGAAGCAAACTCAAGGCCGTAGGACTACTTATGGGAAACTGCGGCCTTAAAAGACACCTAAATCTCTTAGGAATATCTGATGACTCCCTATGTGGAATATGTGAAGAGGAGGACAAAACTCCTATTCAGATACTATGCCACTGTCGGAACCCGGGAATGGTACTTTGGGGTACAATATCCGGAACCTGAAGAAATCGCGAAAGCGCCCATCAGACATATTCTTGAATTCATCAAGAAAATCAATCTGATGGAATAGAAACTGTGAGGGGTACAATAAGCCTAGAGCTTCAGTACGAGTGGGCGTTGAACCACGCCCTAATTTAAATAGATAGATAGATTAGGTGCATTTAAAATGAATGAGCCAATACACATTTTCCATTCGTTATGGGATATTTAAACTGTTAAGATAGAAAATAGTTATTTATGCAATAAGTGTGTAAAGTTACTCTTTTTTGACGAATAAAAATGTTGTCACATAAGTCAAAAATGAGACTTTAGACACGAGTTGAATACAATATTTTTTCTACTATCATACACATTATCCACTTATATTAGAAATATAAAAGTTACTTTTTTTACTAATGCGTAAATTATTTTGTTGCTATATACAATTTTTGTCAAAGTTTACTTTTTTTCATCAGTGCGTAAAGAGTTTTACTTTACGCACTACGACAATAAAATTAAGACTCAGATTTTTGGACATTTACACAAAAAACATCAATAATATGTAAAAAAGAATTACAAGGACTACTGTTGACTTATCATAAATACGAGTTTCAAAACATCTTATTTGAATACAAGTGCACTGGCCTGAGGTCAAGTTTTCGTATAGCAACGGCATCTTAAATGATAATAATATGTAAAGCCAAATTGCAAACTTTTGCAAAACTTTTATCCGATACAGGTGCAGCGACGCTTTAAAGAATATTTTTGTTTTAAAATTCAGCACCGTAAACCCCAGTAAAAGAACTATTGCTTTAAGTGTAGGAATGAAAAATTAGTAGTTATAATTTATAAAATTATGCATTTTATTTTTACCTACATTTTGACCATTTTGATAAATTTCACATTGACGTTTCGCGGGATGAGGTGAAAAAACTGCACTAATTCAATGTATTTAAATACAGTTTCTTTCGATTCGAATAAAAGAGTATTGTCATTGGTTGATGTATTATAGTGTTAAATAATCAGTTATATTGTATTACGATTTGGAAAGTTACATTTTAACATCGCAAAGTGTAACTTTCCTACTAGTGTGCGAAACAAAATAGAATACTGACCTCATTAGTAATTTCTGCTTCTTCTTCGTAAGCAAGAGCTACCACAGCCAACATTAGATTGATAAGATAGAACGATCCGAAAAACACTACAATGGTAAAAAAAGAAACACTAATCGGTCCACAAGCTGATAACACCTGAAACAGAAAAAAAAGTGGTTAATACTAAATAATTAGTTTGATGGAGAAATATTTTAAACTCAAATGTAATTAAGATTTGCAAGGTGACCAAGAAAATGTAACACAGCCATTATCGGGACTGCGTTAACATTATGGAGGGTAGAAAAAAGGAGGACAATCTTATATGGATATTTATATTAAAAAGTGGCCACCAAAATGTATGCAATTAAGATGGCGCTCGTGTAGCCAGGGGATAAAATCCAATGCTATATAGTCATATAGATTGCTCATTCATAAGAATTATTTATTGTTTATATTATTATTTTTCAATAAAATTTGACTATTGTCGTGTATTGTCAAAATTTATCTACGAACACAGAACACTTACTCTTCTACGATCAGTCACTTTTCACGGTGTAGTTTTTAGTTTTTTATGGTTGAGGAATATTTATTACTATATACATCATTGGTGTCATTGTGTGATCTGAATTATCGACTGTCGACGTCCCCTGGGTACAGAAGCGCCATCTTAATTGTATACATTTTGAGGGACACTTTTTGTATACAGAGATTGTTCTCCTTTCCTCTACCCTCCATAGTTAACATTTTGGACAAACGCTCGGATCTGTCAATTTTTTTATTTTATTATATTCTTAACTGTCGTACGTTATTATTCTCCATAATTCTCCATCATTTTAACCAATACAATTTAAATAAAAAAAAAAAAAACAAGTATGGTGCATGGTGGAAAAAGTAGTTTTATGGAAAGTTCGTCAAAATGACATTACTTTTAAATTTAATACCTTCAAGCAAGATAAAAATCTATTGCGTATTGTAAATTGTGACATTTTAATTGAAAGCAAATTTTAATAATAATTTAATGCGAAGCATAAAGAACCGCGCAGTTTTCTTATGGCAAATGTCTTTTGATCGAATCTGCTGAATTTTATATAAATATGTTGTAGTATGACTAATTTTTAAGATATAGGGTGTTGAATTCGTGATTTCTCATAATTTTAAAAAATACTCTAAAAATTGATTTGTGAAACAAAAATTAATCAACAGATAACACTAATAGTGGGTTCATGGATACACTTGCACAGGTGACAAGTATCGCTGTCCCTGTAAAGAAAGCCCAATAAGAAAAAGGAAAGCTCTCACAATACAGGATGTTTATTAATTGAGGGCCGATACTTAAGGGTGTGAATCTTTGGGTGATTATAAAAAGAAAAGTTATTATCAATGTCTTAAACCTCTTAATTTTTGAGCTACAGGGTGTTAGTTTTATGACAAAAAAAAAACTTTAATTTCATAATTTTCTTATCGCTCTAAATATTTTATGACATTTGGAACACACTTTTAATCACTAAAGATCATTTTTAGACGTAAAATATTTTTTTAAATTTTTACTAGTACGTGGTTTGGACAAATTTTTTTTTTTTTTAATTAAACAATAATTTTCAAATTCCCATTTGGAGCAAACTTGGTCCATAGACACCTACTTTCGTATAATGTACCGTTTTCTAGATAAAAAAAAATTAAAACCATTTTTGTGGATGGTCAAATTTTTTCCATAAATTCATTGAGACTGCTTTTGATATTTTGTTGAAATTTTTTAGGTACCCATGATACATTGAAATACTTTTGTTGGGGCAAACATTAATTTTCTACCTTCAGAAATGACGTTCACATAGGCATGATATTAAATATTTAAATAGAAAAAACGGTAAGAACAATAAATGCACTGTTAACGCAAACGAAATAAAAATTAGTAGGTTGGGTAAAGCGTTATCATTTTTGACGTTTCCATTCGCAGAGAGTAAGAGGTAGTCAGTCAGTCAGTCAAGCTGTCACCTAATGTCAGTTCGCGAAAAACGTCAATTTTGCGGTTGTATTCTAACTTGAGAAACCGGGTCCTAACCTAGTTTTCCAAATACCCTTAACCCTGGGCTAAATTTCCTCTAGTAGATCCCCACGAATTGATGTTAAAAAACCTCCAGAATTCACGTTTAGAGTTCAATGTAGCTGTAATGGAGGAAGAACAAAGTAAACACAGAGATTAATTTTAAACACTGTTTACTTAACATCTATTCTTTTGTACAGCCGGACATTTAGAGTAAGTGCCGTTTTTAGGCTTAACATTATGTTTATGCAGGCTTTCCAATATGCCATTTCTAACCTCAGCTTTTGGTTCCCATAAAAGGGTAAAATAATAGTCGGAAGTACTTTAGTATATTTGTTTGTCTCCTAATATACAGTCACACCTTTCTACAGAAATACTGAATTACGCATTGTCTAATAAAAGAGAGTACAGCGGTAGCACGCAGAGTTCCGCGAGGGATAGAGTAATATATGTAATTTGTGTAAAAACCGAAGTGTAGATTTACCTCACCGTGCGTCACGCCTCTCACTAATATTCCAATGCTGTAATGTACTGACATACTCAGTTCTGTAAGGCAAACACTAAAATGATCGATCCTAGAACACCTGATATAAAGGGGGACGCCCGTCAGGCCCACTTTTGGGGTATCTCAGTAGAGATCCATCCTGTCTTTATCAGGCTTTAATTTACATAGTCGCAAGGGAAATACCATTTTTAGGCCCTTACTATTGAGGTCCCTGGCGGTCTATGGTGGCCTAAGGCACCTTTTCGGCACTACGCTCTTTTGCTCTGTCGATCGACAAATCATTGTTATTAATCACAGTTCTGAGGATACGTTAGGTAGTCCCCAAACACAATTTCACCTATTTACTCTAAATAAATAACAAACATACCGACTACTTCCGCGTAATGTCCCGATAAAGGTATGTGAATATGTACACATATATCCGACCCTCCTCAATATTCATGATTCTACCCGCTGCTGTGAATATCCCCTTTTTCCGAAAAATCGATATACAAAACTAACACTCCTTACGGCTAAAATGACACATTTGTCTACCCAATTTTGTTTCACAAAGAACGACAGAAAACATATTTATTAACCGCAATCTAACTTTAAAATATATACAAATCAAGGCATTTACCCTACTAATCTACATCTGTTTGCCATTTAAAAGTAAAATCGAAAGTGCGTTTCCTCTTTACTGAAAGGGGCAGGTACTGTTTACAGACAACCAAAACTTTACAATTCGGCCCTTTGGCCATAAATCTAAACGACTTAATTTATTACTTTAAAGTGTTGACCGACTTTACAACAATTAATATTTATGACAACATCACCATCGATTCTCTAAATAGTATAATTTAGCACAATATAAAAACCCTATAATTTTTCCCACAATAAACGTTTATCAATAAATACCAAAAATATGACAATAACACACAGACGCGAATTTTCCTGCTAATGAAGTAATAAAGTGATACCTGTAACCCATCAATGTTAGTCTAAACTCTCCCCCGGAGTATATGAATATTAAATACTAGTTTGATTACTTTAATAGTGCGATTATTGTTTTAATTCTACCTAAAAGAAACCTTACAGAAAAAAAGTATACCGCTGATAAAAGCGTCTACCTGGCGCAAGTTTGTTAAGGGTAACGAAATCCACTACGAACATCGTCTATAGTAGTACTTTTAATTATTTACTGACATTTTATAATGTTGAATCGGAGATAAAAAATATCTGGCGTTTATCAGTTTATCAGTTACGCCAATATTTTAGTCGCTTGGTAGATACAACCTTATAAAACAGTTCTAGGAGCGAAATCTGGTTCTATTCAACGTGTATCTGCTTGATCAACCTAACTATATATCTTCTTTTACTTATATATAAAATATAAGAAAAAGGTGGTCATCCTAAGGACAACTGGATATCTATGCAGAAGCCGTCGTTTATAGAAATTAATTTCTCTATTCTGTCGATATTTTTTATTTCCGTTCTCAAAATATAACAAAAGCGCGGCCACCGTAAGGGTAGCGATATCTCTTTTTAATTATATTTGAAGAATATAAAGAAGAAGGAATCACCGTAGCGGTAACGTGGATATTTACGTTTTTTGTGAACTTGACTCGGTGAAGATGAAAAAGCTAATCCCCCAGCCCACAAAAACCGTGGTATTTATACCTAAATTTCCCATATATGCATAATTACATTTCTGTCATTGAATCTACACTTTTATGAAAACTAACTTAGAAATATAGAAAAACAATGGCACAAAATATATTTAGGTTATTGTTGCTCCAGACAAATGGACAACTGTCGAAACTACAATGGCGCAACTGACAATTCCGACTCTATTGCACTAGAAGTATGGAATATGTAGACCATTGCACTGGAGACATAACCGTCATGTACTGCAAATGAATCTAACTAAAATTCTGACTTTGTTTCCACAGATAAAGTTTTGTTATAAAACTTTTGTGGTATAACTACCTCAATTTATAAGAAATTTGTACTTGTGTCATTGTTCCTCCAATAGTGCGATGCATAAAAAAAAAATAAAAATATTAAAATTGAATTTATATTTTTATATTATTTGTGTGATTTTTTAATAATACGTTTTTATGAAATTTAACTGGCTATTTACTGCACAACTGAGCCACTGGATAAGTCGCCCATAAATGCTTAAAAACGATATAGGGATTACCATAAAATGACTTAGAAGACGCTAGATTTTATTTTCAAAATTTTTATCTCTAAAATTTAATATTTTTGTCCTTGTAATACAGCCAAATAGGCCGTAAATTCACGACGAGTAAGACGTAGGTACTGCGATTTTGCTCAACAATGATTTTATAAAAATTTCATAGCAGAAAGGTGTAACTATTTCATGTTTCATCCAGTGAGCATAAAGAAAATGAGGTTGACACATAATTTATGAAGTCAAATTCTGTACGTGCTCCAAGGTGAGAGTGGCGTTACCCCAAATAAATTCTTAAAAACTCATGACACGAATACGGCGACCTGCGTATGTTTATTATATCAACGCATTAGTTCCACACCTGGTTAAAACTGTTTCATAAAATATTTATTAAGTAACTTATTTAGGATAAGATTTTTCCACTCACTATTTCTATTTTAATCTGAAATTGAATTTATTTTATTCTAAAAACGGCATCCAATTTTCAACACGTAGGTAAAAAACGAATCAGTGCGTTTCAAAATCCATTCATATATCGCGACTATTGTCCCATTTAGTCCCTGTTAATGTCCCAGAATTAATGCTATTCGCTTGGCGGCTTGCCTAATGAGGTCGACCGTGTAAATATCCGCAGAATTGCTGTGGACTGCGATAGAATGTGTCGCCTCTTTTCCTTTTACACCTTTCCCGACAAATTAACATTTGCATTTAATGAAGAATTTAATTATTAATTGGTTGCAGTAACTCATAAAATATTAAATGTCACTCGAAACTTTATTAGAACGAAATTCTTTGGGCGAAAATAATTATTTCAAACTTACTAAAGTAAAAAACGGTGGATATAAAAATGTTAGGCGTTTTTCATGTTTTGTGAAGACCTATGTACTGGATAATCTTCATCTTTCTAACAAGAGTATAGGCACAGATCTTATCGAATAGTTATGCAATCCTTGCATCTTTGATCTCCAACAGCGTATAAATACTTTCTTTATGATTCAAAGCGTATAAATAATATAAGGTAAATTACAATATATTTTATTAGTCAGTCTCTACATTGCAATTATCGAATTTAAAATTATCATACAAATCAAGTCAAATCCTAGCAGACCGAATGCAGCTTAACGGATTTCGAGTTCTAAGAAAAAACATACTTTGCACACTTGCCACACATTTACTATTATTTCCGCACGCAGAATATGGTTTTCTCACTTATGGAAAATTTGGAGTAATTTAAATGCAAGATCCAGCTTTCTTGTTCTCGTAAATGTATTTTAGTCGCTCTAGTATTGATATAGGTAAAATAAATCGTTAAAAATAAATATACATGTTTATTTAATAGTTACAATATAGACTTTGTCTTTCCTAACTAATCTGGTAAACTGTCTCCCTACGTTCTTAATAAACAATCACAAAACAGAGTTTAAACATACGATCCGTTTCCTAGACCAATCACAATAGTAGCACAAAGCTACTAACCTTTTCACGCAGGGTTCCCAATCGCACCGTAATTACTGTATACTGTATACGTAAGTCAGTAATGCTGGGATGCCTCACTTGTTTATTATTTCGTTGTAGATCCACCATATTTAATGTGAGTACTTTACGTACCGTAAATATGTCCTATTTTGCCCAGCGGGATCAACTTTGTCCGCTGTCAAAGTAAAAATAATAAAAAATAATTGACTCTTGGCAACTCTGTAAATAGACCAAAACAAGCTCCGCGTGCTCCTAACGGTCGAAATTTAACTTAGTAAAACTTTGGCCGTTGTGTGGTATGGTTTGCTGCTTCATGTAAGGTAAGAGCATTTTACGTAATTTCCCTCGTTTTTTGGGGTAAAAGCTAAGCATTGCTGTACCTCCACTATTAGATATATTTATTCCATTTTTGTGATAGGTGTTACTAAGGGCCTTATAAACAGATTTAGTTGTCTACTAGCGTTAAAACTGTCATAGATTTTTTTATCAACGAAAAAATACAACTGGGCAATGTTGTCCATATATTGGCAATGTTGTTTATATATTTAGTTAGGTACAAAATTAAACATTATATGTACATTTGTAACTAAATAGGTTATAATATAATTTTTTTTTATATTCTTTTTAATTTACAGATATAAAGATGCCATTTCGCAACAGAAAAAAGTTAGATGCTAGACCCTACCAACGCTACACACAAGCAGTTTTAGAACAAGCCGTAAATGCTGTGAATAATGGTATGAGTTCTCGAGACGCAGAAAAACAGTTTAAGGTGCCCCGTCGTACTATTTTAAATAAAAAGAAGGGACAGGACCGCACTTAGTACAAGTTGAGAATACTTTCTTTCTGTATTTTAAAACACATACTCCCATCAGAAATGAATATACAATATGTAAGTATTCTAAACAATGTTCATATTTTACTGAAATAACTAAATTATGTCCCAACAGAAGTTATTTTTCCATTTTTCTGCATTTTTTAGCACTGATAATTATGGGCCGCAGAGAAATTGAAATGAAGTAGATGTCATGGCTAAAGAACATTTGCGATTGGACTGGAATACGCAGTGCCAAACAATAATTGTTTAGATTAGATGAAAATAGCGAACTCGCCAATGTAATTGCCAACGTTAGGGGAGGCGAGACCTGATTTGGCATCAAAAGAAGAAGATAATTTACTGCATAATAATAATAATTTCAAATTATAATGGGTCACGACAGCAAGACTACAGGGACTCCACTATAATTTTTCAAAAGCATTGTGGATAAATTAATCTATGGTTAAAATGTTCTAAAACTAAACAGTACCTAGGTAATGGTAAAATGCGAACAGTTATTTTCACAATTTAACTTGGACACTTATTGGTAAAAACGACCGAGAACTGGTTTATTCAACATGCTGTGGTCTTTGATCATATAGGAGAATATCTGATAATGAGTACAGATGCTATCGTCTAACGAGTTAAATTTATTTAACTCGAAAATAATTTTTTAAAAAAACAAAATTTACTTTTCGAAAATTAGAGACTTTATTTATGACTTTATTCTACAACAATCTAAGCTGGAATGAATTTTTATAATATAATTTTAATGATAATAATAAATGCAAAGTTAACAGTTTGCGCCGTTTACGGTTTTATATTTTAATAGACTCGACGTTTCTTCTTATATAACTCCTCCCTCCTTAGGCGAAAACAATACTGATATGGGGTTGTTTTCGGGTTGGTGGTTTTCTTCCGAGAGATTTTGGTGATTTTTGGATTTCTTATTTCGGTACCATACGTAGATAATAGTAGATACCAAGGCAATTACTATCGTTAGGCTGGGCACATTCCAAATTATGGGGTGGATTTCTTGTGGAATTTGGGTGGATTTTGCTATCTTCTGTAGTTCTTGGATGGCTTTGAAGTTTATTGAATGTAATTTCAGAGGAAGGTTTTGGTAAATTGAATTTGATTTTGATGGACTCCATTCCATTTTTGGCAATATTAGAGGGTTTCCAATTGCATTTTCTTCTGTGTTTTCATATAGGGAATTTTCTATTTTAATACTACATCCCTTGGGAATTTTGATAATTGTATTGACGTTGATTATGGCTATTTTCTTTCTTTCGCAGTTTATCCAGACTTTTACGGGAATTTTGGTAGGTAGTACTAGTAGGAATTTATTGTTGATTTGTTCTATTATGGGGTGGTATAGAACTATTTTTTCGACTTTGCAGACTGATTTTTCGGCTCGAATCAGGGCTATGGCACAGGTGTCGTTTGTGACATCTTCATGGTGTTCGCAGAAAAAGATTCCCTCGATTTGTGGGCAAGGTTTATCTTCATATTGATGGAGTTCGGTACTGAGTACGAGGAAGGGACTGGGTGTTATGATTATGGAATTTTCATAAGGCAAAGGAATAATGTGATAGGTCAAGAAATCGCTGTTAATTAAAATAGGAATGTGAATAGCAAATATTATTTTTGAATTTTCGAATTTTACTTGTATTCCTGCTAATTGGAAATAATTGTATGGATTTTTAAATTTAATGACTTTTGTTTCGCCGTGAATTATTGAAACATGTTCTATCAAATTTGTCAATTGTTTTAAAGGAATTATTGAAGTGTGTAAGCTACCTAAATGGGCAAATATAATAGCATTTTCCAAGTTATCTACGAAATTTATTAAATTTTGGCAATTCAAAATTATTTGATCAAGAGCATTGGGTAACCATATATACATGAACATTTGATCGGTAAAATTTTTTGATTTGTTGCAAATATCATTAAGTCTCTCTTGTAACAGTAGCTGGTTTTTGTAAAGGTTATTTATTGTCTGATTATAATGGTTAATGAGCTGGGTGTTGAGAGAGGATTGTAGTTGTAATTGATGTGAAAATGAGTTTTGATTTTTAATTAAGTTTTGGATTTGAGTGTTATATTTAATTTCGTCTTCATGGTCTAGAGTGCCAAAAAGCCATTTACTGGCTGTTCCGATTCCGTCAAGTAAGCCTCTTTTATTTCTAATATTATTATTATTTTTATTTTCGAAAGTTACAAAATTATTTAATTTTAATCTTGTAGTATTTAGCAAATATTTTGCGTGTTCGAACAAATTTATTACAAGTCCCACATCTTCGAACTTTGTAAAATTTAATGAGAATTCTAACCTATCGTAAAAATGTTCTATATTTCGCAATTGAGTTACTAATAAGTCCGTTTCAATGTAATGAAAAAGTGTATGTTTTGTTTGTATTAATTTTGTTTTTCCTATATCTAAGGGTAATAAAGGGGTATTTAATTCTAATATTTCTACATCGCTACTTTTTATTACAACCGGAAGTGGAAGGCTGAGGATCAGGGGTATTATCGTCCACATTTCGATCGTTCTGTAAAGAAAGTCTAATATTAGCATATGGTTTTTTGACCTTTGATTTGTGTATAGTTCTATTTTTTGTTATTAATATTTTATTTCCAAGGTCTTTGTTTACTGAATGTTTTACGAAACGAGGCTTTGATTTATTTCTGGTAGCTTCTCTATTTTTTACAAATATTTCTTGTCCTTCAGTATATACCGTTGGATTTTCGCGAGTTTCGTTGCGATTTCCGATGACCTTTTCCTTTTGTTGTACCGTTTTGTCGAAAATATGCTGATAAAGTGTTTTTAGTCGAATTTTTCTTTCGTTTATATATTCGTTAATGAGATATTCGTCCGTTAAGTCAAATGGGTCAAGAGCTTTTGTATTGCCTAGAATAATGTCATATGGTCGATGTCCAGTCACGCTATGTATCGAGGAATTGTAACCTATGACACCGAACTGTACAATTTGTTTTATATGCATATTAGGGTGTTGCAGTTTTAAAACTCTACAGTTTTCTAAGAGGGATGAATGAAATCGTTCCACCGGACTGTTACTGTTTGAATTTTGGGGTGTCGTAAAATGGATTCTGATTTTATGTAATTTGCAAAATTCCTGTAGTAATTCGCTTTTAAATTCTGTTCCACTATCGCTTACGATTGAATATGGAATTCCGAAGTGTGATACAAAGATACTTAAACATTCAATAATCGTTGCAGAATTTAGGATTGGCTCGATAACATACGCCTGTCCGTATTTTGAGAATGAGTCGAGGATTGTAAGAAATTTAGTTTTCATAATTTGTAAAACGTCTATATGAATAGTTTCGAAGGGTTTTGTGGGGGTAACTGTGAGTGAAAATTTAACTTTTGGAGGGTGTCTGTCATATTTCGCTTGATTACATATGTCGCAAAGATTTATATACCGTGTGATATCTGAATTTAAGTCTGGCCAATAGTATTTGTTTCTCAAAGCAGTTTGTGTTTCGTTAATTCCGCGGTGGCAAGTTTTGGTTTCATGATGATATTTAATTAAGTTTTCGCGTTCGTCCGCTTCTTGTACATCTGTTACGAATTTTCTTGATATAACTAGATTGTAGCTATGATTTTTGAAAGTGTTTTGTAAAGTCATTATTAATAATGGTATTAGATCGATGGTGATTGTGTTATGAACATGTAGGCAGTAAAGTTTTTTTGGATCTATGTAATTTTTGAAAAGATTAATTATCTGACTACTGATTTCGTTGTTGGTGAGATAGGCCGTGATGCGAAGTTTATTTTTGAAATGTTTCGTAATGGTAACATGAAAATGTATTTTCCCTTGTTTAATTATTATTTGTCTGTTGTAGGAATTTGTTAGATTTTCGGTAAATGGGATTTCTAGAATAGGGTTTTCTGCTGACGAATGAATTGTTTCGATGTCGTCATCAGGTGAGTTATTTTGATTGTCTAATTCATTTTGTTGAGTAACTATTATTTGATTGTCGTTAATACCTATGTGTTGTCGCGCTTGCTCTCTGTCTGTGTCTGTCAAGTTTATTGTACTTAATAATTCGTCAAGTTCATGGATTGCATCGTCTATAGGTTCTATTAGATTTTCTAGGAAGTTTTTTGTTATTTGGTTAATATCACCTGGTTCCCCTGACATTGATGAGTTATCTGAAAGGTTTTGGTTATGTTCCGTAACATTTATTTCGATTCTGCTAAGCGCGTCTGCATTTTGATTTAAAGTTCCTGTTGTCTTTATTTTGTGTTTTAATTTATTTGTAAGACTCAATTTTTGGTTCTCCCCGTAGAATAATTCGTTAAATTCGTTACATAGAAAAAATTCTAAATTATTTTTGTGTCCCTCTGTAAGTGGAAAAACTTTAATAGGTTCTGTTAGCGTAATAGTAATTCTTTTATCTGTATTGTTAACTATTTCTGTTTTCGCAAGGCCGTTACAAGATAAAGTCAATGTTTCTCGGAAATCAAGCTCTCCGTATTTCATTTCGGGTACAATTACCTCGCCGTTAGAATGATCTACCGGCACCTGCATAGCAACGATTTCGTATGCATCCACAGAAATTGTATAATGTTCCCTATTTATTTTATATAAAATTGGTATTTTTGTATTTTCATTTTTTAATTAATTTTTTATTAAATCTACTGTAAACTTCAGGTTACGTAATTCGTTTAATCCTAGTAGCCCGTCAAAATGATTATGGAATTTAAATACTATAAAGTTTAAGTTAATATTGGAATTAAATTCTTTAAAGGCAGGAATTTTAGCTTTATGTTCGGTTTGTTTTTTACCAATAGCTGTAATTATTAAGGTTGGGTCGTTGTAAATATTTTCTGGGAAATACTTCTCCACGATATTTGGACTTAACATACTAGACATACTACCCGTGTCTATAAGCAGCTTTAAGGGTGGATTTTGTATAACTATATATGGCAAATCCGCAGAATATGAATTGGAAAATATTTCGTTTATGTTCCTTGTTTTACTCTGGCTGTTTTCCGAAAATTTTCGGCATGCTGATATTCAAAATTACTAGGGTCGGAATTTATAGGAATTTGATTATTTTCTGAGTTTGAATTCATTTGATGATTCGGTAAATAACTTTCAAATTCGTATTCGATTTGATCGATAGGAGTTTCCTCAAATGGATTTTCAAAATCTATGTTATCTGTTTGAAATAGTTGTTGAGTTGCAAAATTTTGTTGTTAGTTTTGTCTGGGTCTAAAAGTATTTTGGGTGGTTGTCGACATGGGTTGTTGATAATTTTGGAAATTTTGTCTGGGTCTGAAGGTATTTCGAGTAGTAGTCGACATTGGTACTGGACTGTTTGGGGGTATTTGGCCCGTTGGGGCAAATGCATTTTTCGGTGGCCCGAATACCTGTCTATTTGTTGGATAATATCTATTAATCGTACGCGGTTGTACAGGAATTGGTTGGCTGGGGAATGCGTTATTTTGATAAGTTACGGGAAGTTGTATGGGGGCAAAATTTCTTTGATAAGCATTGTCGGGCTGGTTTCTAGTATTTTGGAATATTTGAGGGAAGCTTCTATACTGGTTATTACTAAAATGTTGGCGATTGTTATTAGAATTTTGGCGATTATTATTAAAATTTTGACGATCATTAAATCGATTGGAATTTGATCTGTATTGAGGGGTTTCAATCTGTTTTAAGTTATTCTGTGAATATGCGAAATTTTCTTCTTCAATTATATAAGTTATTGCTTGTTCTATATTGATTGGATTTTTAAGTCTAATGATAGTTTGTAAGTTACCAGAGAGATTTCTTAACAAAGTTCTCAACGCCATTTGATTATATTGCCTTCTGTATGACTCTTTAGTATGTAAAGGAATTTCAGCATCTGTAAAGTTATTAATTCTACCGATCAAGTGACTTCTCAAAATCTGTAACCTTCGGGCGAAATCTATTGGTTGTTCGTTTCTTTGTGGATGTGCTGTTAACAAATCCTGTTCAAGACATTCTAAAGATCGTCTATCTCCAAAGCATTGTTGTAATGATTCTCTAATAGAATTCCAAGTATTTAATTCATTTCGCGAACCGACCAATAAATTTGCTCTATCTACAAATCTCGATTTTATTACCTGAAGAATATAACTTTGAATTGCCGGATCATTTACATTTGCATATGTGTTTACTACGAAGTCACAACTATTTAAAAATTTTGCTAAATTATTTTCATCCCCATCAAACATGGGAATGGTATCGACATGTAATTTTAACATATCAACATTTACTTGATTTGCATTTATTTGATTTACGTTTGCTTGATTTGCATTTAATTGGTTTCCATCCACCATATTAATTTTTTTTTTAAATCTGCGATTAAATTATCTATATTGTTCATACAGAAATCTATATCTAAGTATATATTTTTTTTTTTATTTTCTTTCGATCAAAAATCAAAATTATTTATTCACTTAACCTATTCTAAAATTCGCAAAAACTAAGTGTAAAATGAGAGGAAGTATAAAAGGAGTACTCAGTACTTACTTAAACTTCTTCTGATGATTCCAGCTCAGCAGGCCTCCGTCTCCAGGGTAGATTCCCACAGGAAAGTTCTCGACACCAAAGAGTTGAAACTCACGTAAATTTCGGAAAATCGGACCCGATGCCGTGGCTTTTCACGAAACTACTGTGTCGATCCTACTGCGACTGCGCCAGTTAAATTTATTTAACTCGAAAATAATTTTTTAAAAAAACAAAAATTTACTTTTCGAAAATTAGAGACTTTATTTATGACTTTATTCTACAACAATCTAAGCTGGAATGAATTTTTATAATATAATTTTAATGATAATAATAAATGCAAAGTTAACAGTTTGCGCCGTTTACGGTTTTATATTTTAATAGACTCGACGTTTCTTCTTATATAACTAACGTCAATCACATTATCTGCCTTATCTCTTAATGGATAATTTATTTTAGGATGGTATCTGCCATATGATAAAAACCATATAACAAAACAGACATGACCACACATACCTAAAACTCTTGCCCCAGATTAACATAAACAGACCCACCCAGTAATACTGTTAATTTCCAAAAATGTGGTGTTGTATTGAATAAAACACTTTCTTTCTGCTGCAGCTTGAAATCTAGAAGGTATCGAAGCTCGTATTAGTCGAATCTGACCATTTCCTGCAGGTTCAAGATGCAGTCTTACTAAATATTGGCCGTAGTTGAGGTGGGCTGAACTGAAACAATAATAGGCTAAACGAATCTGATAGGTTTCATGAGTCAAGTCTTGAATTTCATTCTGTGTTAGAATTGGAAAATCTTGAAGATCCAAGAAACCATCTACAAGTGGCCAATTAATTCGACGTCTCAATAGATTTTCTTTCATGACTCTTTCTAGTAAATTATTTGGCCTATTAATGAGTTCTAAAACACGATTGCAGAATACATCGTCTTCTGGACCGTTTTCGGTTATAGCTGGAAAAAATGCATTTGAAATTGCACATGACACTTGGAATATGTTTGGTAATTTTTTACATGTATAACTGTTAGGAACTACATTCCGTAAGAGTCTGAACTTATTCTGGAATCGACCAAACACTGCTTCGACTACCTATCTAAGCATGGTGACCAGACGAGATTCATTAGCCTGTTGGGTTGTCAGTTGCCGTTGACCATTTGGTAGGAAATGTGGAATAAAAACGTTTAGACCTATAATTTGGCATAAACCAGTCGAGTCTCTGTATCCTCGGTTATAGATAATGTTGTAATTCTCGCGAACAAATGTAACAAATCCGTTATTATTCAAAGCCATGGCATTAAACATGGATGAATCATTATTTGCCGCATCTGATGCATGAGGACCTGAAACATCTATTATATATCCATCTAGTGCAATTACAACGGAAAACTTAACTAGATTGTCCCTTTTTTGAATGCAATAAGTTTTTCTTTGAGATCTGTGATCCGATGGTTTTTGGTGATGGTGATAGGTAGCACCTACCAAAATTATCAAAGAATCAGCCTGGATACAGCAGAGTCTGATGGAAATTGTGGTACTGTGTAGTTAAGCGTAATCCTCTCTAGTTATATGCCCATAACAAAATTATTGGTTAATGAAACCAAAACATCTTGAAAAATCTCACTAACTCGAGGTTGCTGTTTTGGTTTCATGCCAAACATCATCCCTAAAACTCTCTGCCTGAGATCAACCCTTAATTTGACAACAAAAAGTGCAATACAGTTTTTCTTGCTTAGGTTTTTCCCAGATTATATGTCATCGTTATGTTCGGCAAGAGTATTGAATTGTACCCTATTGAGACCAGTCAAAAATTTGTAGTCTTCATCTTCCATATTTTGAGAATCGAAGTCAAACATGTTTGACTGTTTCTCTAACGCACTAACACGCTCAGTGAGTAGATTTACGAGTGCTTTACTTTCAAGATCTTGGTATTGCTCGCAATCTGATCAGTCCAAGTGCCTCGTCAGAAAATACTCCATTACCTAGGTGATTTGGACAGCATCGATTTTCTGGATGGCAAAATATTTGGCACTGCATCCATAATTGTAAATCTGCTCTCTTTGAAACACGTTGCCGGATATTAACCCCACACACACAACATACCAACTAGTTGCTTGGTAGTTTCAAGCGTCCTCTAACATTTTCATCATTTTCATTATGATTTTCATTGTTAACAAGTTCTAAATTACTGTAAAAAATTATTTAAATAAATATTTAAATCAATTTCTGTCTTTTATTCACTATGAAAGACAAACTTTCCCGCTACGTGCAGGAAAATTTTTCCCTATTCCCGCACCTAGCGAGGAGTACCGGAAAAAACACATTTTTTAATTTAGAATGCATAATTTAGTTAAAGTAAGTTCTACTATTATTAAGTTCTATTATTAAGTAATAAGTTGTAATACAGTTTTTCTTAAAAAGTATTTTCAAAATAAAAATTATACAATTTTATTAATGCTTAAACATTTTGTTCCTATTACGATAATAATTATTTACCTTGAAGTCTAAATGCACAACAGCATTTATTGCAAATACGACGATGGTTCGCTGATAAGTGCTTTTTATATTAATATAATCATCACAACAGAAATATTTTATTGGAGCCATTATAATAGTAGGAAGGTGAAAAGGATATCTAAATTAGAATTGGTAATAGAAAGACAGGTTCTTTTATTCTAGATTAATATTTTGACACACGCCAACTTTATTTTTCCATTTTGAGTATCACCGTTATGTATTTTGCAAGGCTTTTGAAATCTCAATTTTCTTTGAAAACGGTACAAGCTATCAGTCTGAAATTAATACAGGCATGAATAAAAATGCATATATAACGCGTTTATAAGAATACAATTTTAAATTATGCCGTCTATTTTTTTATAAAACGAAATATTTCAGACGGATAGCTTAAACGGTTTAAAAAAATTGGGATTTCAAAAGCCTTGAAAAATACATAGACTTAGGATAGTAGACAATTATAAATAAATAAATAAATCATTTTTTAGTTTTTATACATTTATTATTAATTTTGTTTTTGGCATTTTAATACTTTATTTATCTTTTAAATTGCAAACTTTGTCGTAAAATGTGTTGCCTATGTTTTACACAAATTAAGGACCAGCCTGGGGATCGATTTTCGACTTTTATTCCCATGGGAAAATAAAATTTTCCCATGGGAATTCAGTTTTCGTATTCTCGACATAAGCGGTGGAATATTTTCCAATGAGAAGTATGGGAAAATATTCCCCTGCTTACGAGCATTGGAAATTGTGTTTTCCAATGGGAATTGTACTAGAGTTTGCGCATTAAAGTCGAAAATTTGACGAAAGACATAACCAAAGATTACTGGATATCTTGGATATTTGGTGAAATTGTATTTAAAACATTTTTTTGGCGTATTACATTGATATTATTTTATTTATGTGGGTATATTATTTTTACTTCTCTTTCACTAAGAAACTGTATGAACTGATTTTCTTAAATCAGTTAGAAATTGTGGGAGCTGCTAAGGGACTGGCAAATAACACAAATTGAGAAATTTGTAGTAAATTTAATAAGACCTTTTCGAAAATTTTATTATTTTCGTTAACGAAAGAATTTCTTAGTTTCTCGACACTTTCGTTGCTCTTCCATACAAAAGCTACTTTTTCTTTTTTCAACATGTGAAAAGAAAAACTAAGAATAACTCGACAAGTTTTATTTATACATAATCGAATATTTTCACTTGTTTCTCGGTCATGCTAGCGATTGCTCGGCACGGCACCAGCTCCATCGCGGAGGCTCGGCAGGTAATCGGTTACCCAAAACCCACAACAAATACAAATAAGGCCAACAGTAAATTTTAAAATATCTTTAATGTTATTGGTTGTTTTGAAATATTCGTGGACTTAATATCAGACATACGTGAAACTACTATTTCCATGGGAATGTCTATTCCGACAAGTTCGAGAATTGCATAACCTATTATCATGGGAATATAAGTAGTGAAATCTTTTCCCATGGGAAAATTTTCCAATGAACTCCAGAATCGCGCCCCAGGAAACATCTTCAAACATAAAAGTCTTAGATCTGTCACAGTATACGGGGCTTAGTAGTTTTATACTGTGGTTCTGTGTTAAGACATGCGTTGTTGCCATATTTAAAACTTGGTTTAACAACTTAGATTTTCATAATAAATGTCAAACTTTTCCAGTTCTTAGATTTTTCAGTTAAAAATTGTTAAATATTCGGGCCTTGTCAGACTGATGAAATAGTTTTAAAAATATTAGTGATTTATTAAACGTATTTTTTTTTTAATTTCAAAGAGATTTCTTGCATTAAATATGTTTTATTTATTAATAATTTTAGCCATCCGTATACACTCTATATATAATGTAATTTAGAATTTTACGCAATGGAAATTCATTTTAAGCTTGTACTTTTAATATAAAAACAAATTTTTGTTTTCCTCCCTTAGATTTTCAAGTTTTTTGAAATATAAAAAAAAAATCATGAGAAAGCCAAAACATCCATTTAAAACGATACTCTCCTTTGTTTTCGTTAATATGAATTGAATATTCCATTTAAAGTAGCATTTTTCAACATATTAAAAATGTACTTTTAAAAATTGTCAATTAGTTCTTCCTACAAAATATCGCTTTAGTCGAAACGAACTAAAGCGCCAAAATTACGGAAACTAAAAAATATTTTTCCACTAACCATATTGTAAACGTTCTCCCAATAGTCGAGGGTAATGAGCTGGAACGTGGTTAGCATCGACCAGAGGAAATTGTCGAAGCTGGTGTAACCGTGGTTGGGGTTACCGCCGGTGCAGAGGCAGGTGTGCGTCGGGGGACAGTGCCTGGAGCCGGTTACGTTGCCGCAGATGAACGGATCCCCTGTCGAGTTCCGTCGCAGCCAATTCGACGGGTCTTGGGTATAACTGAAAAATAAAATTACGGGAATAAACTTTATGAAGCGCGGTAAAATCATTTTATTGTTTTTGAAGTAGATTTCTAGAAAATAATTTAGGCGTGTGTAGGGCGAGAGTTTAATTGCTTTTAATTTCGGTTTCAAATGAATTTGAAAACGATAAAAAATAGATTCCCAAGATTTAGCAGACATCTTTTTAAATTAATCAGAGCAATTGCTTACGCTAATATTAATAATATAACTTTTTAAACAATAAAAATAAAAGTACAGTTGTAAAAAAATTAAATATAACTTTTTTATGGAGGACAAGCAAATTTTCTATTGAAAACTAATTACAATCACGTTGAAACCAATTATCAAATAGATGTAATAAATGCAACCGGAAATTTAAAATAATATACGCGGCAATCAATACCTTTGTCTATCTTCTTTACCGATTATTTTAGTTAACGCATTTATTGATAAATCGAAAAACAAGCATCTTTCCAGCATGGCTTTTTCACATTTTATTTAGAATATACAGTGAGTATCATAAGTCTTACCCCCCCTAACTAATTCGTTACTGGAGTCTTGTTAGGAAAATCGCTGAGACACGTCGATTTTTGATTTTTACATTGTACATTTCTGTATGAATAGTTTACCCTTAATTTTATCCCTTACTGGGGGGAGTAACCCTTTCAAAAGATGTTAATGGCATGGGGTGGTCAGTGATAGCTCATTTGAAAGGGGGTTTTATTCTCTATTCAACCGTGCAAAAAAATTTAAAATTTGCTTCATTACGTGTTGATTTATAAATGTTTAAAAATAACAAAATATCACCAATAGGAAAGCAACTAAACTAACAGTGACCTTATCTAATGGAAAAAAGTCTTACTTTACGTCTGAACCTAAACCGATATCATGCAGGGCCGAATTTTAATTCTAAGGATAAGTGCGCTACGTTAATTTCCGTTATTCTGAAACAATAATTAGTCGAGAATTAATGAAGCAAATTTCAAAATTTTTTGCACGGTTGAATAGAGAATGAAACCTTCTTTCCAATAAGCTATCACTCATCACGCCATGCCATTAAAATTTTTCGAAAGGGTTGCTCTCCTCCACTAAGGGATGAAATTAAGGGTAAACTATTTATACGAAAATGTACATTCTAGAAATAAAAAATCGACGTATCTCGGCGATTTTCCTAACAAGACTCCAGTAACGAGTTAGATAGGGGGGGGGGGGTAAGAATTATGATATGAGAACAAATCCTTTGTACTCTGTCTCTGTATTTGTGACTACTTACAAAATCGTATTTTCTTTTAACAAAATTAGTCACTTAAAATAAAGACGAAATTATAAGGAGTATTAAAAATACATGAAAATGTTTTATTACAAAAAGTAAAAATATAATACAGGCTTTCTCAGTGAGCATGTGGCAACTACGATATCTCTCTGGAGGGGAAAGAGTAAGTAATTGAGTATTTTAGCAAGTCCTTGTGAAAAGCTGAGAAGAATTATTGCGTCACTAGAAAAGAACTTTTAGTTATTGTCAAAGCCCTAGAACATTTTCATACTTACCTTTTAACAGAAGTTTTATCATTAGAAATGATCATAGCGCCTTGCAGTGGTTGATGAATTTTAAAAAACCTGAAGGACAAGTTGCTAGATGGATAAAAAGACCGAAACAATTAAACGACAATATCGGTACTATAAAGGGCTCGAAGAAAGAGAGGAGTCGGTTGAAGAAGTTATACTTCAGGCGACCACTATTAAGCTAGCAGATGACGAAGAAAATGACTTAAAGGTTGTCCGAGAAAGGATTAAAAATGGAGTCAGACCCACATGGCAAGAGATAGCCAAATATAGTGGAACTATTAAAGAGTAGTGGACTCAGTGAAATTCACTGTTTCTTCTCGATGGCCTATTGCACCGGAACTGGAAGAGCACCGATGAAGTACATGTAGTCAGCCAAGTGATACTGCCAAAATCACATGCCAGAAGTGTGTTGAAGGAGCTTTATAGCAGCCGTTTACGAGGATACTTTGGTACTAAAAGGACGCTGGTGTGAGTTCGAGAAAGAGTTTATTGGGTAATTGCTCATGGGATGTAGAAGATTGGTGTAAGGAATGTGACCTATGCAATAGCAAAAAAAGGTTCAAAACAAGAAGCCGAGGTAAAATGGCACAGTATCTTTTCGGAGAGCCTTTTGTATGAATCGCCATAGATATCATTGGACCATTTCCCCTAACATAAAGAGGAAACCAATTCTTGATAGTTGTTATGGACTATTTTTCAAAGTGGCTCGAAATAGCGCCTATTCCTAATCAGAAAACGACGACAGAAGCAGAAGCATTTATGTCGAATGTCATTGCGAGACATAGAGTGCCCCCTGGAATTGCATTCTGACAAGGACGAAATAATGAATCCAAATTATGGCAAGAATTAATAAAACTGTTAGGTATAAGGGAAACACGCACTACTCCCTCCATCCACAGTCCGACGAAATGATAAAAAGACACTATAAAACCATATGCTAGTATCTTTCAATGATCGTCTCTGAGAATTTAAAAGACTGAATCACTTTAATTCCTCTATATCTGTTAGCCTATCGAAGTTCTTACCATGAAACGACCAGTTATGCTTCATCCATGATGATTACTGAAAGGTAGAAGAAACTTTCCCGTGATCTTCTTTTTGGAAGCCAGCCTCTTGGTAAAGAAGAGGGCCGTACATCTCCCACACGTACATATATAGAGAAAAATTAAAGAAGGTATTCGAATTCGCTCTGCAATGTTTAAAAGTCAATAGCGATAAAGCAAAAGCTAGAATAGACATGCATGCCACAGGGACACATTTTCAGAGAGGCGATGCAGTATGGCTGTACAATTACAAACACCGAAAAGGATTTTTTTCGGAAACTGCAATGAAACTGGGAAGACCCCTACACCGTCTTCAAGAAAATCAATGACCTGATCTACCACATTTAGTTGTCAGCGGGAAGTAAACCCACGATAGTTCGCATTGAAAAGTTAGCGATATACCGTAGCCCAGATCCTCCCCATTGGTTATAACTTGGTCTCAGTAACCAAGTAACGAATAATTAGAGAAGAGGGAGCAATGTTACTTTGCAGTAGCTGCGGCTGTTATAGGAAACGTACGAATACGAAAAGAAGTGCTGCGGTCGTTAGAGTAAAAGTACTAGTAATAGGAGAAGATAGAATAATCAAGCAAAATCTGGAAATGTTATTCCTTTTCAAGAAAAATCAGGATAGTTCGAAAAGGTTCTAGAAGCTATATATGGTGTGTTTGGTTTGATCATCGGAGATCTCTGAGCGCTGCAAATTTATTTAAATTGACCCTCCGAGTGATCCCAAAAGTGTTTGTTTTACTTTGGAGCGAGAACATAGAGCTCGATGTTCTCAGAGCAGAAGGACCGAGAAGAGGAAGAAATTTGTCTTTGTCTCTACAACATTTAAAAAATCCTAAAAAGAGCTAGGATGTAGGTATATTTTAAATTTATTTCCTCATAGCCATTTATTTTAAAAAAATACATAAACTTATAAACATTATTTGAGATTGGAATATAATATAAAGGCAACATTTTTATTTTAATTGTTTTCTTCTGTGTCATCATATGGTTCTGTCTCAGCTACGGTTACTTTTCTGATTATCTACATAAATACGTCCGTTAATGTTAACTTGTTTTGTTTTGTTAAAAAAAAATTTTGATTCAATATGTCTTCGATTTAACAGCACGTTTTTCTGCATCTTTTTTTGTGTCGCTTATATTAGTCAACTTAGAAAACGAGTATTCCATGAACCATACATTTTTTTATGAACTCCAATTTTCTGGAACAAAAACTTGATGATTCATCCTCAACTGAACTCTTTCAATACTTGCATCTTGTACAATTCATAAATGGCTGAATTCTAAACTTTACTTGGTGTAAAATGGACAAAAGTGACGATTGTAGCTGTTTTGTTATCACCAAACTGAGAAAATTTTTCACATAGTACTTCTATTGTCCAAAAATATATCACTTGAATCTGTTTTGCACTAATGAAATATCAACTTTATGCATTTATGAACTTAGCTTAAATTAAAAAAAAACCTTTTATTTCAAGGCCCTCGATTGTAGAAATTGTTTAAAATTTGCTTCATATTTAAAGCAAAAGTTTTTGAGATGTGTCTATATAATCGATATTCTCTCAAATTAAACAACAGCAGCATAGTTTCGTTAGCAACAGATATACAGTCACCAATCTTGTATATTTTACACAAGCTATCAGTGAAACCATAAATATTAAACAGCAGATGGATACCATCTTTACTTCTCAAAGGCTTTTGACAAAATTAATCATACCATACTCCTAAATAAGTTAGCACATTATGGTTTTGAAAATCATCCTATTAACTTACTAGAGTCCTATCTACATGAAAGAATACAATTTCTTGAATTTCGCAGCCATAAATCATTAATTTCGTAGCAACAGGTGGTGCTCTACAAGGAAGCAACTTAGCCACGTTACTGTTTACATTATTCATTAATGATATTGACACAGATATTAATACTTAAATTTTTTGTTTGCTGACGACTTGAAAATGTTTAGACCTATCACTTGTCTGAATGATTGCGTTACTCTTCAGAACGATGTCACTGCATTATACAATTGATGTACTCGTAATGAGTTACCCTTAACAATTACAAATGTAAATATTTAACGTTTGGTATAAGATCATTTTTTTAAGTGTACCTATTGCAACTTGAAAATTAATTATGATTTGTTTTTACTTTTACTTCAAAAGTATACTAATTTATATTTTTGATTATTTCCCTCGCCTGTCAGATTTGAAATTTTAACCAATCACCTCGCAATTTACGTTATCGTTAGAACCAATCAGAAACAAATAAATCGACTATTTTCACTGAATATTTGAAATCGACTATCCATGCATGGTGCTCGATATTCACCTATGTTGACAGCAAGTCGCATACTTGATTGTAGGTGTAATATTAAAACTGGTTACTGTCAAATAATATTAAGTGTCAGACTAACAATTAATATATTAGTGAAACGTTAAAAATGAACCGATTTGGGTGTGTCAATAGCGAAGAAATAGACAGTTTTATAGACAATAGTACCCAGAAGAATATAATCAAAAGTAAAAATAGTGTGTGGAATCAGTTTATAAAATTTTGCGTTCAGCGCCAATATGTTTTATCAAATGATAAAACTGTTGCTGAACTATGTAATATCTTAAAAGATTGGGATTGGAACATGAAAAAAGGAGACGAAAGCGACTACAAAGAGTATTCTTTCAAGTATATGTGGAACGCAACTGCTAAGACGTTACAAGAAATATATCTTAAAAAATATATAGATAGATCCATTTCAAGGTATTGAATTTAAAAGTGCTCTCGATGAACGAAATGCAAAAAGATGGGAATTGCAGAAATTTTTAAAACATATACACGATATTATTGACAAATTGTATGGACAAACTCCAGACGGTCTAAAAAAGATTTTCTATTATTTGGCTTCTGTTGAATTAGCTTGGCGCGGTAGGGAAGGCGCAACATGTTTAAAAGAATATTAATCCTATTTTTACGAAAATTTGCCAAGAAGGGAGACAAAAAATGTGTAGATAGTAAGTGGTTGATTCCAAATACTTAAAATCCGCAATACTGCCCAGTTAGATTATTCAAAGAATTGTTTGGAAAACGAGGTCCACAATTCATATGTTCACGTTTATTTCTAAAACTTCAAATCCATTTGGGCAAAATATTTACTCTTTCTGGTACAAAAATTCACCTATTGGAAAGAATGAGTTTTCTAAATGGAATAAATTGGGTGCGGAGTCTATTGGATTGGACACCAAGCGTTTAAAGATTACTAACCATTCTTGTCGTTTGACAGCAGTCTCTCAACTTGCAAAATCAGGTGTACCAGACCACTAATTGATTAAAATAACTGGGCATTCTAGTTAATCATCTATTCAACCATACTTACAGATGGATGACCAGCATCATCAAAGTGCTATTAACCAACTTAGAGGACATACAGAAAGTCAAGCTTTCACTTCTGTGAATACTGATTTTAATCCGGTAGAAGAAAGTCAAGTTTCTACTGCTATCATGAATACCGCTACTTCGTCAAAAGCAAAACGAATGTCCCAAATTATGCAAACTGGAAATGTCACTTACAATAATTGTTCTTTTAACTTTAACTAATTTTTTCTAATTTATGAAATAAAAGTTATTTCATGTGTATTTATCTAGGGCTCTAGAAATAATCTTACTAAATATATCTCGACCTTAATAAATAAGAACCTATTTTGTCTCGACAATTTTGTCATTAATAATCAAAAAATAAAGTCCTCGAGCTAAAGCTCTCGGATTCTTATTCAGATTATTATTTTTTTTGCTTCAACTTTTAAGGTTATTTCGCCTCGTGTTCTGTGTAGGCTTTGTTACTGTTTCCCAGCGCGACTTTAGGAACAGCACTGTTAATTAGAACCCAACAGTGAATGGTCGAGTGGGGAATCCTACCAAGGCATCAGAATTAATTATAAATAAATTAAATGAAAAAATTTCGGCCAACGGTGGGATTCGAACCTGGGACCCTTGGATCCACAGGCAGAGGCTCTACCACTGAACCACCCACCCCTCTTATTCAGATTATTAATGACAAAATTATATCTCGACAAATTGGTACCAAAAACACTGAAAATTTAGATACATACAATAAAAATAGTCGACTATTTATCAAGGTCTCGTTGTATTACCCTTGAATATTTCTGTCTTTCAAAAAGATAGTTTGATAATAAACGTATTTTTTTACTATTATTTTTAATTTTTAATATTTTTCAACCCATAAATAATAATATTCAATATATAAACGCTATTAATCGCTTCAAATATTATTCAATCAGAGGTTTATTTTTTTAATATGCAAGAGGATTTTACCGATTTTTAGTTATTATCAAGTTACGGTCTAGCCAATAATTAGCAATTATAGTATCGAGCCCGAAATATCCCCTTAGGCCACATTTATCAAATGAACGAATGTTCTCTTGGGTATTTATGCACATTTGCGCCACCTACACCGTTCGATATAAATTTATCTAGTTCAGCGTTTAGCTTCAATCTCCTTTACCTCTATAACTAATACTTTGGATCAACAATAACTATTATTATCAAAACTGTATTATGAAGTTTAATGGAGTGTGAAATGATGTAGTTGGGTAACTTTTAAATTACCAAGTTGTGCATATCAAGAGAAATATAAACCCGCCACATAAGTTTAAACAGTTAGTGATAATGAAAATTACAAAGGTCGAGGTACAGAATACATGAAGTTATAGTCAGCTGCAACTCTTTATATGTTTCGATATTTTAAAGTTACCATCACTTGAGTGAAAATTTATAATAGTGTATAGTTCACAAGTTTTTTGAAAAAGTCCATTAAAATTTAAATAATTTTAATAGAAACATAATTTAATTATGTAATAATACGTAGTGGCCCATGCTCCTCTACAAGATGCTAGTTTTTTCGAATGTTCCTCATTACCTATATGAACTTCTATTTATAAACAGCGAATTTGTGTGCAGTTATAGATTATTCTGGATACTTTAAAAAATATATGGGTTACAATAATTAACAGTTGGATGTTTCGTTATCTTTCAAAGCCTTCAAAATAGAAAATAAATCGGAAACTAATGTTTTAACATATAGTAAAGTTTCATATACAGCTACAGCTTCGGCGCTAAAAACAGAGAATTCAGAATTTAAACTGTCTTCTTTTTATATATTTCTAGATAAAATAATATGAGCCAAACCTGTTCCAGTTTTATTTGGTTTATACAGGGTGTACCAATAAAAACTCCCAGGGCGGATATTTTGGTAAGTAATAGAGATATTTTAATTCTGTAAAAGCCAGTTCATAGAGTGCTAAGAGAGCTTCAGTTTTGGATATTTAATTTTAAATAGGTCAATATGTAGATGGCGCTGCACTCAATATTTTTTTTCGATGCATTATAAAGCAGATTTTGTTCTATAAACTAATTCAAAAAATCAAGCCATTTTTGATATACCAAGTGAGTCACTCAAAATAGTTTCATCCGGTTTATCGGCATTAATCATTGGGTTTTTAGAAAATGCCAAAACAGGTCGATTTTTATTCCAAATTAAACACATTTTTACATTACTGATATCTGTCATGTGTCAAATCTCTCCTTTCCAATTCTTGAATCCCTTAATTTTAAATAAGGAATGTACCAAGTACATGTACATTGAAAAGGTAATTTTATCGGGAAGTCAGAAATATGACTATTTATTGCGATGCTTTTAATTTTAGTTCTTTTTCGGGATAAAAAAAACTTGTAACATATTATAAAGTGTGACACTTCATTTGAAATCTAATTTAATTACTAATTCAATGCACTACATAACATAATTATAAATATTTCCATTTTGCACTTGCAACAAAATAAAGTTAGCAATAACGTTTAAAATAATGCATGACTAATTTTCAAAGTATTGCAAGTGCCTTATGGAGGATATTTATATTAATGTTATATGATGCATTGAATTAATAATTAAATTTTCTTTCAAAATAAGGTGTCACACTCTATAATACGTAGTAGTTTTTTATCCCGCTAGAGGGCAATACAATTTAAGTAACGCAATGTACAGAAATATTTCTGAATCCCCCATTTAATTATCTTTTCAATGATGTACCATTACATTACCTATTTAAAATGAAGGTGTTGGAGGAGTGCAAGGGAGGGGGTTGACACTTGACACATGACAGATGTCTGTAATGTAAAAATGTTTTGAAATAAAAATCGACCTGTTTTAGCGTTTTTTTAAAATCCAATGTTTAATGCAGAAAAACAGGATGAAACTGTTTTGAGAGACCCACTCTGTATACCAAAAATGGCTAGATTTATTGAGTTAGTTCATAAAACAAAATCTGCCTAAAAGTACATTTTTTACAAGATACGCTACACAAGAAAGTTCCTCCCATCGAAAAAAAAATTATTGAGCGCAGCGCCACCTACATATTGACCTATTTAAAATCAATTTATATCTTAAACTGAAGCTCTATGAACTATCGTTTACAGAATTAAAATATCTCTATTATTTACCAAAATATCCGGCCTGGGAGTTTTTATTGTCACACCCTGTATAAATTAGGCATGAATCATCCCGTTTTTTATTGTGAAATCTACGTTGTTAAGTCGTATATATTTGGTAAATTATGTCTGATAAATATTGTAATTGATGATTTATCTGCTAACAATTGAAATCCATTTTTACTTTCCTGTTTGTTTGCAAATAAGGAAAATATTGTAATGCGAGCCATTTTATTTTTCAGTCATGCTCTAATCCTCCAAGTCCCTCTTCTTCATATTTGGCCTTTAAGGCTCAACTTGTCCGATTATCATACATAATTAAATCTCTTAGGACCAAACATATGTGACAAGTATGGCGAAGGCGCTTTCGATTACTATTCGAGAATGAACGGGCTAATATTACTAGTTTTTGCAAAAACTTTCTAGAATCTTCACCAGAATTTTAAATGGAGGAACATGGAGCAGTCAGTCGTATACAAACAGTTGTGAAGATAAATAGTGAACAATTTAAAAACATTCGAAATAAATATAACTTAGAATAGTATTGTTTTAAAATAAATAGGTGTTTAAATAAATTATTAATGTCAGAAGTGGGAGTGTAAATAAATAGTGGACAATAATGGCTAAAAAATTGTGTCATTTAAAAGTGTCTGAGCTGCGTCTAGAACTAGAAGATCTGGAGACGACAGTGAAGAAAGCAGAGCTGACAGGATGTCTTAAGAAAGCACTAGAAAGTTAGGGTTTGGATCCGGAAACTTATCTATTTTTGCAATTTCTGCAATAATTTCTTCAATTTCTTCCGTTGAAAGTAAGATCTCTTCTTTAAAAATCGAAATGTCTTCTGATATAACCTCTACGAAAACAGATATTTCCTCATTAGAATTTAAAGTTTCTTCTGACTTTTCTTCTTTAGATAATAAAGTTTCTTTAGAGATTTCTTCTATAAAAAGTGATATTACTTCCTTAGAAAGTAAAGTTTCGTTTATCATTTCTTCCTTAGAAGAAAAGGTGACTTCTGGCATATCTTCTTTAAAAACCGAAATTTCGTCCAAATAGAAAAACAAAATTCTGATATGTCTTCACTAAAAAATGAAATATCTGCTGATGTGTAAAACAGGATGTCTTCTGTTCAGGAAAAAATAAAACAGATGTAAAAGAAGATAAAAGAACTGGAACATTCAGAACCGGCCAAGGACTGGTGTAAGAAATGTACCACTTGTTCTATGAGTAATGGACCCCAACAAAAAACGAAGGCTCTCATGAAGCAGTACAACGTCGGTAGCCCATTTGAGAGGATCGCCTTAGATATTGCTTGACCATTCCCCGTGATCGAAGATTTTGGTGGTTATGGATTATTTTACAAAGTGGGTAAAAGTCTTCGCCATTCCAGATCAAGAGGCCGCATCTGTTGAAGGTGTATTGATAAAAGAGTTTATCTGTCGATTTGGAGTGCCCTTGGAAATACACAGTGACCAAAGCAGAAATTTTGAAAGCCAACTTCTCTGTGAAATTTGTGGCAGACTAGGCATGAAGAAAACCAAAACCTGAGCATTGCACCCACAATCCGATGAAATGATAGAGCGAATAAATAAGACCATTGGCAAATATCTTTTAAAAGTGGTTTCAAACCATCAGTGAGATTGGGTCCAGTGTCTTTCGCTCTTTGCAATGGTTTATAGAGTCGCTGTCAATGAATCAACAGGTCAAACATTAGCAAAGGTGCTCAAAGTTTATCTCAAAATTTTACATATCCCGATGTAAATAATACTGCTGCTTTTGGTAATAATAATTTTTCAACTAATACTAACCAGTACCGTAATAACAATAGTCAATTAAATAAAAGAAGATTATCTAATGTTTCTTGTTATAACTGTGGTAAAGTTGGACATACTTATTCAACATGTTTTTCTAAAGGGAATATATTTTGTTATCGCTGTGGCTACAAAAATATAACAGTAGTGAATTGTCCTAATTGTTCAAAAAATGGAAAACATTTAAATTGTATTCTCTTCCTATTACATTTATATTTTCTTGATTTTTTTATTTTGTTTTTAATTTTATTATTTGGCAATGGAAATTCTTTCTTTTCTCTTGTGTTTATGTATTGTATTTATTCTAGTTGCAATATTTTTATTTGATAATATTTAATATACGGATTTATATTTATATTTATATTTAATATTTTGCGTTTCAACTAAAATCTCGCCGTTGTAAACGTTGATAGGTAATTTTCTGATAGCTGTTTTCCTGGACTTCGCAGAGAATGAAAATTTAACATCGTCAACTTGCCTATATTTGAAGGGTATTTCTATTAAAGTTATTTATAGAAAGTTATTTATTTTATATATAATTATTTTAGCAACACGTAACTCGCTGTTATTTTTTTGTTTTTATTACTTTGTCGTTCTAAAAGGTGATGTTATAATATCTCCTTTTTATTAATTATAATTATTTACGATTGGCGATAAAAGTTTGTATAGACCACGTTAGCAAAGTATCGAACATGCCTGTTACTCGCCTCGCTCGCTTCTTTCGTTCGGCTCATAATCTCCTTTCCTCCAAATAATATTTAATAAAATTTACAGTGTAAAATATTTTTTAGTCTAAAAGATGATCTAAATTGGATTAGGTACATGAATAACCCCGCTGAATTTCAGGTTCGACATTATTTCGCGACTGATATCTAATAAGCTACTCCAGCTAGCTACTCCACGGATATGAGGCTCGATGTAATATTCAGGGAAGCGGAATGAGTAATCCATTAGATTTTACGTATTTAGAAAATAACATTACTTACTTAAACCAGACTTCGTAGGAAGCGTTGTGATCATCCATTTTAAGCACACATTTGTTGCGGAGCTCTCCTTTGTAAACTTGCAATGCAAACAGTGCGAAGACCATCAGACAAAAGATAGTGAGGGTCATGACCTCGGCCAGTTGCTTGAACGAGTGCAGGAGAGCGTTGATGATGGTTTTCAGGCCTGGAATTAAATAGAAATATCATTATTATATTATTAAAAATTAATAGATACAATTTTTTCTTATGAACAGATAACTATTATGAGTTGCGAAAATAAAAAGGTTTTTATTGTATAGAAGGATAGATAAAATTTTTAGATTGAAAATAAAAACTTTTTGGGAAATGGTATTAAGAGAGTTCTTTACCCGTCCGCTATTATGAAAATGTAAATGATCAAATTGCGGGCTTAATACTCACCAAAAAAATATTTTTTTTTGTATCCGAGCGTCCTATGCATCGTAGGTTGGCGCATGATAACTATTTGTTATAAACATAAAAAAAATAAAAAAAATAAAATGAAAAAAATATAAAAAAGTCAACTCGTGTGTTTACCATTTTTGAAAAAAGTAAGTAGTTTTTTCTAAAATTGAACATTGCCTAAAAATCTCAGGAGACACCGGGACGTGCTGCCCCCAACGGTCCTCTTTTACGTTTAAATACATGATTTTTATTTTCTGTGTCAGATGGCGTACCAGTAGCAAAAAGTTTGTGCAGTTGCCTAAACCAAAAAATATTACGTGAAATTCTCCGATCCATAAATAGACTGGAGAACGGCAAATAATAAATATTGTGTTTATTTGGCGTATTTTGAATTCAGTTCCAGCTTTAAGGTTCGGTGTTGCCGTCTCTACAGATAGTGAATCTACAGAAAAACTTCATAGTAGCGTTGGAAATAGTCCGTTTTTAAAATATAAAGATCAATCTCAAGAAAAGTTACTTTATCCTGCAGAACAACCAGTAGTTTAAGTAGGATCTACTATAACTTTATGAGAAGATTTCCTTGATAATAAATTGTAATATACCAATTGTTTCAAATGAAACTGAAAAAGACTTAAATTCGAAATTAGATTTTTCATGTGTAATATATTATATTCATTCAAACATCGTGAGGTAATAATAAAATAACTGACTTGATCTCATTTTGTATAACTTAGTGCTTATGTTTAATAAGACATTACTTAATTAATTAACGCTAGCTTTATCCAAGGGATACAGCTAAAATATAAGCTTTTAAGCTGGAAAATCTGCATTAGGAATTTCCTTCTCATTTCTGCATAATTAAAACTTAAATATTTAAACTTGTATTAATTTTGCTAATTTAAGCTAATGTTCACTGTACTGTTGATTAAATAATTGTTTTTAGTAAGCTTTCGTCACTGGGTATTATAACTACTTATTGCTACGATGGTTTATTTTAAACAACAGTTTATTTGTTAATAATTTATTTGTACACTTATTTATTTTAAAACAGTACTATACCAATTTATATATATCTCGAAAGTCTTTAAATTGTTCACTATTTATCTTGACAACTGTTTGTAAACGACTGACTGACTCCGTGTTCCTCCACCAATATTTATATACACATTGAAAATTCTAGTGGATTCCAGAATGCTTCTTGCCAAAACTAGAAACGTTATATCTGGAATATACTCGGAAGCGCCTTCGCCATAGTCGTCATGTATGTTTGGTCTCAAGGGATTTAATTATGTATGAAAATCGAACAAATTGAACCTCAAAGGCCAAATAAGACAGAGAGGGACTTGGAGGATTAGAGCTTGACTAAATAATGAAATGGCTCTCATTACATTAATATTCAAAAATTTTATAAAAATATTTAGTAGAAATTAAACGAAATTCAGTATTAAATGATAATTATGATTTCTCTTTCTATATCCTATATCTAAATACAAATTAAATTAAATTGGAATCAACCTGGTTGTGGCTACGTTTTAGTTTATATTTACTGAAATTATTTGGGTTTATGTTCTTGTAAATAAATGTTGCGTTCTATTGCTACTAAATTATTCATTTGTGTTAGGTTTGATATTTATATCTTCAACAACAACCCGTATACGTTTGTACCCTTATATAGGTAGGTATAGTTAATATCCTTGGTATATTTTTATATATTTATTTGTTTATGCAATAAAACTTATACATAGAGAAATAATGGCCGTTCTTAGTGACTTTTATGACAACTTATGTATTAGTTCTGTCAAATAGGTCAGTAGGGTGTCAGTAGGTCAGTGATATTATTATAGGGTTACTATTGTAAGTTATTAATGTTACATGATATCAATTCTATCTTTTGAAATATTAGTATTGGTTATAGCTCTCAGAAAGTCTAGATACCGCATCGTGAAAAAATGGTGTCTCCATTATGATGGGCGCCATGATGAGTAAATTTTATGTTGGCACTACTGAAAAGACAGATTCGGTACACGTTTAGTAATAACCTTAAGATCAGCATTCGACGATTATAATCGAATTTATTATCTGTTATGTTGTTTATTTTGTTTTTCTAGTAAATGTTTTATTTAAACCATATTTTATATATAGGTTACTTGAATTTATTTAAATTATTTATGTACAACTTACTTAATTTATGCCATTGTAATTGAGTTATAACCAAGTAACTTTACAATATTCCTTTTCTGTTATATCGCATCTTTATGGTCAAGTATTCATTGTAATGAACCCCTTAGATTTATAAAGCCTATTAAAATTAAGTTGTGTCCTTCACTAGTCATACAAGTTCATTGTCACTTCAGCCATGATGAAATCTTTCTATGTAACACACTGGTGACATTAATTTAAGACTTTGAATATATATTGTGAAACTAGACCTTTATATATATTCGGTAAAATAACTTATGAAACATTTTTTAATTTTTTGCACTAAAAAAAAACTTGAAAATATAGTGAATTGTGAAAAACAAAAAACAATAGTATGTACAACATAGGTAATATTTAATAGTATGACGAGATCAAACGGCAATTTATAGACCAATGTCATTATTATGTATTTTTTTGCAATTTCATTTATTTATCTATCTCATGCAGATAATATTTCACAATATCATCAGTTTTATTAATAATCATTAAATGGTTATTAACTACGGAAGCTTCCTGGGGACACTTTTTTATAAATAAAAAATTATATTATCTCTATGGCTATATTTGAGGAAAACTATAAGAAACCATCATAATATAGTTTCAAAAATGACACTTCCCTTAAAAAAAATATTTATTGAAAATAAAAAAAAATATGTTTAAAATTAGTCAATTAATTTAAATTGTAATAAAAATAGAATTTATAACAAACATTAGGACCTCTTTTAATTATTTACAATTTTTATTGTTTGTTAAAAATATCACCCTGTATAACGAACTGTACTATGTTTCTGAAGGTTCAATTTGGGAACTTGAGACCGATGCAAGTGACAGCGACGAACATCAAGGCAGCAAACACTACCGTCTTAAAAGTGCTGTCGCGTCTCTTGCATCGGTCGCAATGTCCCAAATGTGCTTAATTTAACTACATGTGATTTAAACGTAAAAGACACAATTAAGTCACCTTATGCGGTCGCTTGCCTATGTCTCCTGTCTCCGTCTTGCATTCCAAAATGATACCTTGATACAAAATGTATTTATTGAAAAAAATTCCCATTTAAAAACAGAAACCTAGTCAAATTTAAAGCATTTTTCATAACCTCTAAAAGAATATTAACGGATTCATTATTCATTTGAAGATACATTACGTCTACTAGATTCGAGTCGGTGCTCCACTACTCCAGCTACTCGAAAGGTATCTGCAGTCCCCCTACTTAATACACATGAGAGAGAAAAATATGGCCGCGCATTTTTTAAAGTCCGTTTTCCGAAGGAGTTTAAAGAATATCCCTTCTCTACCTACAAGTACCTATATCTACTATAATATATTTTTCCCAATTAATATTTTTCTCATAGTAACCTACTTATTTTTCGTTAAAAATCGTATAGTTCGTTATAGTGGTGACATTTCTACCATACAAATACAAAAGTAAAAATTAGATTAGGTTAGGTTAGGCTTTCGGCCTATTGTTTTGATCTGTATAGTGTGGTATAATACCTATAGCGATAAACATCTCGTCTCAGGTCCCTACCCTACCCCCTCAACCATACTTTTATCTCGCAATTGCATGATAACAAGTCGCAATTGTTAGATAATAAGTCACAATTGCGAAATAGTAACTCACAATTGCGAGATAGTAAGTCACAATTGCGAGATATTAAGTCACAATTGTGAGTTAATAATTCACAATTGCGTGATTGTAAGTCGCAATTGCGGGATAATAAGTCACAATTGCGAGAGATTAAGTTACAATTGTGAGTTAGTTACTTTAAAATGGGAACCGAAAAGGAATTTAGTTCCTAGAAAAGGTGCTTAGTGGAGAGTTTTTAAGAGCTCGGTTCCCTTTAAAGGAACAAGTAGTATTAGTTTTTATTTACCATCGTAAAGATATGAAAGAATCACTTTCGGAAGCTGCTAAATCTATAGGAAGCGTGGAGAAAAGCAGATATACCTGTTAATACAGAGAAGAATATACGCGCTGGTATACATTAGCTATACAAAGAATTCCAAAATCTAGGTAAAGAGAAATCTAGAAACACCGATAAAACTAACATAAAACGACAGATTTGGAAAGGCGATCTTGCTGAGTTATCTGACATTTTTTGTCAAAATGTAATCGGAAGAAGATAAAGCATTTCTAAGATCACAAAGGGAAGACCGAATGAGTTCATCAATGACTGGAGTAGACAAGGTTTTTGTCTCCAAAATAAGAACTAAATGTGCAAAAGAAACAAAAATGATTCATATAAGAATAAACATTACAGAGCTATAGCTCAAATGAATAAGACAGTAATACTGGAAAACTCGTCTTCATCATCATCATCCGCACCTAGTGATGAAGAGGACGAATTTTTGCCACCAGCAAAGAGAACATTACGTCCTAGATTAAAACATTTAGATCAAACACTCACGTCTACTTGTGATCGAGAACAACTTTTTATTAGGCAATTAAGTACCTCTTTTATAGCAACTGCAAAGAGCCTTGGCGACGATGTTTCAAAAATATCCGTCTCTCCATCCACCGTTTACCGAGCTCGGGTGGTCAATCGAAGAAAAATAGCAAGGAAAATCGAGGATACGCTTTTTAAAAATCCTCCTCCTTTGATCTTGCATTGGGATAGTAAATTATTGCCCTCAGTTGCCCATGGATATGTCAAAACTCCTGGAAGATAGGGTTGTAGTTCTAGTGACTGTCAAATATTTTGAGCATTTGCTTGGAGTACTGTTGCCCAGAAAGACACCGGTGAGCAAATAGCTGAAGTAGTTATTTGGAAAGTGCACCGATTTGGGCTAAGTGACAATATCATCGGTATGTCTTTCGATACTACATCGTCTAATACAGGACTGATCCAAGGAGTATGTACCAGAATTGAAAGGGAATTAGGACGAACATTGTTGTGGTTAGCTTTTCGTCATCACACTCATAAACTAATATTAAAAAGAGTGTTTGAGGAGTGTTGTAACATACCATCAAGTGGTCCTGACATCCAGATCTTTCGAAGGTTCCAAAATATGTGGGATTCACTTGATAAAAAGACATATACGACAATGTTGGATGAGAAACGTCCCGTACAAGGCTTTATAAAAAAATAACGAGTGAAAATTATTAACTATATACTTACAAAATGTCCTAAAAGACGTAAGTCATCCAAGAGAAGACTACAAAGAAATATTACAACTATCACTTTTGTACCTAGGAGGTTGGTCTCACGACGAAATCAGTTTCAGGATCCCAGGGGCTTTGCATCAAGCAAGGCGGATGGCAAAAGCAATTAATGCACTTAAAATTGTTCTCTTCACTAAAGAGTTGAATATGCCTCAACGAGAATTAAAAGAAATGAAAAAGGTTGCACATTTTGTCAGCCTCATATATGTACGCTTTTGGCACGATGGGCTCCAAAAAATGATTTGGATATGCTGCGGCTTCTGAATACAGGGTGTCCCAGTGAAAAATAGCCAATTTCCAGAGCTTGTAACTTTTAAACAAATCGTAGAAACGTGCGGTTTTGCTGATAGGTGTTATCTTGCTATAAGTTCTGCTTTGGTTACACAGAAATTATTACCTATACAGAGTGTTTTTTTAAAAATATCCTCTTTTAAATTCACCGTAACCAAATTTTATCAAATGGAAACGGGCTACTTTTCATTGGGACACCCTGTATTTATCCAGATATAGACGTCAAAAAAGTGCTCTTTGGTATCTGTCAGAAACAAACGTAGGATTAGCTTTTTTGGATGAACGTATTAGTTTGATTGAAAAGGAATATATGACTAAACATGTAGAAACCAAACCTCCAAATAAAAAGGAAATGAAATGATTAGACGGTAAAAACTTGGGTTTTGAAGGAAAAGACCTGAGCCATTTCATCACTAGTAAAACAAAAATGATCTTTGACTCTTTTGGGATCCATAACATGACAATATTGCATTGATTCTGCAAGAAGTCAAGTGGGTGCTCTTAAGGTATTGAATGATACCGCAGGAATAGAAATTGCTCTAATAAAGAAATTTAACGAATCGGTTAGAGATGAACAACAAAAACAATTTTTGTTGAGGGTAGTGGAGCATCATAGAAAAGTCGTGACCAAGCAAACTACACAAGGGATTGCATCGTTCAAAGTTAAATAATATAAGACATGTTTTTCCTATCTATTACCTAATAATCTTAATAATATTACCTAATAATCTTAATTTATAGTTTTACCAAAAAAAGTAATTAACATTAAAAAGTCGTATTTTTTGCATACTTTTACAAAACTGGTGAAAGTGTGCAACCTCTAAATCTTGTCCAATCTTGTTGAAATTTTGCATACATATCTTTTACATCACTGATACTTGGGGCGTAAGCAAAGTCTGCAAAAATGTTACATTTAGTTTTTTTACTTACAAAATGAAACACCCTAGTAATAACTTCAGCTATTTTTCACAATCTAGCAATATACCTTCAAATGAGGCATTCAACAGGTATGTTCGTTTAATTAAATCAAAGCCAGCAACTTTCTTAGGATCAATATTTATTTTAATATCCTTTAAAAGTTCTTTTGGGGAAGTTGGTCTGATGATTGAGTCATCTCTGACTGGAAGATCCCAGTTTGGTAATTCTTCACCTTTGCTAGGTTGGAAGGTCTTTTGTAGGTACTCGGCGACTCTGTTAACTTTTGTATTTAATTTTCTAACCAAGATATCATCAGCAGTCCTGGAACATTCTTCTATTGTAAAACGCTTATTTCCACGTGTAGTGGTTGTAGTCTTATTTTACAATTGACAAAATGTACCTGAGGTCTAGGATCCTCCAATATTCTAGAGGAAGCGCTCTTATACTATTTGTTATCAAAGTAGTATTAATTACTTTGTATGCTTAGCGGAAAAGGATAAATGGGCAATAAATACAGCAATTTTAATTTCAGGATTATCTGTTAAGCTGCTAAATGAATTATGTATATAGGAAAAGTTTTGCTGCATAGTGAATATTTACTTCCAGAAATTAAGGATGTCATTATGTTTAATTCATAACGAAGTTGTCACACAGAAAAACTAAAATATTAATATTATTTAGATGATATTTACGTAATTATGTTTATCTAATATCAGAAGATAAATAGAAATTTATTAAAGCCTTTGGCTTACATGTTCTCAATAAATTTACGTCAAAAATATATGACTATAAAAGCGATTTATCTAATATTTATAATATTTTATTTCAAATTGATTAATTGATTTATAATAAGCAATAAATAAATGAAGGATAATCATTTCATGTGAATACAAAGATATTTTTCTGACTTAGCAGTCGGAAAAATCGTTTGTTCTGAGATCCTAATTGAAAAAATAAAAAAAAAAAATGTAAACCTCTACTATTAAACTAAAAATAACAGTAAAGTGGTACCAACGTTTTAAAACAATAATTATATATTCTTAGTAATTTTTTATGGATCCCTTATTACAAAAGTGTTTATACTACCAGCGTTAAAGTTCTACGAAAATGTAAGAAAATGGTTGAGCTGACTCTCCGATTATTTCTCTTAACATGATACTACAAACTTTGCTACGATTATCCCCGTTATTATACGAGCGTTTAATCTTTACCGGCCTTGTAAATGTTTTTTCCAATGACACCATAACTACGTTCCGCGCTATGCAGGCTGATTATTAATGGAAAAAGTTTTTCCATTGGGTAAACCGCGGTGGCAGGAACGACCTTTTGAATGAAGATAACGAGCTACGTTTAGAAAAGGACGTTAAACCTCGCTCAAATGGATTTCGATTTCATCTTTATTGGATTTGATTGGAAAAAAGGTGTTTTTACTGGATCAAAATAAATTTGTCGAATTTTCATGGTATTGGATTCGGTTAATAGATTTATACTCCAAACTATATTTAATATACTGAGTGATATATGACAATGAGGTAAGTTCTTATAAACACTATTGCAACTAAAGAATAGCAACAACTTATAAAATATGCCATTGTGAAAATTTAAGTCAATACGGCAAAGCATTTCAGGCAGCACATGATATATATTAAATGTATGAGATTTTTCACGAAATACCAATGATATTAAAACTTAGGGTAGAGAAACTTTCTAAAAGTATTTATTTTGATAATTTTGGTAATATTAGATCTTTGATAATGTCTGGATATACGTATGAGATCTGTTTCAAATTTTAGCAAAATAAATGGTTTTCCTTGAGTTAGTTGAATGTCGTTAAGGTACTTCTGTTCATTGGCCCATATTTTGCATCTTTTCGGGATTTTGATTAAAATCAGGTTCACTACTTCTAGATATCGATTGCTTTTACATTTTGATAAAATTTGTTGTGATTTGGCTGGTGTTATTAGGACTTCGTCTATGGTAACTTGTTCAACGATCATTTCTTGAACATTAACTTACAATATATGGCAATTTTGAGGAATATGAACTTCCAGTAAATTGAGGGTGCAGTTATTCCGTGAAATAAAATTTTGTTGACAGTAGTAACAGTAACAATTTTCTAGTGATGGACATTCTTCTTTTTCGAATTGAGTTTCCTTTTGTTCTCGTGTCGCCAAATAGGAGAAAGTGGGGGTATATATTTTGTGATTTTGAATTATTGGATACAAATGATAAAATTCAAAAGTTTAGGCCTTAAAAATAAGAATATAAACTGCAAAAATTCATTTTGAATCCGATATTGATACTTGAGTTCCTAGAAATTGGTAATAAGTTAAAATATTTTTGAATTTAGAAATTTGATTTTCATCGTATATTTTATGTAAGTGATTTATCATATTTGTTATCTCTGAACTAGAAACTATCGAGCTATGCAAAGAGTTAAGTTTAGAGAATACAATAGTGTTTTCTAAATTAACGATAAATATTATAGTTGCTTGACTATCTACATTAAGTTCGGATAAAACAATTTGAAAGCTCAAATAATTTTCTAGAGTTTCTATTTTATTGTAAACTGATGCTGAAAAATTTTTTAAATCATAAACAAACTTTTTTGATTTTTACTCAAAATGGTAATGGATTTATTGTAATGAACTATAAGTTTTTTATAGAGTTAAATTTCTAGGTTAGTTTCATCAATTAGTTTTTTCTGATTCTTTTGTAATAAACTGATCGTTATATTTACTTTCATCGTCTAAATCTAGATTTACAAAGAGCCATTTATTAAATTTTCCAATATCATTAATTAGGCCTCTTTTATTACGGGTAAGGTGATTTAAATTATTAATTTTTTTCTGAATAATATTAAATAAATATTATGTTCTTGTTAACATGCTTTGAGATAAAGCATAATATTATACGGGGTTTGTAACAATTACTTGCGATATACTACCTAATAATATTCTAAAATATTGAACTAAACTATTTGTTTAATAAAAGTACTTAAATGTACGTAGCGTAAAAAGGTATGTTTACTATAAATTAATCTAGCATTTTCTAATTAGATAGGAAGAAACAGATTTTCTAATTAAGTAATTTGTATATCTTTTTCATTACAGGTCATTTGATGTACATGAAGGACCAGGCAGATCAAGATTTTCATGTTCATCGGTATCCTGTAACAATTGTTTTTTTTATTATTATTGTTTTTCGTTCAATACTTTTGTGATAAGCTCCCTTATTTAGGGAGTTTTTATTATTGATTTAGTTTTAACGTAAACTATTTTTTGTTGTAAATAGTCCGGCGGATCGGACCTTTATTTTAATAAAATTAGAAGCGCGATTTAAATAAAAATAGGTTTATTTTTTGTCAGAGTAGTAGTAGAATAGTTTTTGAATTTTGCTCCTTTCCTCCTAGAGTTTGAAAAATATTTAAATTTTATTCTCCTTCTGTTACATTTATATGTTCCTGATTTTCATTTTGGTTTTAATTTTATTATTTGGCAATAAAAATTTTTTCTTTTCTTTCCTGTTGTCTTTATAGGTTGTATTTGTTCTAGTTTCAATATTTTTATTTGATAATGTAAATTCTTTTTCAACATATGGATTTATTTTGGAAAACTTTATCCTTCAGCATAACTAATGCGGATAAAGGGGTGAAAGTTATACTCGGATAGCTAAAACAGACTCACCTTGTGTTTCTCTACAAATTGATCGGGAATCAGCCGTTCGGGTGCCCATACACTTCACGTTGTCTAGCGGTATACTCGATATAAACGGTGTAAATAGTAATTAGCGACTGCCGGCTGGACACTGTACACACTGTGTACTTATCACACGCTACCGAGCCGGCTTGAGCATAACAAATACGCGAAAAACTAGACCTTATTAAAAGGTACAATATTTTAACCGCAACAATAACATTTAATTTGAATAGTTGATCTGTATCAAATATTTGATCCTTATCTATATGTTTTTTAATCTAATTTAGGAAAATATTCTACTAACTCTTCATGAACTATTTTGTCGATATCATTTATATTTATGTCTAAAGATTCGGTTTCTAAAGTTTTATGTTCATCCATTTTATATGGAGATATTGCATCGCCTACTAAATTATTTTTATCTAAATTAGTGTTGTTTTTTTTGTGAATTATTATCAATATTTTCAGTTTCAAAAAGTTTATACATGTTTGTTTCAAAACAAATATCTTCCATAATTTAGTTTCAAAATTGTAAAATTCTGATATATTTTTATATAGTTTAGAAGAAATAGTCCCTAAATTATTTTCTTCAGTTTCATATTTTTTTATAACTTCACAACAAGAAAGTATTGTTTCTTTGACTGGACTATATTTAAATGGAATTTTAAAATCATCACCTATTAACATTTGTTGAGTCAAGTATATAATTAAGTTCAAGTTAATCATATCTTTCAAACAAAACAAAAAATGTATGAAAGTTGTAAAGAATAAAATATATGTATTTATCATTAGAATTAAACTCAGGAAACGCTGGTACTAAAGCTTGATAATTAATCTGTTGACTTACCATACTTGTGAATATGATAAGTTCTGAATGGTAAATCGTTTGCGGAAAATATTTCTTAGCTACTGAAGATTTTATTATTATCCTATAACTTCCTATATCAATTAATAGTTTTAGATTTGTTTAGCGTATTTCTGTGCAAGGTAATGAATCGTTTGAAATACTGTACAACTCTACTATCTTTTTTTTTTAATAAGGTCGGTATCTGAAAATTTTATTCATTATCAAATTCTTCATTTTGACTTTGACATAGATTTAAATTGTCGCAACTATTATGGTACAAATCTGTACAATATTCTAATTTGAGGTTAGAATTACTATATTGATTTGAATTTTGATTGGAATTTTGAAAAAAAATTATTATTATTATAATTAAATGGTCTTCTTGTTTGTAAACTGGGATTTTGCGAAGTTTTTGACATCGGCGCTGGTTTTGGTAACTGACTCTCTGAAATCTGATTTGTAAAGTATTTTTTATTTTTTGGGAAATTTTGCCTGTTTGTTAAATAATTATTTTGTTGGAAATTCTGAAAATGTGTATTTAATTTTTAATTATTTGGTACAAAATTTTGGAATTTTGATTAAAATTTGTATTATTTTTTGAATAAATCTTGGAAATTAATAAATTCTTTTACGTACGCCATAGCATCCTTTAAAGAATCTGGTTTTTGAGGTGCATGTTATTTTTTAGAGTTCCACTACAACTAGCTATAAAAGTATTTAAAGCTGTCTTATTATACGGTTAATTTGATCAATTTTATCATTTTGATCAATGTAAATATCATTACTTATTCTCTGTACTACAATACTTTTAATTAATTGTAATCTACTGCCAAAATCAATAAGGTGTTCACCTTTAAGAGGTTTACTCCTTGTTAGTTCTTGGACAAGACAATCAAAATCACGTCGATCTGCAAAAGCTTGTAACAATGCATTCTTTAATTTTGGTTAAGTACCAATTTCTACTCTGCCGCCTACCATAAATTCGGCAGGACCTTCTAATTTTACTTGTACACATTCAAATGCGTTTATGTTTAATTCTACATCATTATAAATCTTATAAGAATCAATACACTTCTCATATCTAGTAATAAACTTATTTAAATAATTACTTTTACCATTAAAAGGTTTAATATTATTTAGTATAGATTTGAAAAGGTCTTAATTGATTTGGGCCCGTTAAGGGATAGAATTAGTAGGTGTTGGCGTCATATTACTTATCTCTGAATCGTTTTTACTAATTGAAATATTACTAAAAGCTCCGACTAAAGTTTCAAAATCGTTCATCAAATAATAAAATATATGTATACATGAAAATTAATATTCAAATTAAAATTGTCTTTCTGAAACCTATGAATGGGGGAAAGTCGAAAATAGAGGAAAATTTAACTCTTTTTGCAGAAGAAACTGACTTCCAAAATCCTCTTCTATGATTATTCGCTTACTTTTGGCTGTATACTGAATGGCTGTTTAGTTGGTTTTCCACAGATGGGAACGGTTAGTTAGAATTCGCGCTTAAAACGTTAAGACGTTAAAACCATGAAAGTCTGCACGATAGTGACTTAGTCTATCACTTGAAGAAAACAATTTTCCCGAATTTGCACAGTATTCACAGCTCGCACGAATCCTACTGACTGCGCCAGTTTTATTTTTTTTTTATGAAAAAATTAAGGACTGTTAATACGTCAAACTAAAGAATGTGTATATATTTTACATTTAATACATATATATTGCTTATGTCTAGGAAAATTTATAAATGTATGACAAAATAAAGTTTTTTACAGGAAGTCTTTTATTGTCTATTTAACTATTTTAGCAACACATAACTAAAGAGTGATTTTTTGACTAATTTTTAATGATTCACTCTTTAAAATTGTGCTCGATAAAGTGTTATAATGGTATAGAATGAGCAAGAGATATAGTGTCACTTTAAAGCTTTAAAGCCAGTCGAAAAAAAATTGAGGAGGCTGATACATCACCTTTAAAAATAGTAGAGGAGCATTCAAGAGATTGAGTATACTTATTTTATTTTTACTTCCCTTGATATGTTTTCCCCATTCCGTCGGTCTGTCCGCCGTCCGCTGTCTATTGCCTGCCGACTGTCTGTTGGCGCGATAGCTCAAAAACGGCTTAAGAGAAAAACTTTAAATTTTGTGTGCAGGTAAGGCTTCCTTTTGGCTCAAAACCAGTTATACGTCCAGTCAGATATATACAGGGTGAGCAGTTAACAAAAAACATTTATTTAGACAGATCATAAATTACATTTTAAAAATTCAAAACGGCTTTCCTGTTTTTATAATTTATACAGGGTGTATTTTAATAATATGCTAATATTGAAGGGTGTGATTGTTAAGGTCATTTTATAAAGAAAAGTTCATAATATGAACATAGTCTGCAACTACTTTAATTTTTTGATGAGTAAGTACTTTTATTATTTTTTTATTTTGGTATGTGTTAATAGGATATTATCACGCTTCGTATAAATTCATATTTTTCCTAATTTTAATTAATTATTTAAATAACATCCTGTACATAAAACTTTGTTTAAGTATGTCGACAATTTGTGAATCGCAATCATGTGCAAGGTTGATTATTTAATAATTATTAAACATTAGTTTGAACAATAAACTAACAAATGAACTTATAAAAAGTTATTTGAGGTCAGATACGGCATTCTCCGCGTGGCTAGGCTGCATGTTGGTCTCGAGGGCTTAGAGCCTTTTCTTTATATTCTTGAATCGCGGTACTGATCAAGGATTGTGACGTGTGTCCCAAATATTAGCGGAGTTGGTAAGTTAATACTTTATTGTCTCTTAGAGCTCCATATTTGTGTGTGTCTAATTAGGACCTATTTTGTACACATATTTTATTTATAATATTAAATTTGGTTTTGATAACACTGTGTTTCCTTCAGCCCTTTTACATAGACGTGTTAGGTCTTATATCAAAAGTAGAGCCCTTATACAATTAAGGGCTACGAAGTCAATTCATAGTAATTTAGTGCTTACACTATTTAGACCCTTACCGTTTAACCCCCTGGACATAGCTGGTCCCTAATTATTAAAAACACGTAAATCGTGACATTTCTTTATTAAAAACACGCTTAACGTGACAATATAAAACCCATATACTTAAGACGAGAAAGTTATTCTATTGCTTCACCAGTAGAGTTTATCAAATAAATTAAAATTTATTCATTTTGCAGTATTGACGATTAATTTAAATTATTTTAATCTAGAACCGAGCGGCTGAAGAGAAAAATGCAAGATGCCATGTTGATGTAGAATTGACCAGTCAAATCAGTAAAAATATCAACATAAAAAAATGTCACTGGCGTACTACTTTTTTTTGTGGAAAATATCAGATGACATGTTTGCAGAGACGCTATTGGTAGAGCAATAAAATAAATTTTCCAATTTGAATATTTGGTTTTCTTTAAAAACAAATTTTCAACTCCCTGTAGCAAAAAATTGAAACCGTTAAGGACATATGTTCATATAAACTTTTCTTCATAAAATGACCTGAGAAATCACACCCTACAAAATTAGCATACCTTAAAAAACACCCTTTATAAATTGTAAAAACAGTCATTTTGAATTTTTAAAAAGTAATGTATGATCTGTTATCTTTGATCAGAAACCAATTTTAGTCGAAATCTCCTGACTTTTAAAAATAAATGTTTAATATAACCGGTTTTGAGCCACGAGGAAGCCTGACCTGCATACAAAATTGGAAGTTTTTCTCTTAAGCCGTTTTTGAGCTATCGCGCCAACAGACAGACGACAGACAATAGACGGCGGACGGCAGACAGACCGACGGAATGAAGAAAACATGTTTTTTGTAATCTAGGGTCCCAAAAACGTAAAAATCTAAATTTTCACGATTACAATACTTCTCTTTTATCGAAGGAAGTAAAAATAAAATAAGTATACTCAATATCTTGAATGCTCCTCTGCTATTTTAAAAGGTGATATATCAGTCTCCTTATTTTTTTTGTATGTTAAAGCTTTAAAGTCACACTATATCTCTTGCTCTTACTATACCACATGTGTATATCTATTTGGACGAGTATAGTCATATAATTTAGAACGAACTTCCTTACAGGTAAGTCGTTTGTTCTAATAATTTAATTATATTTTTTTTGTGTTTTATTTATTTAGTTTTCCGCTTAGTAGGTACCTATTTGTTTTTAATTATTGTTCCCCTATATTATTCTCTTTCATTCGCAAAAATTGATTTCTTCCTGTTAGATTTTTTGTAACTTTGAAAGAAATAAATAATAAATGAGTGTTAATATAATTGAATGTTTTAGTTTTTACTTCCCTTGATGAGAGGTACCCAGATTACGAAAAATATGTTTCCCCCTTATTTCCCCATTCCATCGGCCTGTCTGTCATTGTCTGTCTGTAGGCGCAATAATTCAAAAACGGCTCTATAAAAAAAAACTCCAAATTTTGTATTCTGATAAGGTTTCTTATTTGATCAAAACCTGTTATAATTCCGGTCAGTTATATAAAGCGTAAGCAGTTTTAAAAAAAAATATTTATTTTTAAAAGTCGGCAAATTTTGAATAAAATTGGTACCTGAGGATTTTAGAAGTCAAAGAACAGATCCAAAATAAGTTTTTAAACATTTAAAATGTCGTTATAAGGAATCGGTATCGGAGAGTTCGGGTTGGATCAAGAAAAAGATCGATGAAGAGAGAGGAAAAAAGGTTATTAAATGCTAAGCAGTACCCTGTTTTTACAATTTCTATACCAGGGGAAGTTCTGGGTAAAATACTTTACCAATTTTTTCTTTTATACAAAATTCTACTAAATAATTTATATATTGAATTGCTTTAACAAATAAGGTGTTGATAAGATTAAATAATGTATCTCCTATATACCGTTTAACCAAAAGAAAATATCAAATTGCACAGTGCAGTTAAATAATAACTCTTAACCAAATTAATCATAGTGCAGTGAATGATACCACCGCATAAATTATTTAACTTATATTAAGTAGTCTTCTTCGCGCTAGTTATGGCACGAATCCAAGCTAAACACGTAAGTTCACTGCATTATTGTAAAATTAATTTCTGAACCGAACCAGACCATTTCGTTAGCGTAACAAAAAAGTTTGAAAGCATTGGTTTTTGTATCTGTAATAGCGTTTTAATTAAGTGAATGAGTTACGAGACTGTCAGGTAGAAACAGTAAAATTGAAATTTTGAATTAAATAACTTTTAAATTCTGATGTTGAGTAAATTAGCATGATTAATATAGTTTAAAACTTTGAGAAATATTAAAACGGATATAAATATAATAAATATAGTATTTTTATCCACGAAATTTGATTTCAGCGGTTTTATTTTTAAAACAAGCGTGTTTACTGTCTACAACGGTGTCTTGATAACGATTGTTCAAGGCTAAATAATAATTTACTGTATTAAGTCTTGTAGTTGCAGTTGTTCAATTAAGTGCTTTCTTTTAACTCCAAACCACTTTTTTATCGTTCGTTAATTCATATTATTGACAGTTCAACACGCTTAAGCGAGAGTTAAAAACACCCTGCACCTATCCCGCTCCAACTTCTGATCCAACTTACTCCACTTCGTGAAAATGTCGTGTAAGAACCACCCTTACACCTTTGCTACATATCAAAATAAAAACGATTGATTTTAAAGTTTAAATGCCTGACTTTCTTAAGAGCTATTGCACTGCTCACAAATGTAATCGAAATTCGTTCAGTAAAAAAAAATCTAAAGTTCAATTAAATAATTATTAAAAATAACCTTACTTTACCTCACAAATTAGTATATATTACAGATTTATTTAATTTTTTCTGTTTAATTTGAACACTCGGTATGTTGTTTTTGGTTGACTGGATTGTAAAAAATATATGAAAGTCAGTGTCATAAATAGAAAAATTCAGATTTTGCATCACTATTATTTTTGATCCTTCAACCCGGGATCATAGATATGGAGGAGGGGAGATAGGAACTGTCATTTCAGAAAACGTTTACACAAGGAGAACCTGCCGGGGGTGCGGAGATTCTGCGCAGTTGACTGTTTCCAGGATTGTACTCAGTTTTTTACTAATTCAATAAAAATATACATATAATTAAATGCAAATTACTAATACTTTTTTAATAAGAGGAATAAATAATTAAACAAGATTGTGTATTAGTTGAGATCATTTAAGTATAGCTAGTCCCAGCAAACATTTTGGTGTAATTTGACGTCGATACTACCTAAATTATATATAATAAATTTGGTCGCAAAATTAGATTTAACCATAATTAAGTAAAATTTACGTTGGCTCGACGTGGATTCGACATAAGTGGAGAATTAGACGACGTCGAAATTTGGTTTTATTTACCAAAATAGGTAGAATTACATCTAAATCCACATTGTCGTAGCCCAGTACGTTTGGTTAGTAATACCTCTCTAGGGAAATTTGACGTCAGTATAACGTTAATTCGACGTTGATTTAACTAAGTTTAGGTAGAAACTACCAAAATATTTGCAGATGACGTATGCCTCCAAGTGTACGAAAAAAAATTTTATACTTATTTGGTATTTTTATCTATATATAAGTAGAAATATTGTAAGAAGTCACCAACACAACTAAAACATATACCTAATTCATATAAAAGATTGAAAATAAATAAATGTCGGTGACAAAAATATATGTAATGTAATTGCGGTGAATATACAGTTCACGCTTGTTGAAATTAATGCGAAGAAAATTTTGTCGTGCATGTTAACAGTTCTACTTAGAAAAATAACAATGCCCTTCCAAAATACTCTCTAATTAAATAAATATGAAAAAAAAATATGATCGTGTAAAAAAATAATAATAATATTATAAGCTAAAACTATGTTACGTTTGTTGTGTATCACTTTAGAAAATCAATAATGTTTCGTTTTTCGGTATTTTCATTCGTATGTTCTAAATATGGTCATTTTAAAAATTTAAAATTTGGAATCGTACTTCAATTACGTTAAGAAAATATGGCGTATTGTGCGAATTCGACCTAAAAGTTATTATGACTAAGGAAATCCACGTATTTTACAAATACCTTTTAATTAAGTTGAATTAACTTCAATTTCACGACATATTAGTTAACTTTACCTCTTTAAAGAAATAATAACTTATAGGTTTTATAAAAAATTTACCTATAGGTAAATATAACATATTTAGGTCACGTTGTTCTGTACTTGAGATTTTAGACGTTTCACTTTACGATAAAAATCGGAAGTATAACAATATGATTTATTATTTTTCGAACTCATTTTATTAATTATTTTTCGCACTCATTTAAAGCTCTATCTACACCACACGTAAATTAAGAATACGACTGTAATGTTTTTTTTTTAAATGGCCGAAATTCTTAAGAATAATGACGAAGACAGTAACTGAACAACCTAATTGTTAAAATAACCTAAATAATATCAATTTTACAAATAGGTCATGTATGACTCTTTTTAAATTGGTGGTTTTTAGTCGAAATTACTTTGTGGTAGATTTTTCAGGTAATTGCTACAACAAAGTTAATAAATATTTCTTCAAGATGACTTATAGGTCAACTAAATGAGTATTCGACTATTTGGTTGAAATTAGGTAGATAAACAGGTAGAATTTTGGTACGATCTCGACCTAATATTACTTTAAAAGAGAGTAAATAAAAGCGGCCAAATAGGTTACTATGGAGGCATAAAATTACGTAGAATTTTTAACCAAATCTACCTAGTTGGATATTCTACTATAAAGACGATTTTTAGTTGCTAAACAGGTAGATATTACCTAAATATGGCACCTAATTTTACTACAAAGGAAATTTAACTTTGAAGTAATTGTTGGTTATTTTTTTAGTAGTTTTTCCCTTGCTGATATGGTTAAAGTTACTTTTAAGCAGATTTGTGTAAAAGGTAGATTTCTTGGTATAATATACGTAAATTTAAATATAAATTAAAACCATTTGGTAAATTTACATTAGAGGTATATTTTTCTAGTCAATTTTACGTAATAATTACCTCAATAAGTAAATTCGTCTTTAACAAAGTCGAGTTATAACTAATGTTATAGAAAATGTTTGCTGGGGTGCGGCGAGGGACGGCTAATTATTTGCGTTGGCGTTAAGGGGCAACTATACATAAATTATAAATTTATATTATACTCTTTAGATCATCTTCCGATGACAAAATTAGTTTTATATTAATAACTAACTAAATTTCATAAGGTTAGCTGAACACAACATAGGCATTCAAAAAAACATTCATCACATCATAGATAAATGAAATACAATGCTCACATATAGGTACGTAAAAATATATTGAAATATCTAACGAGTAGTCCTCAAATAAAAGACCCTTCAAGTACTATTTAAATTTTTGTATTAATTTTTTTCTTTATAAGTGCTTATGTAACATGTTTATTATAGTTTTTGTTTTTATAATATTATTTATCGATCCTGTTACTAAAAGGGTTAGATGGAAGAATAGCTGTAGGCTAAATCTCTCCCTTACATTGCATTTTTGTAATTTTCAAAAATTTTAATAAAGACGTTTTATTATTATTACATTATTATTATATACATACAGGGTGACACCGAAAACTTCTCAAACTGAATACCTTTCTCCATTAAATAATGTAAAAAATCGCAAAAACCAGTCAATTTTATTTTCAAGGAGGACACCTATAATAAATACTTTTAACACTCGTGGCTCAACTTCTTAGGAGGGGTAGTTGTTACCCTTAAAATCTTAAATGGGAAAAGGGATCAAGAGGGGCACATCATTTTAAAGGTCGTTTAATTATCTTGTACCCTAATTTATTAAACAAAAATTATTCTATCGAGTTAAATAACAGGAGGAATATCAAGTCTACACGTTTAGGAATCAAAATAACTTTCCAAACCTCACAAAAACTTTAAAAATCGTACAAAAATTGCTAAAAATAACAATCACAAGACAACTAAATGTCAAATGTCACAACATTTTAACTAATGTGCAGCACATACTTTGATTACTATACGAGGCAAGAGAGAGGTCCGACACGCCCAACATAAGGCGCGGCCATTTTGAACCCTGTGACACAGTTTACAGTTAAAGAATCAGATCGCTCACTCTGCGTTGGCACTTTGGATCTCAATGTTTCAGTTTATACACTGTGCAACTCGGATAATACAATATATGACAACCACCTATAATAAAACAGCAGTCTTCTGCGTATCCTGAATTTGTATCCCTGGAGTGGATGTTATTTTGGAACTTTCAACTGGTACGAGTGAGCTAACTGATTCTTTAGCAATAAACTGTGACTTCAAAAATAATATTCACTGACACTGACAGCAGCAAGCTAAATATCAGGTGCGTTTTAATCATCCGCTTCTGCTTCCGGAATTGTCGGTTTAGTCGTTTTAACCTGTCAGATTAAAACAAGAAAACTGACAATTCCGAAGCAGAAGCGGATGATTAAAACGCACCTATTAAAAATATTGCGCCAAGATGTAGGCAACACGTAATAAGGGTTCAAAATGGCGGAGTTTTTATCTCCTTTTAAAAGGCACTCAGAAAGCTGCGCAGTGCGACCATTCTCCGTATAGTAAAAGAAAATCAAAGTATGTGATGTGCAGACTCAAATCCTCCCCCGCATTTACGCTATCGTAAACGTTTTTCCTTACCACCCGGGCAGCCATTTTCCTATCTCCCCCTCTTCATATCTATACCCGGGATTTATACATTTTATTTTAGGTAAGACCACAAGAACATTGGCCCTTTGAGTAAACAGCACCAACTATGGAACTAAGAAGCGGTGCAAAATCTACATCAAAGCAACTGGACAATCAAACTTTGCATGCAGACAGCAATCATGATTACAGTAACCGAGATGTGTTTCCCAGGCCATAAGCTTCTCATACAGACAGTAAGAGGAATAATGTAGCCGTGAGATCAAAGACCAGCAAGACTTCTAAAAATTTTCAAGTAACCTAGTTGAAATTTTTTTGTGATTTTTTAATAATAATTTCTCAATAAATTCCACGGTAACCTATATATTTTATTGTAAAAAACAAAACCTAAATATTTCAAGAACCTTATTTTTAGTTTTTTTCTACTCCATCTAATCAATAAATAATAGTAAAATTAATTATAATTCGAAAATTGTTGTTAAGGTCTTACTTTCTCATAAGAAACTGTACAAACACACATTTTTAAAAAAAAAATTTCTCAAAAATTTGCACGGTAAGGTATAGTTAAAAGTTTATTATTAGATAAATAAGGACATCTACTATTAGAAAAAAATTAATTTTAGTCATAATCTAATATTTTTTATTTAACATTGGTGGCGAAAGGACCTACTTAAAGATTTTACCCGTTACCATTTTTAATGGACATATTTCATCAAATACGTATGCTCTGTTAGACGATGCATCAACTGTGACTTTAATCGACGCAGAACTAGCTGACAAACTGGTCGTGATAAGGAATTAAATGAATAATTTTATAATTTTTTTTTTAAAGTAACTATAACCTACGTCTCTACACCCATGGACTTCCAAACACACAAGCTTAGCCTAGAGTAGAGAAAAATATTATATAAAATATAAAGGAACCTTTTCTTAACGATTCCTCAATATTTATAATAAAGAATTTCGATACGTTTATGCCATAATATTGGACAAAAGACCGAAACGTAAATCCAAACATAAAAACTAGATGTTATTTTATACGGTACATAAGGTAGACATTTTATAAGGAATGAAGCCTACATCTTAGGCTTACAATATTGAATAGAAGACAAATGCATGTCGTCGAATTTATATTATATAAATATGATTTTTCAATTCGGTTTTCATACATTCGAAGTACAAATATATTTTTGAATTAATATTTGTTGAAATATTATTTTTCCTACCAAAAAATTATGGAAATACAGGGTGTTCCGAAATTACATAATATTTTAAAAGCGTAATACAAATTCTAAAATAGGAGTAAAAGTTCATATAAACAGATATCCGAAAACGTTTAGTAACGGAGATACAGGGTGATAAAACTGAAGTCCAGTAGCGGAATTCTCATCTTTCAATAAATCATATGCCGAGATTGCCGAGACGCCTATCTTAATTCGACAAACTGTGATTCTTATGAAATGTCTGTCTCTAATCTAACGTGTTAAGGTGATTACAGCACCCCTTATAATTTTCGAACAAGCATATCTCAAAAAGTAATTTTTTTTTTAAATTAAAATTTTGGCAAAATCAATGAGGCAATAATATCTAAAATATGCATATATTTTAAAGTTTTATTTTCAGTTTCCAAGAAAAAAATTTTGTAATATCATAATGAAAATAAATGCATTCATTTAAGCTCTTAATCTCTTGTTAATGATTTTTTAAAATTCGCCCACATTAGTGGCTAAAAATGCCTCGTTATGTGCTATTTTCTGGTTTAAACTGGTGTAAATCATTGCAAGAAACGAATGATGACTCAGAGTGTACGATACGATGGTTACAGTCGCGTTATACCAGAAAGCCGCACTAAACGAGGCGTTTTAGCCACTAATTTCGGCGAATTTTAAAAAATCATTTACAAGAGATAAAGAGCTTAAATTTGGGGATTATATTAAGAATACTGCTTTGAGGAATGCATTTATTTTCATTATGATGTTTCAAAATTTGGTACAAATGCTAAACTTTTTACGTTTTATTTAATGGACTAAACCCCATTGGTGGGTAAATTAGGAGGTGGATAGGTACCAGTGAGAACCCTATTAAAAAGCAAGAACAGCCTGATCTTATTTCAAGATTATTAATTTCTTCAATTTAACTATCCTAGTTCAACCAAAATCAATATATTTATGTCAAAAATCATATTATTATTGTAACAAATTTAGTTCATTTAATTAGATATTTTAGTTAGGGAAAGTTAATTTTATTCTTGAAGCAAGGCTTATTAGCTTTCGTTGAACAAGTATTACTAGAATTTCAAATAGAGACGAGTTTTACTTGCGAATATACAAACACAACAAATCATTGAAGTAAGATCATTCATCTTGAATATAGTACACCTTTTTTTCTGTGTATACCAAAATACTGTATGTTCTCAAATCGTCGAGATACAGAGGACTGTCAAAAACCCACCATTTTGGTTTTTCACGATTTATTCAAAAACCAAAAATAACTGACAAAATGTTATAGCAGTACTGAGATAGCAATGCATGCAGACCAATTTGGGACCAAGTGTATACAAATTGGATAATGTAGACTTTGGGTTGGAAAGTAGAACGATAATAAAATGTTATTTTACTCTGAAAGGTTGAGTTTCATTCCCTACAATGTAATCTTGAACCCTCTATCTAAGTAGGATATATGAGAATATTACAGATGTCGAAATGATATCTACTACTTTTAAATTCAGTTAGGTACTAAGGTACTCATATTATTTGCTATTAGAACATAAAACATTTTATTTTATGTTTTCAGGCACGTTATATTTATAAAATTGGGTACCTATCTTACAATTGAATCGAAAAATTTAGTTTGTTATCTCTTTACCCATGGTTGGTTGTGTATTTTTTTAGTAATTAGGTGATTTTTACTGTTTTTTTTTGTTACTGTTTTTTTCTGTATCATCGGCTTGAACAGTTATGGTTATTTCACTATTTTCCAGCGTCACGCACTGTTGGTTAGAACCATAACTGTTGTGAGGCCTGTAAGAATCTTACCTTTTACACTCTCCATTATGCTATGATTCTGAAGCGGACTGTATTTATGTCTGCCGGCTTTGGGTTATTGATCGATGATAGAAAGAAACAAGCACATCTGCATTTAACACTGTTTATTTTACATGAAGAACACCACACTACATGTATTACTTATTTACACTATGTACACACACCGTACTCAGAACATTTATATATTGGTCGCCATTAGAGCGTGGGTTTTTACCTAATTGTCGATGTGTCTGTTATCGTAGTTAAAACGCGCTCGGCGTGATTTTAAAACCGTTACGGCCCAGTATAACTTGTACTGGAGTTACGGCTTGACCAATTATTTCGCGCAAGCATGTTACCAACAGTTTTTCTTTGTCCAATCATTATTATTGATTTCAAATTCATGCGTCTGTATTGGATAACAATCGCGCTAGTTGTTTTCACTTTATTGGCTTTGCCAATGCGCTGGTTCAGTGATGATGTAATTATGGTTCCACTGACAATTAAAGTGACAGTAGATTTTTTGAGTGCGTTTTGTTCGTTGTGTTTACCTAAATTATATCGTTTTTTCACTTCCTAAAGTAAGAAGATAACATGCATCAAATATACAATCATTTATTTACCAATTTACATACCTTTCAACTATTTGTAAACAATAACAGTAAGAACGTATATGTCAAATTTATTGATGTTTTTGTTAAAAGTTTGGTTATAATTAATTGTCAGTGAAACCAAAATGACATCACACTGAACTAGCGCATTTTGCTGAATAGGTACTTAAGTAAATGTTACAGGGGCGGTCTAGCCATTTTCGCGATTCTAATATTTTTGTTAAGTGTATTCTTAACAATAACATTATTTGGTAAATTAGTATTAGTGAAATTCCGACCTACGAATGTATCTAATTGGGAATTTATACATTAAACAAATAAGAAATTGCAGTTATTCAAGTTCTATATACTTGCAAACCAAAGTTTTAATTAAAGACTGCGACACCACATTCATTAGTTCCACTCAAAGCACAATTCAATTTTAAAGTTAAAACATAAACTACAATGAAATAACACACATGTACCTACGTGCAAGGTATACCTATGCAATTACAAATTAGCAGCGTCATTAAATTCGATGGAAAATTTAACCATCCCGCAAGTGAGATTACCAAAACAGAAATTATGCATGCACTGATTTCTACATATGGATTTTCCTATTGTTTTCCATCGATAAGGCAAACAATTTTCCTGCAATTGGGTTTATTTACATATATTTCAAATTAGGTAAATATACCTCGTGAAAATATGTATTCGTGTTACATGTTATAACACGAATATACAGTGAGTGGCAAAAGAGTGGAATAGATCCGTAATTGCTCCTATATATGACTGGCCATAATGGGCGATCACAGGAGAGTAACTTGCCAACTTAGCTCTAAATTTATACGAAATTATTTTAATAAAGTCTAATTTACTTATTTTATGTTGATTTAAATCACTCAACAAGTCTTCGACAAATCTTCTTCTCCTTAAATTTCAAGTATCAAGTATCAACGAACTATAATGTTTAATTATTATTTAGCTCAAGAACTATACTATTGAATCAGGCGCAAAAAGGTGTAAATTTCTTGGCAAGAAACGCGTTAATAAGACGCTTACCATATTATGATGCATGATTGTAGGATATTACGATTTGTATATAACGTGGTAAACGAGTATTTAGACGTTTTGCTGCAAAATAAAACAGTTTTCAACGAAAATGGTATTACAGGAATCGCCCACAATAAAAGTTTTTCATTGTTAATGAAAATAAAAACTTTGAATTCTAAATTTCGCTGATTTCAGGTAACTAATTAAAAATTTGTTAGGTCCAACTTTAATTTGATGACTCTATTCTTGTGCTATTTCTAGAATACAACTAATTAAACATTTATAAGATATGAATGACTTTATTTTGTCAGATTACTATTCAAAAAATGTTTCAAATACAAGTGTAGGTATGTACAATATTTTTCCTACGACTACAAAATATTATTATAAAAAATGTAAAACAACTAAATCTGCCTATAGTGATAAAAACATTGAGAATTCATTTTAAAACACTTTTATAGAATGCTAAAGATAAATATTAGGGACATAAAATGTAACGTTATAAATAACGTTTTAGTTTTATTTCCGGAATATTAATGACATTCAATAATTATACCCTCTTGGGAAAAACATTCAGACACGCCAATGGTACGAACTTGTATTTCAAGGCCATTTGTAGAATGAAAAAATCAATTATGGAGGGTAGAAAAAAGGAGGACAATCTTATATGGATCTTTATATTAAAAAGTGGCCACCAAAATGTATGCAATTAAGATGGCGCTCGTGTAGCCAGGGGACAAAATCCAATGCTATATAGTCATATAGATTGCTCATTCATAAGAATTATTTATTGTTTATATTATTATTTTTCAATAAAATTTGACTATTGTCGTGTATTGTCAAAATTTATCTACGATCACAGAACACTTACTCTTCTACGATCAGTCACTTTTCACGGTGTAGTTTTTAGTTTTTTATGGTTGAGAAATATTTATTATTATATACATCATTGGTGTCATTGTGTGATCTGAATTATCGACTGTCGACGTCCCCTGGGCACAGAAGCGCCATCTTAATTGTATACATTTTGAGGGACACTTTTTGTATACAGAGATTGTTCTCCTTTCCTCTACCCTCCATAAAATCAATAGTTTTGCTTTTACGCGGTCTTAAACAAGGAGGTAAAGAGGCCAATAAAGAGGATAGATACTTTGAAACAAAAAAGCCAATAAAGAGGTACAGAGGCCAACAAAGAGGTAAAGCGGTTACAACGAGGATAGAATAAATGAAAATATACAAGCAGTAGAATAAAACACGGACTGGACCTGTAGAACACCGCCATTAGAGCAATCATACATCTGTAACATCTCTTTATCTACGTTCCAGTTAAAGTTGGAAAATCCTCGATCGTCCAACCAAGCCAGATAAGTTTATAGTCTGCACAATTTAATCCAATCTCTTCAATTTAATTCAATCTACATTAATTGTTTGTTGTTAAAACCTTTCAAACTGTTAGATTTGATCAGTACATAGTAGAGTCTGTTCAGTACATTAAAATCACCATATTTTAATTTAATTCTTTTAATTTCTGCCTTACTTTCAGCTATCAAATTAAATAGTATCCTGTATCCTGTATCCTGAGCGGGCTCGTGATGACAATCAGCACATTCTTGGATTAGTTACTATCCGTGTTAGTTTTATTTTTCCCTTTGTGTTCCTTATTTTTTTTTCGTGCAAATTGCAAATTAAAGAAGTTCTAAATAGCTTCATTACCCTGTCTGAGCGGGCTCGTGGTGACGATCAGCTCATTCTGGGATAATAGGCTACCCCGGGTATAAATAAATGTTTTTACCTTTCCGAATATTTACTACATGTGGTTCTTTCACGACCCTGTCTCCTCGCACTCTCTGCGACCGTATATATAATTCTTCCTTACCGAAATAGTAAAGTACATTTTAGTTTAATTCCCGATGCGACAGTTAAATAGTTAATTTTTGCTACGACCGCTCTTAGAATTTTCCCTTACCGAAATAAAAAAATATGTTTTGGTTTTACTGCGACCGAAACACTTATTTTATTTTAATTTAATTTTGACGTCTGATTAAGACTAGTCCGGATTCAATACCATCCGTTTTTTTGTTTTTTTTTTTATTCAGGATTATATTAACTATCATCGCAACGAAGGTGGGCGTTGAAATATATATATTTTTTTATTTTTCATGTGTAAATAGTTAATCAAAATATATGTGTCAGTGTTATCTAGCCGTATTACTGGTTACTAATTCCATACTTTATTTCCCCCTTGTATTTTAGATATTGATACATTCTGTACCAGCCCAAGCAACGAATAAAGCCCGTTACTTGTGGCCTACCATTGCCTGTGTCTAAGTGACCTTTGAACCCTGGAATTTTTTATCTCCATCTGTAGCTACCCGAGTACTTTCAACGGCGTTTTGAGAGTTTGTGGAGTAAACCATAACCAAAAATCTGGCGCTCGAGAACCGCCCGTAACCAGCGCCATTCGTAAGGAAACGTTTTCTCTCTGGCGAGAAAACCCCTTACAAGAGATTCCTCAATATCTCAATATATTATTGAAACAACCGATACAGTTGTTCTATCTAAAGTAAAATTTTCAGCTTCCGATGAAGATTCCGAGTAAGGATTGTTATGTCAAATCATAATGCGATTACGTTACAAATATCTTAGTGAGGAATAAATATATAAAATATATTTGTTTCGCGCTATCTTCTATTTGTTTCAGACATTTTTGTGATTAACCATTGACTCTGTAAAAATTAGTTCATATTTTTTATAGTAGCTTGTGTTATGTTAGATAAAAGAGTATAATTTATAATTTATTTTTTTTAATAATGTAGTGTCTTTAATTTGTAATTATTAAAAATTATGATGATGAAACTGTAAAAGAGTTATGATTTTTGAAAACTTTTTCATTACATCGTTACACTGTGACGGTCGTAGAAAAAATATTAAGCAATTGTTTGTATTTATGGATAATAATGTATGCTGATTCATTTCTCAGTTCAAAAGAGCAAGTAAAGTAATACTATACACACCTCTGCTTATATAAATTCAACATTATTCTTTTAAATTCAAATAGAATGTTACATTTTTTATTTTATGTCCCATTTACCGATATATGTAATTATTTATCTTACCTGGTAATATGGAGATGGTTTTTAAGGCCCTGAGCACCCGGAATGTTCTGAGTCCAGCAAGATTTCCTACTTCCATGCCGATGGTAGCGTATCCGCTTGTGATGACAACAAAATCCAACCAATTCCATGGATTCCTCAGATATGTGTATTTGTTCAATATAAAACCTTTTGCGATTGTTTTTATTAACATCTCGAGGGTATAAATTGCTAAAAAAATATACCTGCAACAACAAAAAAACATAGCTACACAATTTTTATCAGCAAAATATATAAATACGAGTAAAAAAGTCAAAATTTCGAACAGTAAACGAATTTGTTATTGAATATTTTATTTTATAGGGACATTTTTGGAGATCCAATTTATACCACAACGCAAAATGATTTTTTGGTACGTTTACATTTTATAAAGGACCAGGCACCTTTCTTATGGAAAAATGGCTTTCCGTCAAATTTTCTGAAACGTTGATATGTTGTAGAACTCGATGCTCTGACAAAAAGTGTCCATTGGCCCAAACCGATCCTATGACTAGTTTTCGAGTTACAGGGTGTTAAACTTTCAAAATGCCACTTTTTTGTAACCAGATTTCTCATAAATGACCTATTTTATTCGCGCTTTTTGTAGAAAACATGATTTATAGATTATTTACCATTAATTTTTTAAAGTAAGTTACTGTGGAAACTGGTTAATTACAGGGTAGTTCGGAAATAAGTAATACAGTTTTTTTTTTAATGACAGCGTTAAATGAACGAAAAAATATAATTTCACAATGCAAATATAGTGCAAGTAATTGCTTCTGGTTGATAAATCCCATTTTATACAGGGTGACTCATAAATATGATTACAGAGGGTATATATTGTTTTTCAGCTTTAACGAGTCACCCTGTATAAACGATGTATCCTGAATTTTCTTTATTACATTAAGTACATGTACGACCTGTCACCCTATGTCACACATGGTGTTAAACCGATTGCAGAAACTTTAAAAATTGGCAAAGTAGTTTTTTGTGCAACATCCTGTATTTTAAAAGTTTCTCCGTCAACTTTGTAAATTAATACATTTTTAAATTAAGAAAAGTTCAGTATTTAACTGAGCAAAATTTTGTTTTAATTCTATGACCAGTTTTTTGAAAATATTAATCCAAAGTTACTATAATTAAACGATTTTTTAATATCTATTTTGCTGGTCTGGAACTGCCTTGGAATACTTAATAATCTTGCAACCCGCAACAATCTAAAACTAGCGTGGGTACCGGGACACCAAGGTATCCAAGGAACTGAAAAAGCTGACGTACTCGCCAAAGAGGAATCAGATCTACCATTTACAGGACCCGAACCTGTATTTGGGCTAAGCAAAACCTCTGCCCGACAGGTAGTGAACAGATGGATATTCACTAAACACCAAATTCGCTGAAAACAGATAAGAGGACACAGAAGCAGCTAGCTTCATGCTAATGGGACTAAACCCACGCATGGCCGCTGAGGTACTACAGCTTGCAAGGCCTCAGATATTAACCGTCGTGGGATTACTAACGGGGCACTGCTTGCTAAAACACCTTCATGTGATGGGACTACACAATGATTCTACCACGTGTAGACTGCATGGAAGAGGAAGAGACCTCGTATCATGTTATCTTGGAATGCGAAGCTCCCGCTAGGCGGCTATTTACTCTTTTCGGTCTAAAAACAGAAAAAACGCCCCAATAACCTAGTAAAACTTACTAAAGGCACAGGACTATTCCAACGATAGTACCTGAATACGGGGAAAGTAGGAAAATACAATATACCCAAGAAGCCGCAGTGGTATGTGCCAAACCTAACCCTGCCTGCTTATACACGACAAAGATAAAGATGCTAATATGTATATGTGTATACAGACTTAGCAAAATCAAATATACAGGCCTTATTGTCAGCTATAATACTCGGCGATTGTTTATACTTGAGACGATTTGATTTATTACGACGTCACTAATTGAGTCATTAAATCTTACGAACGATGTACAGATGGTTATACAATGCAGCATCGATGTTAAATCGCTCTTTGTCTTACATAAACAATCGCCAAGATCTGTTGCTAATTCACGACAAAAAAAAAGTAATTGGGAAGATGTTAACAGCTTCTTAAAGGAACGTCTTAAGACACTAACATCTATTTTACATCAATTCGACAAAAGAAAAACAACTTTTCACAATTCTTTTTAAATTGAGGCTTGGTATATCCCATACCTTTTTACAAATAATATTTAATTATTGCATTCAGAAAATGACCAGTAAAATTATATAACTAGGTAAATTATCATTATTCCAGAATTTTACCCCATATACTGCATTCGCCAATCAATTGTATATTTCTATTCAAAATCTTCCTAAAGCTATTCTTTATATAAATTGCACATATAACAAAATTGAGAAAATTAGTAATTTTCGAATTTTGCGACAATCTTATTGTTTACAAAAAAAAAGAACATTTATTTAAACCTGAACTAATCGTCTCGCCAAAAGTATACATATTAACAAATAATGGCCCTTTCTTTCCTAATTCAAAGAATAATGATGCATATTACGCAGAGAATTCCAATAGGTATTATGCAGAGAATTCCAAAATGACATTATAAGAACTTGATAGAGGTTTTAGTTATTCGGTTCTTCTTTTTAATGATCTTTTACTTATTGTTCACATTCTTTCTTTTCTAAATCACAACGAAAATCAGTACACAAATATTGCTGCTAATTAATCACGTCTGATTTCAAGTACGAGATGGGTAGTGGAGGCAAGAAACCGTCATTTAAAGTAAATTTTTAAGTTTTGCCACCAGTCGATCCTAGAATATCATGCTGCCAATTTACATGACTTTTACTACATCAAGCAAATATTAAGCATCCATCTGCACGTTTGTTTAAATATATTGAGAATATCAAAAATAAGATAATTGAGGAAGATCTAGATAATGGTTCTGAACTAATATTAGGTCAAATATATTTTTGTTGCACCTTATAGATACTTCATTATTAGTTTTTTTTTTACTGTTCTCGTAAAAATGAATTGATAGCAGACCCTGCTTTTAAATTATTAACATTTTCATGTGTTATTTAAAAATAAACCTTGAATATATTTTTTTCATATAGCTAGCACCAATTGTTATTGCAACTAACCATCACATAACCTTAATATTCCTTTGATACTTCAATCTCTAATTCTGTCTATATTTTTTTTGTTCCTATACATCTTTTATGCTGTCTGTATACACATATATATTAGCATCATCCAGTATTCTTAAATAATGTATTTAATTATATTTGATGATGTGCAAAATATATATTAAAAAATCGTTTAACTATAGTAACTTTGGATTAATATTTTAGAAAAACTGGTCATAGAATTACAACAAAATTTTGCTCAGTTAATTACTAAACTTTTCTTAATTTAAAAATGTAATAATTTACAAAGTTGACGGAGAAACTTTTAAAATACAGGGTGTTTCACAAAAAACTACTTTGCTAATTTTTAAAGTTTCTGAAATCGGTTTAACACCCTGTATGTCATAGGGTGACAGGTTGTACATGTATTTAATTTAATAAAAAAAAAATCAGGATTTATCGTTTATACAGGGTGACTCGTTAAAGCTGAAACGAATAAATACCCTTTGTAATCATATTTATGAGTCACCCTGTATAAAATATGATTCATCAACAAGAAGCAATTACTTAAACTATATTTGCATTGTGGAATTATATTTTTACGTACATTTAAAGCTGTCATAAAGAAAAAGACTTAAAAAAAAAACCGTGTTACTTATTTCCGAACTACCCTGTAATTAACCAATTTCTACAGTAACTTACTATAAAATATTAATGCCTAATAATCTATAAATCATATTTTTTACAAAAAAACGCGAATAAAATAGATCTTTTGTAAGAAATCTGGTTACCAAAAAGTGGCATTTTCGAAGTTTAACACCCTGTACCTCGAAAACTAGTCATAGGATCGGTTTGGGCCAATGGACACTTTTTGTCAGAGCATCGAGTTCTACAACATATCAACGTTTCAGAAAATTTGACGGAAAGCCATTTTTCCATAAGAAAGGTGCCTGGTCATTTGAGATTTATAGAATTATCTCAGAAACACGCCTTAATATTTTTGAATCGGTTAAAATTTACTATCGATTTTCAAGTTTTATACCGTTGTGTGGCTTCAGTCAATTCTCTTTAAACGATTAGTTATATTGACGTGAATGTAATTTCTTTATTGCGAGAGCTCGGCAAATGCTTGAACCTTCACGAACCGTCTAGATGTTTCTTGACACGGAATGACATTTTTAGACTATTCTCTTTCTTCTTGTTTACCCGTACTTTTACTTATGACGACCGCAACACATTGTAGGGTGACATTGCATTTCATTTGTCGTACATTTCCTATAACAATAGCAGGCTACTGCTGGGTGAAGAGTACCCATATTTTAGTTACTTCAAAATTTAAGCCACATATATTTTTTAAATTGACACCTGTTAGTCTGCAAACTGTAGCTACACAAGACATCGAATACCAACTACCACCCTGTATATTTTATAAAATTTTATTTATTACTGCCTTATTTCCAGTGGTATTAAACAAAATAATAGGGAAAATTTCTGGCATTCATAGAAAACTAATTAAAATCGTTTATTTTCAGTCACGTGCATTAGCATATCCAACCAGCTTTGACTTACGCAAATTATTATGTAGGAACTATTGCGTCTATTTTTTATCCCGCTAAATGGTAAAACTTAAAATTGAACGTTTTGTCTAATAATTATTTTAATAATTATTTATAAAAAGGTTCACAGTAGAGACAGCAATTCATGACTTTTTACTCTTTTCTGATCTTTTTTAATCTGGTGTACCCCATATGTAAACAAGGTTTAATAATATGACATTTCTAAAAAGTCTAACTTTGACACTTTCAAATTTAATGTTTTTAAATAGTTTGATTTAGTAAAATAATAATAAATAGTATAATAAAGTATAAGTGGATATAACGGTCTTTAAAACACGCGCGAGCAAGTGTTTTAAAGACCAGTTATCCACGAATACTTTACGCTATTTTTTTTATTGGTATACTTTGAAATCCTAAATATTGGTATTATTTCTACAAAAAAAAAGAAATAAGAACTAATAACTGAAAATGGTTGAATTTGTAATGTAACATCAGTATACCTCGCTGTGATGAAAATGAGACAAACAAAAATTTATTTTCAATCTGTCATGTTCAAATATTGAGTATTTAAATAATAAAGCAGAATCGTGCTTAATACCACAAAAATCCGAAGCGGTTTATAAAAAAGAATACGATAAATTCAACACGTGGAGGGAAGAGCAAATGGTTACACATATAGATGAATGAGCTGTTCTCTCTTATCTCCAGAAAATGTCGGAACAGTATAAAGTATCGACTATGTGGACTACCCATTAAAAATTACAAAGTAGGTTGAGGATAAACAAAGGGGTCGATATAAAATCGTTCGTCAAAGTGCATGCATTCATGAAGGCAATTAGCAAAAATGAGGTAGTCAAGAAGGCATATGTATTCGAGAAAGACGATTTGCGGAAGTGTTTTACAGATGCATCGGACATTACGTATTTATTTTTGAAGGTGTTGAATAAATTTTTTGAAAAATTTCTAAGAAATATTTTATTTGACATTACAAGACACTCCTGTCAGATCAATATTTAAAAAATTGGCATTAAGACATCCCGTTTCTCGGGTTGTTGATGTTGCCATGGTAACTTTAAAACACGCGCGTTTTTTAAAGTTCGTTTTAAACACGCTGAGGCGTACTTTAAATAAGTCAAATAGGGTACCAATAAAAAAAAATATTAATATACTAAAGGATTAGGCAGTAAATATGAGAAAAAAAGATGGTAGCGACCACAAGAATAAATAAGAACCAGAAGGATATCTCCGATCACTTGATCTTCGAGGGCTCGTGACCTTCAAGCACACCTACACCGATATTCTACACCTGGAATTTGTTTGTAGTTATAAAAACTGCAAAGATAAGTCTTATATCGGTGCACACTCATTTTACAGATTTCTTCAAGATGTTAAAAGGTAATATAATTAAAGTATAGTATATAAGTCAAATACATGGTGTTTAAAATTAGCTGTTACTTCTGGATATTTTCTCTATCTTTAATCTGAGGGAGGGTGGGTTGCCCCACAGGACTTAGAGTATATATTAATAATAGTATATTATGTATTAATCATGTATTAATAGCCATTAGATAAGAGTTGCATATTCTATTTTTTCTACGACCAAGAACCAGTTCTTCAATCGAAAATAGATTAATTTAAAAAATTATAATGCTTTTAATCCCTCAAAACCTTAGATAATCTAATTTGTTATGACTACTTATTAAGACAACTAAATAATAAATCTTTTTTTATTTCCCAAAAGTGTTTCGGATTTTTTTCCGCTATAGCCTTTGGACTTTCTCTTTTTATATGATAACAATTTTGGGTATTCTCTCACATATCAGTTTTATGTTTAATATTCAGTTGTGTTTTTAAAATGGAGTAACGAATATTTCAATTTGGTTGAGAGTTGTTCAAAGCAACACATTTTTAGAAAAGGATGATACTTCATTTGTTAGCTTCCAGTCTAAATGTTGACTATACATTTTATACCTTCAATTTCAAGTAGTGTACATGGAACATTATCGTTGCAGGACATCTCTTTTCAAATTTAAAATACCTAGATATTTCAAAATCAAAGATCTAAACTGACACAGAACATAAATCTTCCAGAAACTGTCAAAAACTATTTGCAGAAAATAACTGGATGCTTACATGATTATTACAAAATATAGGTTTCTATTAATCAATTTTTCAGTTTTATAATAAAAAACCAGTGCTCTAATGAATACCATTATGAAACTGAACATTAACATATAATTAACAAATGATAGTACATTAGTAGAAAATAATGTTTACATGCTGGTTAGCAAGAACAACGACTTAATTAAAAGTAGTCGATTTAACAGTATTTATTTATAAATGGTTTGGACGCGAGTAATATACAAAAATACCTTTTTTTTAAGAATCAAACTGTTTCTCTAATATTTTTTCTAATATTTTCTTGTGATGATACATTTTAGGTAATTTTCAGAATTTAAAACCAATGCCAGGTAGTAATGACTAATTATACCCTTAATATTCATACATACCTTAATGTTTATTTTATTAAATCAATAAAAATATTAATCTATTTTTTTATTAAACTTCATTGTAGTAAAACTGTTAAGACCAAACTTTTTAATGAATATACCAATTAGAAAAAATTGAAAAATTATAATTATCGTGCCCAAATTTCCGGTTTCGATCTCAAAGTGTAGTTAATTTTAGTTAATTTAATGTCTAACTTTACTTATTAAATTCACAATTAAATTCAAAAATATATGTTTTTAGTGCACATTTTGACTGTTTTTTGTGCATATTTACATCCATATTTACATCCATATTTACATCCATATTTAATTTTTTAAGTGCTTATCTCCCGAGCTTTATTAGTTATCCCAAAATTTATACTCTATCTCAGACAATGGAAGTCTGAAGCTATCAGGTTAAATAAAATGAAAAATAAGTGTAAATCTTTTTTTAGAGCGAAATCTTGGCTCTTAGTGTATTATAGACCAGATTTATTATACAAAGTAGACACTCTTCACAAGAGCTATATAATTTGTGATGTTAATTTTTCTCCAGAGACAAATACTGCGAAAAGATGCTGTTCCACTCAAATTCGTTTCAAGTGGCATCGCTGACGAGGCAGTTCCAAGTACATCGACTTCTAGCACTGAAACCTCTCAAGTGCCATGTACGAGTATTTTATGTCAGCTTTTGGAACCATCAGCTTTAACCATTGGCAACTCTTTCGATAAGATAGAATCGATTCAGCGGTCTCCAATACGTTTTCCTTCACGGAGTGTCCAAACATCAGAGGAACTAACTTTTCGAAGCCCAAGAACGGAAAAACTAAGAGAGAACAGAGCGTTGAAAAGAGACAACCAGGTCCTTCTTAATAAATGTAATATTCTTGAAGAGAAGCTTCAAGAAAAATTGAAAGACACGATCACTATCAAATAGTACAAAACTTGTACGTATTCACAGTGCCCATCCAAAGAACTCGCAGAATTTATTAATGTTCAGCTTACCCGAAGCATGAAATCAGCTAAAGGTCAAAGGTATTCGGACGAATTTAAATTTAAGTGTTTATCACTATATTTCTCTGTCCCAAAGGTTTATAAAACACTTCTAACTAAATTATTTTGCCTGCCTGGGCCGCAATCCCTTAGAATCTTATTACGTAAGATTGACATCTCACCAGGTTTGGAAGTCTCCAATGTGTTCAAAACACTTAAAATTAAAGCTGCCAATTTTAATGAAATGGACAAATATTGTGTACTGTGTGTGGATGATATAAAAATAGAAACAATTTTTTTTTAACCGTAGTGCGGATTATGTTGTAGGCGTGGAAGATTCCGGCAATGGGAAAAGAGTATTTAAACCAGCAAGAACAGCCACGGTCTTGTTGGTCAGGGGGATTTTCTTTAATTGGAAGCAACCTTTGAGTTATTTTTTTACAATAGTACATGCCCTGGTTTAGAGTTAAAGTATATAGTTTTTGATGCTCTTAAAAAGTTAAGGAATATTTATCTATCTCCTTATTTACCTCGTTCCAGTTACAGTTGACCTAGAAGAGTCTGTTAAAGGTTAGAAGGGGTGTCATGTGATCTGATCCCATATTTAATATAGAATCATTTACTTCATGTGTTATTCTGGTATGTTTTATATGTCCCAGTGGGTTCCAGTTGTTGGAGATTTCCAGTCTGTATGCACTCATTCTGGCCTCCCCCTTTATGACTAGGTCAAGGGGTGGGAGGTTAAGAATGATTTCCATAGGGGCTGTCGCTGTACTTCCCAGTGCTCCTGTAATACAAAGGTATGCCAGCCTCTGTACTCCAGAGAGGGTGTTGAGGGCTGTTTTCTGGTTAATTTTTGGCCACCAAACAACCGCTCCATAAGTTCAAAGCCTGTGGTTTGGTGTTTCCCTCGAATAAGGATGACTATGTCATCGGCATATCCTTGGGCATACAGCCCTTGATTGTTTAGTGTTTTTAGCAGTTCGTCTGCCACTAGGTTCCACAGTAGATGAGAAAGGACTCCACCCTGTGGACATCCCCTATGGATATTCACCTGCATGGTTTCACTGAACATTTGTGCCTGTATTTGCCGTCCGCTTAACATGTATTCTATCCACCAGCAGATGTTATCTTCTATTCCATGTTTGCGAGCGGCAGCTACCATTGATGTAAAGGAAGTATTATCAAAAGCTCCTTCTATGTCAAATAATGCGCCTAGGACTATTTCTTGGCTACTGAGTACTCCCTGTATCTTTGTTACAAGATGATGCAGAGCAGACTCACAAGATTTTCCTGATTGATAGGCATGTTGGTTTGTATGAAATGGCCTCTCTATCAGAGTGGTTTGCCGGACATGTTGATCAATTAGTTTTTTCAATCCTTTTAATAGAAATGACGTCAGAGTTATTGGTCTATAGGCTTTTGCCACGGCATACGTTGGTTTAGGTATGAAGACAACTCTGCTTTGTTTCAGGCTGAAATACATGCAATTGCATTGTGTGTACGAGAGAATTTAAGAAAGAAGTACGAAAAACAAACAATCCTAATTCTCTCAGATAGCCAGGCAGCTTTAAAGGCTCTTGATTGTTTGATCTTATAAGACAGCAAAATAGTAATTGTGCTAATCCAACAGCCATTTAATTTCAAAGAACCTTTAGAAAGTTGTTCTGTGTAAAGCTACTCAATTCAGAAACTCAAAATTGCGAGAATGACATGGATAATATGCTTCTGCGAGTATCTGATGTCATTAAAGAGAATACAAATTCATTCGTAGCTCATACACATCCCCATACATCAAAGGACCCCGCAATAATCTTATGAAAATTGGGTTTCTGTCAAATTGTCTGAATTTTTGATATGTTGTAGATTTTTTCATCTTGAACAAAAGTCTCCATGGGTACAAAGTGCTAAAATGAATATTTTAGCAGCTACGGAGCTGCCAAAGCTCCCCTGCCCTGTTGCAAAACCATTAATTTTCAATATTATTTACAGATGTCAAAAGCATATTTTGATTATTCTAATATATAGGGTAATGTTTTTGAGGTCACTGGATTCAACCCTCATGTCTGATTGGACAAATTGACCGTTGACATCTGTCAATTCATGGTCAACGAGGAATATAAAAGTAAATATCCTCTTTTCACACTGAGAGTTTGGGTTTTTGAGGTCGTTGACAGTTGTCAACTGTCAATTTGACCAATCTGATATGAGAATTAAATTCAGCGACCTCAAAAACTCAAACTCTCAATGTAAAAAGAGGATATTTACTTTTATATTCCTCGTTGACCGTGAATTGACAGCTGTCAACGGTCAATTTGTCCAATCTGACATAAGGGTTGAATCTAGTGACCTCAAAAACATTACCTTATATATTCGAATAATTAAAATATGCTTTTGACATCTGTAAATTGTATTGAAAATGAATAGTTTTGCAACGGGTCAGGGGAGCTTTGGCAGCTCCGTAGCTGCCAAAATATTTATTTTGGCACTTTGTGCCCATGGAGACTTTTGTTTAGGATGACAAAATCTACAACATATCAAAAATTCAGACAATTTGACAGAAACCCAATTTCCATAAGATTATTGCGGGGTCCTTTGACAGAAATTGATAGCAGTTATCAAAACAAGTCGACGTACAATTTGTGAGGAATATTTAAAAGCCTATCAAAATTTGGACGATACATCTTTATTTTGTTACTATAAAGCTTATAACAGCTCCAATTTATATTTATTTGGTAACTTAAACATGCCACACAATGATTTTGTAAAATTTATCTTCTTTTTAGAGGTAACATTTCAAATAAATTTTGAAACTATTATGATACACAAAAATGTAATAGACACATTTCAAAGTATTTGTAGATATACAAGTTTTTCACATCCATGTGAAAAATTTCCACATAATTATTTAATAAAATTATTCGGTAGAGTAAGATTATTTTATATTCTTAAATGTATTAAAAGACAACAAGTTTGTCATTTGTAAAGATAAGTATATGTTTTTTTAAATATATAAATTTTTTACTTACCTATGTTTGTAATGTAATAAATCAATAGCTACCCAATATTTTTTATTTTCCTGACCTTTTTTTCGGTGCGCTTATGGAATACAAGTAATAACTAAAAGACGAGGTCATAGCTCGTCGGCATCAACTACAAAGGAATTAAATGAGATATATCCTTCTGGTTTTTATTTATTCTTGTGGTACCGACTTTAACGAATGTACAGTCAAAACTTTATGGAATATACCTAGTAAGTTACTTCTTATTAAATAAATGGGTTAAAATATGCCAAAAATTTTCTGACCGAATATCCCTAGGCCAGTGATAAATACTCATAATTTTATTTCAAATACCTTAAGCACGTTTCTTAAGGTAAAACAACGTGCTTTCGTCAAGTGAAAACAAATTATTTCGAATTATTATTAGAGAGTTATTGCAAGTTCACTTAAGGTCAGTCACTATTAGTGCCGCTCTTATTTTGACATCTGAGCATGCGCAGATCACTTACTTTAATAAAGATTGTGCCTGTCCTTAATAGAGAGATATTGCAAATTTCTATAAAGCCAGCCACTAATAGTGACATCGTAATTAGAGTCAAATAAATTCTATAATAGTACCTAATATTATAGAGGCATTAGAAATTATAATTTTAGAAGGTTTAAATGACGAGCGCATCCAAACGCTATAAAGTCGCCACTACCTGCTGCCCTTAAACATCCATGCGCATGCTTAGATGTCAAAATAAAAGCGGCACTAATAGTGACTGACCCTAAGTGAACTTGCAATAACTCTTATTATGGACAAGCACAATCTTTATTAAATTTAGTGATCTACGCATGCTCAGATGTCAAAATAAAAGCAGCACTAATAGTGACTGACCTTAAGTGAACTTGCAATAACTCTCTATTATTATTACTGTCCTTGGTATATTACTACTGAAAAGTAACCTTTATCCTTATTTGACCTTGAAAAGCAATGTCTTAATATTTCTTTCCGTAGAAAAATAAAAATAACAATCGTTTAGATATATTTAAAAAATCGTTTATCATATCAGCAGTTCGAAAGACGTAACAGGGGTGCAGTGGTTATAATGGAGCGGTTTGGATAGTAGAAATAGAATCATCCCTCATCGAAATTTCATATCCTGAAAAAGTGTCATTCAAAGCTAACAAATGACTTTTTTTTATAAACTGGGCGGTTATTTTTGGACACAAACTGATAGACGATATTGTACGGTGATTACAAGTGAGTAAAGTTCGATGATTTGATTATGATAGATTGGTAACTAACTTATATTGGCTTTTTTAAATAATGAAACACAGTTTTTTTAGATCTTTAGTCAAACTTAAATGTGTCTTTTACGTATATGTCTTATAAATGATTTAATATAAATTATTTATTATTTTAAACTGGTTAATAATGTTACCCATCACCCTATAGTGTGCTGCAGTTGTCATAAGTAAGGGTGAGAGTAAAATAAGAAGGGAGCATATTCGAGAAGTGTGATTCCACGTCAAGAAACATCTGGACGTTCGGTAAAGGAGCTACATTAGACTGGGCCAAAAAAATAAACTATTTTTTTTTAAATATATCGAGAATGTCATTCGGGATGACAAAAAAATTCATAAAATTTTGAGCTTTTAATATTAATTTTAAACCTTACCCCTCTACATTTGATGATAGAGAATGTGGCAAAAAGGACACGATATAGAATGATCAGGAACGGAGTAATCAGACGAAAGTCTACTTGCTTCAGGACTAAAGATACCTGGGACATGCCCCAGGATGAAATGCAAAAGAAGTACAGTTTTGTGAAAAACTTCAAAACCACAGAGCTGGGCTGCAAGAAAGAATGGAGCCAGGAATCCATCGCGCTTGCAACCGAAGAACGTGCTATTCAGTGGTATACGGACGGTTCCAAAACCATAAAAGGAACTGGAATAGGAGTGTATGGGCTGAGAACCAAGCACTCCGAAAGCTTGGGAAAATACCCAAGCATATTTCAGGCGGAAATTCACGCCATCGAGAAGTGTATCCAGTTTAACATCGAGAGAAACTATCATAGACAAGAGATTATCATCATGTCCGATAGTCAAGCAGCCATCAAAGCGCTGAGTTCTTACGTAATCAGCTCAAAAATGGTCTGGAGATGCCTAGAACAATTGAATGAGCCAGGCGAGAAAAATAGAGTTACTCTCACTTGGGTCCCGGGACATAACGGGGTACAGGGTAACGAGATTGCAGATAGTCTTGCAAGGAAAGGGGCTCAAACACCCTTTGTAGGACCTGAGCCGTTCTGCGGTATCAGCAGTAACATAATATTAGGAGAGATTAAAAAAGAATTGGATAGTAGAAGAACCGATAATTGGAACAATCTCTTGGGGCTGAGACAGGCCAAGATACTTCTGGGTGAATATAACCAGAAAAGATCTGAAGCTTGCATCTGCCTAAGCAAGAACAGGCTACGTATTGTAACAGGGATCCTTACCGGGCATTGCCGACTAAAAGGACACCTAAGTAAACTGAGAGTAGTAGAGGATAGTGAGTGCAGATTCTGTAAGGAGGAGGACGAAACCTCCATTCACATCCTAACTGAATGTGTAGCACTCCAGAATCCAAGGGCACTATATCTAGGAGGATATCAAATAGAAGAGGGAGATTTACCTAACTTGAAGCCACTTCAAGTCCTACACTTCCTTGAGAAAATAGGATTGTAAGGGTCGCTATAGGTATTGAGACATTTTCTTAGTGCAGTGGCGACAGAAGGGGTCACAATAGATCTTTTAGGTCGCAGTGTATTAACACCCCATTCTCAACATAACATTAATTTTAAGAGGTCTATCATCGCTAGTCATACTTTGATGTTTTACGTTAGATCTCTCAAAATATTAAAGTGAAAAAAAATCCTTTATAGTTATTTTTATATAAAATTAAACTCTCTACAAAAAATTTCAATGTTTTCTTCGAAGAACCATGATTAGATTTCAAAGGTAATTTATAATTAATACCACAAGATGGTTTTCATGAATCTCTTTTCAGAGATAATTTTTTAAAGTATACTACCACATGTTCTTAGTCAATCCTTTATTTTTCGTATTGCATTTACATTTATATTATCACAGAATATACCATATACAATAACAATTAATATTATTTAATTATTTAAATGTACATTAGAAAAATATTTTTATTCCAATTTCAGTCTCTCTAGTTCAAAGTTTTGAAAATAATTTTGAAATAAGTCAGCATTTTTATTATTATATTTTACACATCGAACTAGATACGAAATTGGAACGTGTTTATTATTAATTGCATATGAAATTAAACATTTTAATTCAATAAATAATTAATTTCATATACAGGATGTTAATTTAATTGGTGAATATAAAGAAAAATGTTCAAATCTGATCAAATAGTGAATAACTTTTGAAGAATTAAATTTAGGCAAAAATTTTAAGAGACCTTTTTTGTAGAACATTAAATTTCCTTTAAGAATCCGACGTGAGCTTTTTTCAAATTTCAAAGTAAAAAAGACAAATCGAAAAAACACATCGATCTGTTAAGCTCAATTACTCGGAAACGGCTCGTCCGACGAAAATTTTCAATCAAACCTTTTTTGTAGAGAATTTAATTTTATATAAAAATAAGTAAAAAGCCATATTTTCACCTTAATATTTTGACAGTTCTAACGTAAAACATCAAATTATGACTAAAAATCAAAAATAGCGATGATAAACCTCTTAAAATTAATATTAAGGCCTCAAATTTTCACGAATTTTTTTTTTCGTCATCCTGAATGACATTCTCGATATATTTTTCGTCGGTGATCGGTGATCTTTACGTCAGTCAGTCAGTTTTAGGATAGACGTTATACTTTAATGTTATTAGTTGAAATATTGTAAAAGTTGAGTCAAAAATAAATGGAGATACCAAAAACCAGTGTAACATTTGTAATAAAATAAAAGTACCCAAGCATTTTATTCATGGTAAATACTAGATCCACTGCGCGCGAAACAGATATGGATACTTCACGCCCACCAGCATGGTTTTTGAAGAAGGTAGAGGAGACAACAAGGCGAGAAGAGGTAAAGGAAAGGCACCGAATGGAAGAAGAAGAAAAAAAAAAGGCGTCGGAAGAAGGAAGAGGAAAAAAAGGAAAGGCGTCGAAAAGAGAAAGAGGAAGAAAAGAAAAGGCGCCAGAAGGAAGAAGAAGAGGAAAAGAAAGGCGTAAGAAGGAAGAATAGTAAGAGGAGAAAGAGAGGCATAAAAAAGAAAAGGTGGAAATTATGAATGGATTGCTTCAAATTTAAGAAAATTTATAACAAGAGATAGGTCAGCTGAACAGTCTAATAGCACAACAATAAGAGAATTTAAAAACCAATTTAAAACAACAAGAAACGGCTAGAGTTAGAAAGGCTAATTAGAATTAAACTAGTTAAGTTAGAAAGAAGAATTCGTAGCCTAGCTTTAGTAAGCAACAGAAAGACTGTAAACAATAACTTGTCCTTATCTATAACTGAACCAAATCATATCCAAAACCCAGTTTCACAAAGTCATATCAGCAAGTCCAATAAGCCATCTAAGTTAAACGGTCAGACAACATGGAAAACGTATCGACTGCTATTTGAAGATGCATCTAGAGCCAATGGCTGGGCTGAAAAAGAGATGGCGGCTTTATTGATAGTGTCGCTTCGAGGACAAGCAGCAACCGTTTTACAGTTTCCTTCCCAAGGAGAACCCAGTTATTCGTCTCCTGTCCAAACAATGGAGGCACGGTATGGCCAGCAGCATTTAAAACGGGTATTCCAAAGCCATCTAAAGGTTCGTAATCAGAAACTTAATGAAAGGCCGACATAAGAAGATTAATTTATTTGACCCATCCACAGGCGCCCAAATACTTCCAAGAACAAATCGAAATACAGGCATTCATTGATGGACTACAAGATGTGGAAATGCAGCAATTTCTCTACATCATAAGACGCTGAAGGAGAAACTGATTGCAGACCAAGAATATGAAGCGGCAAAATTCCTATCCAGATCTTTACGCGCAAGAACAAGAGAAATTAAATCCCAGTAAAGTAAGGATGCCAATACTAATACTATTTTCTAATATACCCTCACATATCTTAAATATCCTGCAAAGTATGAAACAAAACAGCCAAAATGGAATCAGGAGATGCTTTAATTGCGGAACAATATAGAACCTTCAAAGAACCTGCAGAAGCAAGGCTCGTTTTATAAATAAAAAATCAGGAAATGAGGCCATAAAGTCACATAGATCAATCTTCCGAAGCCGGTCACGAAGCCCAACAAGAAATAATTACAGCAACTGTGTGTCCCAGAGAAGCTGATCACTCACACCGAGCGGAATTTTTAGCAATAACCACCCTGATTAGAACGAGAATGCCGGTACAGAAAAGGACTCGGAAAACGAGAGGAATCGGTCGATAAAGTTACTCTTAGGGCAACCACTATCAAGCAACCACTATCAAGCGAAGAATAAATCACCCTTGAAAGCTATTAAAGGGTACTGGACTCAGTGGGATTTCCTGTATCTTCAACGATGGCCTATTGTACCGGAAGTGGAAGAGCCTCAACGGAGTACATGTAGCCCGCCAAGTAGTACTGCCGAAATCACTTGGCAGATGTGTGTTGGAGGAGCTTCATAGCAGCCATTCGGGAGGACATTTTGGTACTAAAAGAACACTGGCAGAAGTTCGGGAGAGATTTAATTGGGTCAATTGCCGACGGGATGTAGTGGATTGGTGTAAAAAATGTATGCAATGGCAGGACAAAGGTCTACGGATTAATTCTGTTGCATCAAAAATGTATGGATTTATGTTACGTGTTAGTACCAGAAACTGGTAAAATGCTGTGTTTTTGGAATCTCCATTACCAAACTCATCGGGACAAGTTAGAATGAGTGCAGCGGCGATTCTTATAATTCATTTGCTTCAAACATGAAAATAGGTACATTTTATCAATATCTGCTTAATAGACAAAACATTGTTGATCTTGAGACTCATTTCCGTTTCTAAAACCGTTCAGATATGCGTTTGCGTAGTACATTGTTGATGTTGATATGATACAAGAACGCTACCAAACACCAAGTTGGAACAAACCTATAATATTCCCTATTCAAACCATTATCAGCTTTACGGCCTAATTTACAAACGTTCTCTAAAGGTATAGTTAAAGGTAAAGATATTCTTTCTCTTTCGGCACAACAAAGGGATTCACATATAGACAGCTTTAAGTGAAGCCCAGGGACGGATCTAATTAGTTGTATGTTACGCTTTAATTTAAAATTATTGTATATTATAAGTGGAAATGTTATACGCATATGCGTCCTAGTTATTTTTCCCTTGTATCCTTGCTTCAAAATTTTTGTTCTGCTTTTATGTATGTATTTGGATACGACATAACTACTTGCTATATTATATTATTCTTTTCATTTTTTTATGTTTAGTTGTTCTATGATAATTCTCCATCTCATTTTCACTCTGTTCTGTCTTGTAAACCCTCGATATTTCTTAGAAATGTCATTTCTTTTGATGTTATTTTACCTCTTAAGGTTAAGATTCATATTTTATTGAAAATATTCTAATCAACTATGTCTTTACTATATTCTGGTTTCCTTGGATATTGATTTTTATTATAGTCCCTTTTTACTTTCATACCTGTATGTTACATACGGGTAAACTTGAAAGAATTTATTATTGAGTTGAACGATTTTTTGACACTAAATATTATTCAGAATAGGCATATAAATAACCTTCAGATTTATTAAACAAAAATAAAGTCATAATTTTCATTAAATCAACAAATACATTTCTGCGATTATTTTGATAATTATTAAAATGATTTAATAAATCGATAAATACTCACTCGGCTTCTTCAATTGTTTCGGCCATGGCAAGGAAGACGCAGTTGAGCAAAATTGTAGCCATAACCAAATAATCGAAGTACTGATTGGTGCATAAATATATACATGTCTTTCTGATGGGATTGAACGGGCTGAAGTAGAAGACGGAACTCGTGGCGGTAAATCGATGGATGTAGTTTTTTCGAAACCTCTTCGATACCACGCAGAAGGTCTGAAACAAAAATTAAATGTCAACGTCTATTTTAAATACCACTTTTACTTAGTCAAGAAAGTGCAAATCATATACCGTTTAACGAGCAAAAAGTGGTACTCATATCCTACGAGTATTCTAATAAATCATATAAGTGGGAAATAAGCATTCCTTACATGTTGAAAACTGTACTTTTTCTATGACTATACATGCTGCTAAACTTTTTTAAATTAGTTTTTAATTTATAAAATTTAAATGACAGCTCTCTCCTAGATAATCATTTTGTGTTAAACAACAATTCAAGGCACACATGATTGTAATAAAATAATTGGGGAATAATTCTTTGCATTATTATCAGATAAGGATCTAATAGGGAAATGATAACTTTGTGTTATTAAAATTATCAAATAAGGAAATAAATTAAGCTTTGACCATTCTGAAGGAGGAAACTTTAAATTTTAATTAAAGAAAAGTAATGATTTTATCAGTTTCTGTTATTCAAATAACTTAAACTTCTAAATAACATAAATACCAAATAAATCCTTCGCTTGAATATTAGGTGGGGCTCTAATTTTTTTTAAACCATTTCCTAAATCACCTATCCGGGAGACATACTTTTTTAAAATAAACACAATTGACTTTGTTTTCTTAACTCTTTGTTGCACGTTTTATTCAATTGAATAAAATTTTGTAAAATTTATTACCAGATGGTTTTTGGAATCGATGGTCAACAATTCAATGTTTAAAATGGCGGCTTGAATATGGCGGTTCATAAATAAAAACGTTTTCCAATTTCTATGAAACTTGGTACCTTGCTGTTATTTGAGTCATCGATTACAAAACGGCTATAAAATGTTCAAAATTTAAAATGGCGGTTCTAATATGGCGTCCAAAAATATGAAATTTAGATTGCATTGGATAAAAATGAGGTTTTTGAGTTAGTTAAATTTTAATTTGAAATTCAAAATAAATGTTTACAGAAGCTATAGCAGAAATTCAAAGTATAGTAGTATACAATTTATAGTAGAAAAGGGTCTCGCTTTACACATGAAGGAAGGTTGTGTATTAGCCGGAACTGGGACGGTGCTCCCAAATGGACTTTAAAAATGTATTTTGTGTTTGGGGAACAAACATGATAATATTAATATTTCGTAAGAATGTTTGTCAGATAAAATTGTACAATAAAAAAGGTTTAATAAACAATTGTATTAATAATTTTTCAAAAAAAACACTGAGAGAAGTTGATTTCTATTTTCGTATTCGGGAAACAGATTGTCTCAATAAAAGTGAAAGTACCTAATAAAAGTGTAAGTTACCTGTAGGATTTAAACATTCATTTTCAGGATGTACATTTTAACTAGAAGATTAAAGAAACAGATAGTGTTCACGATATACCCAACTAAAGGTAGGATGTCGCGCACAGAGGGCAGTCCTTAAGCAACGTCACTCATAGCGACTGCTTATGTTGTGCTTTTAATCAATTTTAGAGTTGAGTATATCGTGTATATTTGGTTATAGAAGTTAAATATTAAAATAAGGTGTGTTATTGTGGGATATGATCCCAACAATGAATCTAACCGGAATGGGTGCAAAGACTTTAGGTTTTTTAGTTTTTCTAAAGACCTTAACCTTAACAAAAAGTAGTTAAATCTTAGCAAGAGGAAAGATAAACTTAATATAAAAACTTTCCTCGCAAGATTCGTGCCAAAAATCCTAAAGACCAATTTTACAGAAAAAGTAACGCGTAAAGTAAAGATACATGATATTAGTCTATTTATATTTTTTAATATTTTTCTGATCCGAATATCAATAAATATCTTTTGTATTTAACATTTTTTGTAACTGTTATAATAAATGCATTACAGAGAAAATAAGCACTCCCGTCTCCCTTAATGAGAGTCAAGCTATGAGTGAACTGAACACGGGAGCATCCGGTCCTGGGTAGTATTGGTGTGGAGTTTACCTCATCATTTTAGTTTAGCTTCAAAGTTTATGCGGTTTGGTCCAGGTTTCGATACTATATAGTTAATATACATAGTGAAAATGAGTAAGTTAGTTAATGTTCAACGGTGTTCTTCTAAAATAAATTTGGACAAACAGGAAACAGTAAAACAGAAGCGTTGTCATTTATCTAGTGATGCCAAGGAAATAGTTATAAACGTTTATTTAGGTGAGTAATTATAATAATTATTCCCATAATATGAATCCAGGAAAAAAGCCTTGAAAAAAGCCGGGAAAAAACATTTTGTGCATGTATTATTATACACATAGTTTATATGGGGTTTAACTAAAAGATAAGTAAATTTTAACTCTGCTGTAATACAGAAAAACAGCGCCCAAAAATAGTATTTCCAAAGTATCTCCTTTCCGACTCATTTATTTATAAAAATAGTTATATAACAAATTAAACTAGAGAAAATTTTCTAAAATTTATGTGGTAATTTTTTTTTTTGGAAAACTAATAGTTTTAGCGCAAGAGCGAACCAAAATCTACTATTCACTATATCTATGTCAAAATTGAACAATAATTGGTTATGATTAAAAACTGTAATAAAAAAGTGAAAATTTCTACAATTTGATTAAATGAATTAGTTTTAGTACAAATTAAAATAATTTTGACGAAAAGCTGCATTTAAAGTAGTATTTTATTTTTTAATAATAATAAATTTACTATTTTTTTAAATCGCATTCAAAATTTGCATACGCCCTTAAAATTAAATTTAAAACAACTTGTATTTTTTTAAATTTTTTAATTTATTTTAATTTGAAGTCGCTTTTGCAAAAAAAATATATGTTTTTTGATTTTTCGTACAGACAAAGCCAAAGAGAATGCAAAAATGTCGTAATAGTAAATTTTGAATTTGATTTATTCAAATTATTAATGAAAAACTACTTAAAAAAGCAGTTTTTAGTGAAATTGAAAATTCTTTTTAATATTTAATAAAACAAATTCAGAAAATCAAATTACTGAAATCTTTACCTTTGGGGCACTCTTGCGATAAAACTATTAATTTTACATAAATTGTAGAAAATTTTCTCCAGTTTGATAGGTACTATTTTTAAATTTTACCAATATGACGGTGTGAGCGGCAAAGATACGAGGGCGCAAGGTGGAAAATCGAAAACAACACGTCAAAATCTATAAAAATGCCAATTTTCTAATTATATTGGATTTTAACACTGAGTTTTATTAACAGGTCTAAAAAATTAATTATCTTCCTCTGACTTAAAGTGACTATTTTTTTGACAAAAGTACCACAGTCAACTGTATTCAAAATTTTACAGGAAGGGGCACCACCTAGAAAGGTGCGACAAGATTCTGGTTCATCTTGTTCCATTCCACAGTCTCTTTTAGAACCGATTAGTGAAACAATTTATGAAATGTTCTTTATAGATAATTTTCCTACTTTGAACACGTTATTTTTACGTGTAAAACAAAAAACGTTAATAGAATACTGCTATAAAATGACATTATGGAGATTTTTAAAATCCAACGGCTTTAAATTTAAAACCATTAATAAAAGACAAACAATTATGGAATCCAGCCGTTTAGTTAAATAGAGAATAAAATATCTCGATTTAACTACAAAGTATCGACGAGAGGGCATAAACATTCATGTTTTAGATGAAACCTGGAAAAAGAATATGCATTTTACATTGTGGTGTACAATCAGGTTGGGTAGAAGAAGCTCTCTTGTTGTCTGCAAAGGATGTACGGGCTAGTAGTTTGGACCACCACTAGGACATAGAAAGTACTCTTTTTTAAAAATAGTTTGAGAGTACATTACTACCAAAACTAAATGAAAATAGCGTAATAGTTTTAGTTAATACCCCAAACCAATCTCGGTTGGTACGAAAACCACCAAATACCAATTCTACGAAATCAATGATTCAGGACTTTCTGATGGAGAATGATATATTTTATGAAGAAAACTACACAAAAAAAGCTATTATACGCCGACACTCGAACGGCGGATATAACTACTGAAATATTATAGACAGTTTCTAAACACTTTGAAACACTCTATACATAACAATTTTGGGTCCGCTGACACTAAAAAATTTTTTTTACCTTAAAATCATTAAAATTTGTTGTCGGGTCCCCATCATAAAACCAATGTGAAATTAACCATTTTCACTGATTTCTTGTTGCAGAAACGGCTTAATATCAATATTAGATCATTCATAGAGCAATAAACCATACCAAATTTTTATATAAACGATCAAATTTTCTTATTTTTCATTTTTAATTTGTTTGGAAAACAAATAAACAGTAAATTATTTTCAATGATAATTGATGTTTCTAGTGTCTATAAATGCGGTGTTGCCAAATCGAGTACGAAAACATATAAGTCAGGAAATAATTTGGTCAATAAAAATTGGCTGAAAAATAACACAGTGTCTGGCCAGCAGGTAAATTTGGATTCCGAAGTAAAAACATTTGTAGTAATCACAGACTCCGTCTTTTTATTTCATTTCATGATGGATTGTGCGTTAATTACGGCATGTAGGTACTTATCTAATATTTGTAAAAAATTCTTTTTTATTTTTAATTTGAGCTGTGTCCAGACCGTTAGAGTCTATGTCGATCGGCGTATCCAGACATGGGTTAAAATTTTTCCTACCAGAAATCGTTGCTTCGTTTTCTTATTGTATGTTTTCATATTATTAGATGCACACGATACAATACATGTTTGTTAAAAGTTGGGATCGAGGTTCACTGGCCAGACGCTAAAGAGGGTTGGGTAGATTAGGTTTTTTTTTAATTTGAGCTGTGTCCAGGCCGTTGGAGTCTATGTCAGTCGGCGTAGCCAAATATGGTTTAAAAATTTTCTACAAGAAATCGCTACTTCATCTTTTTATTGTATATTGTTAGTTAAGGTTGGGTCAGTTAAGTTTTTTTTAGTTTTAATTTGAATATTAGGAAAATAATTATATTTTCTTTAATATATTTTATATTTATATTTAACCAAACAATCACTTTTTCAATTTTTTCAATTTTTTTAATTTAATTTTTTCAATTTTTTCAATTTTTTCAATTTTTTCAATTTTTTCAATTTTTTCAATTTTTTCAATTTTTTCAATTTTTTCAATTTTTTCAATTTTTTCAATTTTTTCAATTTTTTCAATTTTTTCAATTTTTTCAATTTTTTCAATTTTTTCAATTTTTTCAATTTTTTCAATTTTTTCAATTTTTTCAATTTTTTCAATTTTTTCAATTTTTTCAATTTTTTCAATTTTTTCAATTTTTCAATTTTTTCAATTTTTTCAATTTTTTCGAACAAATATAGTTAGATAAGACCGCTGTCTGTATAAATTCAAGAATAAAGTCCATAAGATATAAGAAGAATTTGTGTTATGACAATGACATTGTTGTTTTTTTTTTTTTTTTTTTTTTTTTAATTTGGTGTCATCGGCGTCGACTACTATGGCCATTAGCCTCGTGTTCTGTGTAGGCTTTGTAACTGTTTCCCAGCGCCACTTTAGAAGCAGCACTGTTAATTAGAACCCAACAGTGAATGGTCGAGTGGGGAATCCTACCTATGCATCAGAATTAATATTTAATTTTTTTTAATTAAATAAAAAATTCCTGCCACCGGTGGGATTCGATCCTGAGACCTTCCGATCTCAGAGTCATGACTCTAACCACTGAGCCAACCCATCCCCATGTATTTTGATTTACCGCCAATATTGAGCGTACGCCAAGGGTAATATTGATTTATCTCGATATGGGTATTTTTTAAATCGTTAGTTTTATATAATTTTTTTGATACTGAAATCAATTGATTGGCCTGGTACAACGCAGGGCATAGGTAAAAATTACCATTGCTATGTAATAGATAATGCGCTAGTTCAGTGTGATTATTTTCGTTCCAATGACATTTAATTTTAACCAAACTTTTAACAAAAACATCAATAAAGGACCCCGCACTTTTAACATTGATTTTGGGTAGTAACAGAATTTGTTCAAATTTTAGTATGTTATTTTACAGGTCATTACTGGCAACTTTCTTGTGGACCTCAAGTTTGCAGCTCTACAGGGTGAGCTGTTAGAAGGAGTAAAAAGTGTGAAATATAGAATTAATATTTTCATATATATCTCTACTACTCTTAAGTCATTCATGTTTTTTCCATGAAACTTATGGAACCTCTTACACTTTGTACATATTTTGTTAATGCCTTCTGGTATTTTGTAAAATAAAACATACAGATCGTTCAAAAAATTGGAAATAGTAGTTACTTAAATAAGGTGCAATTTCATGTATTATCGTAATAAGAACATTATTTCTGATAGCTTATTTGTTATATTAAATACTAGATAATATTTATTAATAATACAGGGTATGACAAAAATACATTATAATTTATAGTACAAATAATAATATTTTTTTACATAGATATTTAGACTTACCACTAAATTATAAATCAATAAAAGAAACTGCATTTAAAAAACTTTTAATACATACAATATATATAAACCAATCACACCATCAAAATCTGACTCATCTTTCAGCAGAATCTAAAATAAACACATGAAGGGTACTTTATATTATTTTCGTATTTTGCGTATCCTAGGTACTACAAAACACTAGAAATATAAGCACACGTGCCTATAGTTGTTGCAACAGTCTTACATGTACAGTAATACCCTTGAATTTCATTATATTCTGTAAATAATATGTGCTTTACATTATTTTGAACATATTCGATATAGTGGCGTACCCGTGGGGGGATAATAGGGATATTTTCCCCCCAGGAAGTCCCAGCACGTCCGCAAACTCACACACATCATCAAAGTAATAATAAGTAGCCGTAAGAAAAAATAAGAGTAAGAAACCTCTAAATTACTTTATAATACTAAATCAAAAACGTCATACAGGTGTTAGAAGTAATTTAATTTGTCTCAAAATTGTTGTGAGGAGTTTTCGCCGCACTTTAAAAACCGAGTTTACTGCTTGTATCATATATCAGTTATGTAATATCGTCGTTGTAGAATCAAAACCTCGTAATTCATATTTTGGCGTAACTGAATGTAATTTTTTTTTTTTTTTTTTAGTGAGAATAATTTTAAAAATGTAAATTTTTAACCCTTTGGAATATTTTTGACTTGCCTTTTTCTATTACATAAAAAGCTACTTTTACAAAATTAACAATTACAGAAAAAAAATGTGTTTTTAGTGTTTCCTGAAAACCTGGTAATTTTATGACACGAGGTTTTGACTCTACGACGACGATATGAGGTTTGTTCCAACAACTATCTAAAATCAGTCATTGGCACTAGAATTCTGCGCAGTATATAATTTGGGGTCCTAATGATCTACTGCGCAGAATCCTAGTGGCAATGACTGATTTCTGATCGTTGTTGGAACAAACCTAAGGTATCAGCTCCTTGTTTTATAAAATAGAATATTCTAATTTTCAATAAAAATTTGTTCCATGTTCAATTTTGTTATCCCCCCAAGATCCATATCTGGGTACGCCACTAATTCGACACCGCAATAATGTAGGTTCAAATTGTTTACACTGAACAACAAATTCATTGTTTTCGACTCTGCTTGATGTACAGGGGTGTGGAATAGCTAATCAGTTAGAATTGGCCAGAATTAAATATCAATATTTATAACAGGAATTTTTTTATTAAATTACTACTGCGAAAACTGTATATTTTTTATATGGTTCTATTTTAACGTAGTAAATCTACAAAAATCAAAATAGTGGTAGACTGACATCTGTACAGTAAATTAAAATCTGGAATTACTTTTTAATTAGAATATGTCTTCTGAATCATTTATTCAAGTGAGGGTTAGTAGTAGTGTTTCGAAATTAAAGAATACGTAGAATATGATTTGGTTAGAGATTATAATACATGCAAAATTAATTTGTGGTTCGTTTTATAGATGGATTTTCGTCTGTCCATATATTTGGTGGAAAATCGGAATCAGGTGCAATATAATATTGTAAAAGATAGTCTGCGTATTTATCCAACAGTTCATTATTTGGTTTGCAAGACATTAAATCAAATATAAAACAATCCTCAACATCAGATGGTTTTAAATAAGTAAGCCCAAAAGTGTGAATGAGCCATTTACTTTCTTCAGAGTTTTTGTCTTTATAGGTATATTTGACTTAACCCTAAAGACTGAATTTTCCTGTACCACGCTTGATGTAAGTGAAATCTACAACCATTTATTTTCGTATTTGACAAAATATTTCTTAGTGCGATATGTATTGATATTTCAAAATCTACGAATGCCTCCATCGGTTCAAAAACTATATTAAAAACTTTCAAAATTTTAGATTTAAGCAACAAAAAAAGTTTAATATATGTGTCAGCCGTCTTATTTGGTAACAGACAATATAAAAGAGGTATATAGTGCCCATTTTCCAGGCCATGAATGGTAAATAATTGATAAAAATATTTCGTACAAAAAGAAAATGTGCCATCCATATATATAACATTCATTTTACACAACGTAGTAATATTTGTTTGGCAAGAAAAAACAATGATATTATCAACTGAACTGTTAATAAACAAAAATTTTCACCTGTTGTCGTTTTAGGAGAATACATATCAACTACAGTATGTACTTCATGAATATCTTTAGGCAGGGCTGGCAAGAGCTGACGAAGACTGTTATACACATTTCTTCTTATGAGATTTACATCCGCGGTAATCAATTCGTCCGGTAAATTTGTTGAAAGGACCCTTTTTTAATTTTCGAAGGTTTCTCCGATATGTCCTCCTGGGCTTTTCGCTTGCATGCATTTGTGACAATTTTTCTCTGCAAAGAACGTTGATCTGGTTCATGATTGTGAGTTAACTCACTCCTGGTCACAATATATTCGGCACCAACAGTATACAATTTAGCTAAACTTTTTAAATTTTTCCTGATGCACCTCCAACGCACTTCCCCACTCTTTAATAAGTCTTGTTTACAAAATGAAAAATTTTCTACAATAAGCAAGTCACAACTGCGTGAACTCTTTACTATCGAAACTGCCATCATGTAATATAGATGTTTTCTATCTCTTGGTCGCCCACAAAATAAGTGGTTAGTATCTTAATATTAAAAGGTCCGGTACTTTGTAATTAGGTAATCACATTGTTAAACTAATGAAAATCAAATTAAGAAAGAAGAATGTAAATGTTTTAACTTTTCTAAGAAATGGAAATATGAAAAGGGTAGATTGTTATTTTCAGGTATATTCCAAAATCCTATCATAAACATTACCCTCGGCCGAAATTACCTATGCCATTAGATGGGCACTTTGCTTTTGGCAGGTAGGCGAGGGGATTACCGGCCGAAATTACGCCCGCCGAAAAAAACTACTGTCACTTTAATTGTCAGTGGAACCATAATTACATCATCACTGAACTTGTGCATTGATATGGCAACATTGTATTTCTTTTAGATACCTGTCACACAATTGTCATTGGGGTTATGAAAATAAGATCATTTTGACAAGGTTTGACCTGGTCGTAAATTAAGAAAATAAACTGTTTACGAAAAAATTTGGATTGTTTATTGCATTACGGATGGTCTAGTATTATTATTATTTAGCAGTTTCTATAACAAGAAATTAATCAAAATGATGTAGTTCAAATTTTTTAAACATCGAAATTGGAGGACACATTTTAAAGTTTTGAAGTAAGAAAAAAATATTTTACAGCGTTTACAGGCAAAAAAAGTATTTTGAAATGTGTTTCAGAAGGTCTAAAATCATTTAAAAAAAATAGCTCGTTCGACCGTTGGCGTATTTTTCCCAAAAAAATAAAAAACACCCAGTAAATAGAACTTTTACCACCCTACCACTGTATTTTGAAGCCTATAGAATTATTATGGTCACAGTTAAAAAAATATTCTCGACCTACGGTCTCAGAAATATATCAAATTCTTATACACTTAAGTCATTTACTAAGCAAAATTTTCAAAATATTGTTTTCGTATAAATTAGACGCGCTTATGATATATGATACATTACTTTATTTAGTATCTATTATTAGAGATAATTTAAAATAAATTAAAAATATGTATTTATGAAAAAACATATTTAAGTACAGTTTACAAAAATAAAAAAAAAAATAGTTAAAATTATTATTTATAAATATACATTTATTTTATTTATAATAACCATTTTATTATTCTTTTATATGAATTTCGGTTCCATTAGATACTTGTTTTTATTACAGTTTCTATCAGTGGAAATATGGTAAAACAACTCACTTTTTCTATATTGCAGGGATCCTCGATGTATATAAAATTATCCATGTCAGTAACTTTTAAACAAATTATCCAATTTCGGCACACACATTTCAAATCGGACGGTCACAAACACTCGTATTCAACTTTACAAACGTGAAGGTTCAAATTCAAATAATAATCTTTTTATTCAATGAAGTCATAGGCTTGCCGGCGGAAAAAAAAATTAATCAAAAGTAAACATCATTATTTTGTTTATTGAATCAACCAAAGGCGCACCAACTTCTTGTTTTAATATTTTTCATAAATAAAATTAAAGAAATATTAAAAACACTGTGAATAGAAAAAGAGGTTGGGTTCAACTTTATGAACACATGAATTTCACAATGTTTTTTGTACTTTTAGAAAGCAGAGTAGTTACATAATATTATTATAAAAAAAGTTGAAAATGTAATATTAAAATCTTAAAAATTGCACATTTTTGATATGTAAGAAAATATACCTGATTTTAAAATTCATAATAAATTATTTTTTTTTGTATTGTAGCGCATCGACATAATAAATTATTATGATTACATTTGTTATTTATATAAATAAAAATGAAATTTTTTAATAAATCTTTTTTTATATAGATGGTGTTTCTTAATAACATGCTAATATTTAGGGGCGTAATTCTTGGACCCATTTTAAGAAGAAAACTTCATATGAATGTGTGTTAGACGTCATAACTTTTGACATACAGGGTGTTAAAATTTTAAGAACAAAATAATTGTTTTATTGTCATTTTCATATCACTTTAAATATTTTTATGAAATTTGGTGTACGGCGTTCGTGCATTAAAAAGCATTTTTTGACATAAAAATATTTTTTTTATTTCCAACAGTGGCGTGCGTACTGGCTCAGACTAGATATGTTTTAAGGAAATAGTAGTACGTCACTGCTCTCCCCGTTTAATTTAGAACAAATTTAATTTTTTGACTTTTTTTTATACGACTCACCGTTTGAGCACAAAAAATTAAATACTCCTAAATAAATTATTGTTAAAAGTTACATTAATCGTTTTTTCTCGTAATTGATCCAATGAGATGCAAATGTATGAATTTCATTTTTCTGTGTGAAAACTTTGAGTCGTACAATAAAAATCAAATAATTAAAATTGTTCTAAATTGATCGGGAACTCCAAAAATAATTTTTATTTTAACAGAAAGCAGTGGCGTACTACTTTTTCTTTCAAAAATATCTAGTCTGAATCCAGTACAGACGCCACTTTTGGAAATAAAAAATGTTTTCTGGTCAAAAAATGCTCTTTAATGCACAAACGTCGTACACCAAATTTTCAAATTTTATAAAAATATTTATAGTAATATGAAAATGACAATAAAAACATATATCTCCAAAATTAAGACGTTTAGGACATACACTCATGCAAAGTTTTTTTTCTTAAAATGGGTCCAAGAATCACCCCCTTAAATATTAGCACGTTATTAAGAAATATCCTGTATATCACATAGCCGTTTCAAGAGCATTTCCCATATTAAATTTTCATAAAAAACTCACCCCCATTTAGCTGATTCGAGTCATAAGAAAACATTCATATTGTTTAACCTATACTCTGTTTTTAAACTAGAAGGAGCGAATTGAAAGGTCCTATTTACACAGGGAAAAATAACTAAAAACAGTAACTAGATATCATTTTAGCGGTAAATTTGAATTTGTCTTGTATCATTTCAAAAAAAACATTTTAACCCTTTGTTATGAATATATTGAAGTCAACGTTTTAGATAACCAACGAATACAGATGACACTAAATTGTGCTCATTCAATTTTTTATTAATAATTGTACTGTAGTTGTTTTTTATATTTCGTTACTTCGTCTCGTATCGCAGCTCGCATCAGTACGATGGGTAGAGAAGAACTCGACCAGCGACTTAATGTCAGTAAATGTCACCCAACGACAACAACCCAACAAAAGAGAAAAAATATTTGGATAACATTCGAGTTTAACATAGAGTTTTAATTGGATATTTTATTCATATTTTATAAGGAACTGTGATTAGGATTATATCTATTATAATAACAGAAAAGAAAGTAAATAGTAGATATTTCAATTTAATGAAAAAATTAGATAAATAGTTCTATTTGTTAGAAATACAATCAAGCATACCTATTATTAGCTATCACTCCATACAGCAATCTGATTGGGGCTTTGGGATTTTTCCGGTTTTGGTACCAACTAACACGTGGAAATTGCCGAGTTTGAAACTAACTCTGAATTTAAATGATTTCAATGGGATTTTAAAGGAGTAGTTTCGCGTTTATCTTTATTTTAATCGCTTATGCGTGTTTAAAAATATATACTCGTATCTAGATATTTAACTTATTTTCGCAAAAAATGGTGATTGGTGCCTTTGGTTCTAGACCCTTTATATCAGAACTAGGTAACCTTTTTGAACTTCTGCTCAAAGAAAGAATCTGGGAATTTTGTGAAGAACGAAACATAATTACTCAATCTCAACATGGTTTCAGACCTCATCATTCCACTCAGGATGCAATTTCTACAATTCATAACACTCCGGTCACTGTAGTTATCTCTCAACAAATCTTATCAGCCGTTCTTCTATATGTTTAATAAGCTTTTGACTAAGTCTTGCATGCTGGATTAGTCAAAAAGCTCATGAATGTATGTCACCCCCCTAGTATCTCCAAACTTATTATACCGTCTCTTGTGTGATTTTAACAACACTTCTCTAATCTAATTCTTTCAAAAAGAGTTAACATATAGTATAGGAGCCACACTTGTCTTTCGCAATAACCACACTTGTCTTTCGCAATAAATCGAATCAATTTCAGATCGATTACATTGAAACAAATCTTTTGATGTATATACAGAGTGTTCCAAAAAGGTATGTCATTATTTCTTCCTCAGATTATCAAAAAAATAAGTGAATTTGGCTATATTTAGCTATATGAAAAACTGGCTCCCAAAGTTACAGTGTTGCGTTTTTTCTTTCAAATTTTTGCCAGTGCTGTAGATTCGTCCAATATTCAGGAGAAAAAAATTTTAAATGACCCCTTTAAAAAAAGTTGGAGGGTTGGGTACCTAACTCCCGTATTTTTTTACATAAAAAACTTGCTTTATCGATATTAAAATCAAAAAGAAGTATGAATTTTTAATTTTTTTTATAGGGAAATGAACTTTGTATCTTTCTTAATTAACGAGCTATTTACAATTTTTTAACTGAATTTCTAGAGCAACTCGTCTGTCCTGGACTTAACATATCAACAAAACTAAGAGTAGGTCCACATGTCATCTCCATTAGTATTATATCTACATGTTCGTAGATCAAACAACGACAATGCATATGTCCAAGTGCAAACTAAAGAGACTTAGCATTAGGGCGTGCAGAAAATGAATAATATCAGCAATGCTGTTTTATATGGCCCGGCCAAAGTTACAGCTTCGTTTAACCTATCTAACTTGTACGAATTATGGTATTAGCAATTAGTAGCTACATAATAAAATATGTACGTTTAAATAAAGGTTAATCTGTGTAGAGGAACACTTTTGCAAAATTTAATTTATTTTCTTTAAAAAATATTTTTTTAGCGGTTGTCTTGATTAAGAAAACCTAAATATATGTATTCTTAATCTAGCCTAATATTTTACCTCAAAAGAAATATAAAATAAACTATAAAAGTGAGGTAATATCAAAAATATACATGGCTTTATTTTATATTAGTAGGTTGAGATATTTGTTAAAGTAAATTGGCTCCTGTCGCCTAAATCCCTAGCTACGCTACCGAAACTCTCTAAAACAACTTTTAAAATCCATGCTTGCAAAATATATTCTATTCCTTTTTGTAAGCCTAAATTAACCTTAATCAAATCACGCTTGAATAAATTGGAACATTAATTAGAGAATCTTGAATTAGAATCAACACATTTAGTAAGATTTGATGGTAGCAAACACCAACGTTCAACTCTGTCAACAATTACCCAAAACTAAGTTAGGTTAGTTCGCCAACCAACCCTTTATGGTCATTTAATTTGCGCAGTATGAATTGAAATATCTATTTAGAATATAATAACGTCCAAGTTAATATGTTTACCCTAAGGTTAAGAGTTTCATATAAACAGAACGAAACCCAATTAATACCACAAAAATGCATTAGTTATTAGGAGCTCTACCAAGTATGGAAATGGACAACAGGATAATGAGATTGACTAATGGAGAAAACTTTAAGAATGCAGGCACCATTAAAGTAACAGATAATTAACTCCAAATAGATGATGGATACTGCTAGAATTCGTGTCAACAAAATTATTGCTTTAAGTCTTCAGCTTAATAAGAATCGATATGTAGAACTAAATAAAATTTACGAAACTAGTAAACTATGGTAGAGAAAATAAGAGAAAAAACGAGGTAAATCAAATATTTTAAAATGAATATCAAGAAGACCACTACCTAATAAATAAAGCAGCCGGTCAGGAAACAGACATTGTGGCGAAATCATATTATGAAGATTGAAGACTCTCTCTGTATCTGTAACGTGTGGAGGTGAGTTACCCCCACGGTACTTAGGCCTCACTAGGCCCAATGTGCATCCTCCTAAGATGATGGGTACCTCCTAGCTCGTGAGCCAGCCTACAGATTTAATGTAGTTGACAAAGTCGCCAAGAGGTGCTTATATCGGCCGGTGTTAGCCGATACTCGCCTAACACAAATCTTCTAATAAATGAAAGCGTCGTGCAATTGTAAAGGATATGCTTAATAGTCTCATCTTCTTGTTCGCATCCTCTGCAGAGTGCGGATTCTGACAGCCCCATGATATGGAGATGTTTCCGTACTTGGCAATGACCAGTCAGAATGCCTATGATTAGGCGCAGATTCTGTCTAGTCATAGTCAAGTATTTGTTTGCTGCAGTGATGTCAGGATAACTTAAGAGCTCTCTGGCAACTTGGTCTTGTTTCATCCCATCTTTACTTGAATTTCACAAAGGAATGTTCTTTAATTAGGTCTGTCACTACCGATTTTGTCAAGCCAATAGAAGGGCCAGACCCAAAAAGTATTTGGTTGGCTACTTTCTTGGCTAGTAAATAAGCAAGACGGTTACCTTTCGATGTGGTGTGACCTTTGATCTATTTTAAGGTGACCACGGTGTTAATGGATACTTCGGCCAAAGCTTTGTGACATTCTAGTACTAACCCTGACTAAATTCGTGGTCTGTTTAGGGTGAGTAGTGCTTGTCTGCTATCTGTATAGATGAGCATATTTCTTTTATTGATATTGTTTCTGGTGATTTCTTTTGCTACTAAGAGAATCCCCGTTAGCTCTGTTTGAACTACACTGGCACTGTTTTATATTTAGGTTTAAGAATCTGGAGTGGCACTCCGTATCAAATTGCAATGAAGAAAACGAAAGAGAAAGGGAAGAGAAAAAATCTCCTCTCTTTTTTTCCGTATCGAAATTTGTACTCTGTAGCAATTTCTTTATTTAATTCGGAGTGAATCGGGAGTTTCCGTCGCGAAGAGAAATTTCTAAAATAACGAACTACTCGTCCTAAAACTGTTGGCTTCACTTCTATTTGACACATTAATTAAAAAAAGAAACCCAATTTTTTACATAAATTTGGATTTGTTTTGAACAAGGAATTTCTTAAAATAGTATTACGCCATTGATTATTCCGGATCAAAGTTCATTTTTGACTGCTTTTTAATATTTTTATTTGCCACTAATTCAAAGCAGACCCTGTGTTCAAAGGTAAGTGGAGAAAATAAAAGTGATTTCAGATTATACCAGTAATTTGATTTTTTATTTAATGAAACAAGTTTATAATTTATGTAATTTGTGTATAATAGTTATATTTTAACTTTAAGATGAATCCTGTCATAAGACATGTGATGCAAGAAGCCCAAAATGATCAACAAAAATATGAACTATGCATTGCTAAAAAGGTAATGAGGGATGCAAGTGATCCATTCGGCCTTTCTGATGTTAGATTCAAAGAATTATTTAGATTAAATAAAGATTTAGTTCAGAATTTGTTTATTGATTAATTACAAACTGACAATCCACATAAAAATAAACTTAAAATGTCAAAACAAAACTGCCAAATCAAGTTCTTAATATAAACAAAGAAAGAGTTATACCCCTTCCATACATTAAAGCGAGACATATTCGTAAGCGACGAGGTCTTAGCGATCTCTTTCCCAGGGACAATCGTACATGTTCGGTTTAATCGTAAGTAGTCGAAGAGAGTTACAGAGTAGAAAAACGTCAAAAGAAGTCGGGATAGAGAAAAGATCTCTTGCCTTTCTCATATTTCTAGTTACGGAGTGCCACTCCAGGAATATATTCCACATCATGAGCCGTGTTTTGTTTTAGAACCTCGGTATAGATATCAATCGTACCTGCCAATTCTAGCTCTTCTATTTGTTTTGTTATAATTTTATGTGGCTTATGAAAGATATAGTGGGAACGTATCGAGCGCTTCCTGCCAACAGCGACGTCTCGCCTCACCATATCCTACATCAGGTTATATTCCACCCGTGCGGAGGCGTCATTGTGGTCAGAGCAACCCCCTTGATGAAAATATTAAAGGGAGTGAGACTAAGAATGACTTGAATGTCTGTGGTCGATGTTGTTTTTATGGCTCCTGTTATGTTGAGACACGCTGTTCTTTGAATTTGTTCCAGTTTACGGATACATGTTAATTTTTGGGTTTTTGGTACCCAGACAACTGCACCGCATGTTAGCGTAGGTCTTAATATAGCCTTGTAAGTACATGCGACGACTTTAAGGGAGGAACCCCAGGTGCGCCCTACGGTTTGGCGGAATTTTTCATAAGTAATAGAGAGTTTTAGCAAATGTACGTAAGATTTCCGCTAACGTTACGTTAAACTTAGATTGTGACCTTTTTCATAAACATTGAACAGAGTAGATTACAGTCTATCCCTAAGGTAACGTTAGCGGATGGTTAGCGGCTGTTTGCTAAAACTCCCTAATGTATGCTCTTTTGACTCTGTTTTCTAAATGCGAGTTCCATGTTAACTTGTTGTCAAAGGTGAGACTTACGTACTTCACCTCTGCTGCAAAGTTTAGTTTTGTGTTTAGGAGTTCTGGAGGTTTTAATTCCATTTTCATCCTTTTTTTTGTGAAAAGGACCATTTGTCTCTTCTTAAAATTGAAAGACAGTGAATGGTCCTTGCACCACTGTTCTATAATTATTAGAGCTACTTGCATTCTTTCGCAGAGTATGTCCTCAAAATTCCCTGTTTGCAGAATGACCAGGTCATCTGCATATACTATTGTGTAGTACCTTTCATTATTGAGGCGACTGATGAGGGTATCGCGGACCATGTTCCACAGTAGAAGTGATAGCAACCCTCCCTGTGGACGTCCCCTTGAAACGAAGCCTCTTATGTTTACTTCTTCTATACTTATGTTTACTGCTCGCTTTGAGAGCATGTTATGTATCCACCCACTAATCATCTGTGAAACATTCCTGTTGGTTAGTGAGTGTATTATCTTTGGGAAAAAGATTTTATCAAAAGCACCTTTTATGTCTATGAAAACACCCAAGGGGGACTCCTTATTTAGTAAATCTGCCTGGGGTGTATGCATGTTGGTTTGAGTGTAGTGATGTAATCACCGTCTCCCTTATGTACCTTTCGCATACCCTTTCCAATGTCTTCATGGAAAACGATTGGTCGGTATGTTTTTGGGACAGTGTAATCCATATTTCCAGGTTTGGGTATGTACTTCTCTCCATGTTTTGGAGATATACCTCAAAGCCAACGAGGATCGGAATATACCCACCAGGTGCGATTTAACTTCTTCCAGACCCCACTGAAGTAGGGCTAGATAAATACCGTCAGGTACTGGCGATTTAAATGGATAGAAGCTGGATATTGCCCATCTAATTTTTTTATCGTCTACAATGTGTTTGGCAGTTTGCCAATCACAGACGGTTGGGTTGTATTCTTCCTCTGCATAGTCGGCCACGTCTGTGATGACCTAGTCAGGGAAGTGTGTTGACAGCATAAGTTTGATGCTATCTTTGAGGCAGAAACTAAAACGATATTGAAAGATTACGAAGTATAATGGACTATAACAGTGAAATTTTTTTTGAACATACCATGGTGCGTTTACTAGTCCACTCAGCAACTTGTTTTGAAACCTGCAATAGTATGCCATAGGTCCATATAGGTTTTAGCACTTAAGTTTATAAACAAGGTTTTATTTTGGGTATAGAGGAGGACTTTCCTTCCAAGTAAACAGTACATGTTTTTATATCTGAATTCAAGTTTTCTATTTTAACTTTAATTTTTTCGTTTAAATTTAGCGTTTAAATTAACTCCAAGATATTTAGTTGTGTTTTTAAATGGGACTGGTATCTTATTTAAATTTCAGCATTGGTCCAAGAACACTACCCTGCGGTACCCCTGCAGAAATTAATTTAAATCTAAATATGTATTTCCTGCTTTATTCGACATGTCCTTTGGGAAATATATGATGTGTGTAAAATTGTTTGGGTAGGAGTTTTCTGAGCAGATATTTATTTTTTCCAGTGTTTCTATAAAATCCGTTATTCAATGAACTCGACCAATTATACATATATACAATCAACAATTATTATAATTGTTGATTGTATAGTTCTAAACCCGAACTAATGATTTCGTATTAGTTTCTTTTTTCCTAATATTGGTGATAACTTTTAAGGAATAATTTTTTAAATATTGAAAATATTGTGAAATCGTCCTAAATGATGTAATTTTGGTTCAAGGTTTTATAGGTTTGGGAATTATTAAACTTCTGCAATTTTTTGTTATACGCGCTACATATTTTAGCAGAAAAGCAAAGGAAGCAAGTGAGTTACAATGTACTTTCTATAAATAGATAATTTTTATTATTTTTCCTGATAGGAACCTGGAGCCTTGCTTGCAATAATACTGGTTTTATTTTATTTTGCAGGTACTTTCTTTTGTTGTTATTAATTTTACTTATTTTCTTCTTCTTTTTCTTCTTCTTCTTCTTCTACTTCTTCTTCTACTTCTTCTTCTAGTGCGTCCAAGTTAAATTGGTTTGATGGACCATTTGGTTCAGAGGTGTCTTCGAGATAGTTTCCATAGAGCTGTGCTTTCTAATCTAATTATTTTTATCCACTTTCTGTCTGAATTTCTTATACAGGGTGGTCCACCGGTAACGCCTCGGTCTGTATATCCAAAACTAAACTTTTTTAAAAAAAATCGGTTTTTACGGTGAGATGTATATTAGAAAAGGCAACAATTTAAAAATAATTTCAATAATACAGGGTGCTCCAGGAAATTGGAATATATCAAAGTTAGGTTTTTTAATCGGGACACCCTATATTTTATTGAATTTTTGAAATCTATAAAGAAAATTAGTGTAACTTTGTTAAGATGTTGTTATACCTAGAGTCTATCATTTTTGATATATTCGAGGATTTTCAAAATTTTCGGGTGTTTAAAAAATGCAAATATATCCTACATTTCTTAATATTTCAAATTGTATTTTTTAAGGTCTGTAACCTCAAATACTTACTGATCAAAAATATTATATAGGGTGTTTACGAAATACTATTTATTGTACATAGATTTAAACACTAAAAACTTCGTTATTTCAAATAGAACACCAAATATATTTTAACGTTATTTGAAGTATCTTTCGAAACCCTTTCAAACGATGTAGGTATTCCCTATACCTATCTGTGATCGTTTTACTAACATTGTTACATTTTTTTTTTTGAAACACGAATTACAAAATAATACAAGATAATAAATTAATTTAACAGATGTTCAAAATGATGACCGTCTTCTTAAATACACATTGTGATCCTTCGTTCAAACGAATTTCTTACTCTTTTTAGCATATCCGGCGTAATAGTTGCAAATGCATTCTTAATTCGTTACTTCATATCTTCTGGCGTGGTTGCTGGGGTATTGTATACAAGACTTTTTATGTAACCCCATAAAAAAGTGTGGGGGTGTTAAACAGGGTGATCTATGTGGCCAATGGCATGGGCCTCCTCTTTCTATCCATTTATTAGGAAATTTCCGGTCTAAGTAATTTCTCACGTCCCGCGTAAAATGGGAAGGAGCACCATCTAATTATAGCCACATTTGTTGCCGTACGTTCAATGGTATATCTTCGAGAAGCAGCCAAAAATCTGACCGAAGGAACATCAAAAAATTATTTTCATTTAGATGACTATTAAAAAAATATGGGCCTATAACTTTATCTCCAATAAGCCCCCCATAAACATTTATGCTCCATCTGTTTTGTTGGTCAATAGTTCTAAATAGGTGCCGATTTTTTGTATCATAGTAATGGAAATTATTGCGATTTACTAAGCCATTGTTATGGAAAGTGGATTCGTCTGTAAATAAGACAAAATCGAAAAGTCTCTATTTTCTGCTACCTGTTCTAGCGCCCATAAACTAAAATCTATGCGTCGTTGAAAATCAGTACCATATAAATGTTGATGAAATTGGATATGGTAAGGGTGCAATCGGTGTTTCTTGGGAATTCTCATTACACTGGTTCTAGGTATATCCATTTGCCTCGAAATTTCCCTGGTGCTAATGTGAGGATTCTCCGTTACTAAACCTAATACTAGAAATTCGTTATCTTCATTATCAACTACGGGTTTACTCACAGTTTGTTTTGAATATGCAACACTGCCTGCTGTACGAAAACGTTCTAAAACTATTTCAAAAGTTCTCTTATCCGGTTGATTTCTGTCTGGATACTTTTGGGCATACACTTGTGTTGCTAAAAAACAGTTTTCATAACACTCACCTATGGTGAGAATCATATCCACCATTTCTTGTATAGAATATTGCTTTATTTTAATAATAACATTGAACAAAACACAAAATAATAGATACCTATTGGAAACAGTTTAAATTAAAATGACATAAATTGACAATCAATGCCCAGCCACCTTGATTAACTAAATTTAATGAATTATTTACATAAATTATAAGAACTAGACTAATCTCTAAAACAACAACATATAGGTTTAGGGAATACCTATGTATATTGCTTGAAAGGGTATCGAAAGATATTTCTAATAATGTTAAAATATACTGGGTGTTCTATTTAAAATAATAAGTTTTTGGTGTTTAAATCTACATAAAATAAATATCTATTTCGTAATAGGGTATACCATATTTTTGATCAGTAAGTTTTTGAGATTACAGTCCAGAAGACGCTTAATGTACCTTAAAAAAATCACTTTGAAATATTAAGAAATGTAGGATATATTTGCAGTTTTTAAACACCTCAAAATTTTGAAAATCCTCGAATATATCAAAAATGATAGACTCTAGGTATAACAACCCCTTAAAAAAGTTACACTAATTTTCTTTGTACATTTCAAAAATGCAATAAAATATAGGGTGTCCCAATTAAAAAAACCTAACTTTGATATATTCCAATTTCCTGTATTATTAAAATTATTTTTAAATTGTTGCCTTTTTTGATATACATCTCACAGTAAAAACCGATTTTTTAAAAAATTGGATATACAGACCGAGGCGTTACCGGTGGACCACCCTGTATAAGTAATTTGCTTGATTGATAGAATTTTTACAATCACTATTTATTTAATATGAGTTAATGGTTTTATTTCCAAATTTTAAGTTTTTCGGTAAGTTTGTTTAAAATACTTTTATCATTTAAATATCTTATACTGTGCCATATTTATCTACCTTGCTTTCCTTTTTTTATATAATTTTTTTAATTTATTGTAGATAGTTATTTCCTGTTGCCTTTTCAATTAATTTCTGGTACTTTTTTTCATGCGGCCTATTACCCATGTCAATTATAAGTTTTTTGCTTCTTGATCTTCTTCACAGATTGACATGGCAGGATTTTTAATGACAAAGTGAACTCCAAAAACAAAAATCCAGCTCTATATATGAAAAATAATATGGTAATGTATTTTACCAGTTTTAATATATGTCATACAAACCTGGATCTTAATAAAAGAAACCTAAAAAGAACAGTTAATGCATAAGAAACTATGAAGAACATAGATGAGATGAAGTGGTATGGGACCACAATGGATATAACTAGAGCAGGATAGAAACGATCAGATAAAGGTAAGGAGACCAATAAACAAAAAAAGGCCAAATAAAGAAGACATTAAATAAATAAGCTATTCTTAATGCTGTATTGTCGCGCGAAGCCGTCTCTGTTCTTTGTTTACTACCTTATCCGCGATATGACGTCTAGTGCTGACCATATCGAGACAAACGCACTGCTTCGAGAAGCTACCAGAGAAATCGGTGCGCGTCGGCTGAGTCATAGAGAAATAGAATTCGGAAAATCTAGACGGCCAAGAATGTGCTAGTGCAGAGCTGGCTCTATATAAATAACGCGAGTTTGTTGCTAGACGTTAAGTTTCAATTTTATTGTTGCATAAAAAAGATAAATTGTAATAATAGTTATAATAGTGCCTAAGTAATAAATAAATTAATTAATAATAAATAAATTATAAATAAACTTTTTTAATAAATAAACTATTTTTAAATTAAACAATCATTACAGTATGTTCTTTATGTTGTTTGGGTTGAGCTTGCAGTTTGTTACAAATAATTTGGAAATGTATGAAATCATTCACCTAAAAAGCCTCCGTATCGGGTCTTCTTACAAAAATTGAATGTCCTTTATTTTATTTTTTAGGTTAATAAAAATATTTATTACTTATGAATCTTACATAACACACGCAACATGTTAATAAATTTTAATCTGAATGGAACGACATATCAGACATGGAACTTTTCATTGAAATGAATATAAATTTTATATATAATTCCCATAACTTCGCTTTAACTGTAATGGATATAGCTATCGTTCCACAGAGTTTTAATAATTCATATATTCAAAATTTATCACCGTAATTCCTCTGGAGTATCGGAAGATGCATCTATTCATCATAAACACAGTTTTAGCAATGAAATATTGAGGCACGACTCCCATTTTAATTGAAAACCTACTAGTTTTTAACAGATAGGGTATTCGACGAGCACAATAAATGTACCAGGGTAGATTTTAATGATTTAATTTTTAGATTTATTCGATGTGCGAGTATGAGGTTTATTTTAGTAATAACGGGTAACTAAAAATGTTTTCAAAATAATACTAGTCATACTAGATACTGGCATTTTTAATCTTTGTTGAGGTCTGCTTATCTAGTTATTGTTAGTTTTAGAAATGAATGATGAATTATTCTATAGATCATAAAGAGCGACAGTGTTTTTCAGTGGTTTAGGTTTTTATAAAGGAAAAATGTAACGGATTTAATTTAATAATAAAACACAAAAAGTCTATGAAATAATATAATAGAATTGTATTATTTTAAAGTTAAAATGTTACGATTAATAATCAAAAATTATATCCGGCATGTGACCCTTCTGCTTCCTTAGCATGCTAACATTCCTTTTACAAAATTTTCAAGAACATTTTCACAAAAATTCTGTTCAATTTCTTCAATTTTTTAAATAGTGTTAACTCGAAGCTGTTTAGGTGTTCGAAGGTTATTAGCATAAACTTTTCCCTTCAAAAAGCCCCACAAGAAATAATCCAATGGTGTAAGTTCGCACGATCTAGGCGGACAATTAACCTCTTATTCGAATGTCAAATCCCTCCCTTGTGGCAAGTGGCACCATCTTGCTGAAACCACATAGTCTGGACATCCATATCTTCTAATTGGTTGTACAAATAATCTCGTAATCATAGACCTGTATCGCGCTCCATTAATATATCGAATCACCAGCTTCATTCTGGAAAACATAAGGACCAATAACGCCACTGGATTAAAAAACACCACATAGTTACATTTACTGGGTATAGTCGTTTTTACAATATTTCTCTTGGTTTTTCTTCACCCTATATTCTGTTGTTAGAATCTCTTCATAAAACTTTCAAACTGTAACAGATGGTGCTAAATTTCTTCCGATATGCATGAGGCATCTTCTTGCAGTTTCAGCAAAATATTCCCCATTTTGGTAATAAGTTTTCACAATAAAACTGAGGTTTTCGATAGACAGTTGTTCCATGTTGGCCAAAAAACAAGTATCCGCAAAGTTTTTACTTGACTTATGTCACCATAGAAATACTGTCAATGAAGATTACCAAAAATGGCGGTCAATTTAAATAGGAATGTCAAATTTGAACACCCAATATGTTACTTTATTTTATTTATTTCCGGTTGGTATTTAAATGGCTGCAAAATTTTTAGAATTGTTTTATTATAATTTTGTTTTACTTACTGAAAAATGTCGCATATGCTAATTTCACATTTAAATTCACCGAAAACAAAAAAGATTAAATATTTTCAAAAAACTACCAAGATTGCATTTTTTTATTAAAAAAGTATAACTCATTATCTTGTTAATCAAAGCGTTTTGGAGTCAAATTCATTCATATACCTGTTGTATATCGACCCTTAACACCATACTGAATAATGTACCATCACTTTGACTTTATCAACACCGGAATATATAAATTATTTACGTTACTCTGTTCTAATGAAATATTCCGTTTTATACTTGGAACCTAATTACTAATATAATATGCCACAGATATTTATGATGCTGACCATAGTGGTTTCTATTTTGTTTTCGTATTTTTAAACAACAAAAAATATTTCTAAATATTATGTCTATAAAACTTTTTTGTCGCTTCTTTTAAATGATCTTTGAGCCTTTATTATTAGTTCGATTTTTGTGAAATTCTCAGAAAATATCAATAATAATAAAACTAAGCGCGGAGAAACCTAATTTTTTTTGAACTTTCAAAAAGTATTTATCCTATAAAAATTTGTCACCTTTTTTTTAAATAGAGTGCTGCTTTATCGTTGCACAAATTTAAAGTTCTCTATTATATTCTCGAGTAACAAAATAGGGCGAAGTATTCCCAGTGGCGCGCTTATAAATACAATTTTATATTAGAGAATCCTTAAAACATTTTTGTCTCCGCGAGAGGTCCGGTTTGCTCTTAAGTAGGGTTGCCAGACGTCACGCTTTTGGCGTGGCAGCCACGCTTTTTGACTTGCCTGCACGCAAGTTCCACGTTTTTTAAAAGCCGCAGAGGAATCGGATATATACAAAAATAGACCCGGGTAAAAGACCCTCCTTTGTACGAAAAATAAGTGGAGGTCACAAAAAAATGGACCTGATTATATAAAAAATAAGTTGAGAATGAGCTATAGGAGTGCCCAATTCATCATTAAGACAAATCTTTAGTATCGAAAAATTTCTGAAAGATGGGTTCCAAGACTCTAATAAACATCAACGAACTGTTCGTGTTGAAATTCCTCAAAGGCTGCTAATACGTTAGGAAGCGGGAGGGGAAGCATTTTTAGAGCATATGAAACTTGTCTAAAAGAGCAAGTAAGGAGTGGAGACAAAAAGGCAAAGCTGGCTCAGTAAAGGCAAAAAACTCGTCTGTCCGCGGGTAAAGTTTTAGCGACAGTGTTTCGGGATTATAAATGTGTTTTGTTTGTGGATTTTCTTCACGATAGACAAACCATTAATGCAGCTTATTATTGCCATCTTTTGGAGCGTGTTCGAGCAGCTTACAGATCCAAAAGGCGGGGATGTCTGGTACGATAAGTGCTGCTCTTGCATGACAACGCTCGACCGCATACACCTCTACAAACTCAAGACAAAATGCATTGGACTGTTGTTAGCACCCTCCCTATAGTCCAGATCTTTCACTATGTGACTACCACATGTTTAATACACTTAAAGATGCAGTAGGAGAAAAACGTTTTGTATGCAACTGGCTGAGAACACGACCTCGTTCTTTTTACAAAAAGGGTATAAAAAATCTACCTAGCCGCTGCGAAACATGTATCCAGAAAGAAAAAATGTATATAGAAAAATAAGACATTGTTAATTGATTTTTATATTAATTCAAAAAAAGTTATGAATAATAGGTGTTCGATCGGGTGGCACTATTATTATCAAAATATTGTTTTATTTCTCTACGATTATATGATGGCCTTTTCTCGAAAGATCCCTTTCGCATTCATAAGTAAACAGCTTATATGCCATGCAGTTGGCCAAATTAATACAGAGATCTCAGAAAAAAATCCAGGTTTCTCACAAAAGCCATTAAAAATGGAGCTTATAAAAATACAAATTGGACTGAAATCGAATTGATCCCCATAAAAATTTAAGGTCTGCATAGTGATGCCGCGAGACAAGACGAGACGAGAAAGTGGCCTCTCTCGTCTCGTCTCGTAGGGCGAGAGAAAACTGTTCTATCGTCTCGACGAGAAGGCGCTTCTCTCGGTCGAGAGAGCCTTTACTTTCGTCTTGTCTCGTCTCGTTTCTCTCGTGATAAAACAATATCAAATTTAAATTTGATAAATACGAAACATGATAAACGGTAAAATTTGTAAGACAAAAACAAAGAATTTTTCAAGTAATTTGCGCATTAGTACCCAAATTTAGGAATTAGAAATACTTATGTATCTCTGTCTCTCCGTCTGTCACAGTCGTTTTACAAATGAAATTTGAAGTAATAATGACCGATTCCACCGTTGTGTTAAACGAAGTTTAAAATGACATTTTTACAATAACAATGTCATTTTAATCTCCGTTTAACACAACGGTGGAATCGGCCCTAAATGGCCTAGATTAGGCGTTAACTAAAAACGAAAATACTTTGTCTTGTAAGTCAGTTGGGGAGAGGGGGAAGAGGTTAAATTGGAAGTTAAAATCATTTTGTAGTATGTTTTCAAAATACAAGAAGATAGGGACATAAAACAAAAACGATGTGAAATTAGAGAAACATTATGATATTTTTGTTATAATGATATGCATTTTACTTAAGACATAAAATAAAGGGCGATACTATTTTCTAATGGGAAGTGAAGTCATGTAATACCTTATTTGAAAGATATTTTGATTATATTTATGTCCAAGCAGTTTTAATTTTTTTTTATTTTTACAAAAATTACATTCTTGATAATCCTCGTGTGCCGCAATAATCTTAGAAATGTTAGATAATGTTTGAAGAAAATTTTTTAATAAGCTTTTTTTGCCAAAAAGTTATGAAAAATTTAATACGTCAAGTGGTTTTTAAATCACCTTTGATATTCTTTAATTAATTTAGTAAATACAAGAAGCGTTTCCTTAGTAAACAATAATTGTTAATACGAGAGTTATCAAGAATGTAACTTATTAGTAAAGGCCCATAATATGTCTGTATAAGTACCAGCTACAAAAAATTGTCATTTGTGCAGTGTTAAATCCCTCTAACAGTAAAAAATTACTTACATTTATGAAAGATACTGACATTGTATGCTATTGTAAAAAAAAGCATTTATAAGGTATTATACCTCCGTTAATGAACCATTGAGGTAGAAGCGGTAAATAAAAAAAGGATTTAACGTACTTTATGAATTTATTTCATATAATTTCTGTAAAAACAAAAACCTAAATCTGTTTACATGAACGTAAAAATATATAAAATATCTTTCAAATGAGGTATCACATGACCCTACTTTCCATTAGAAAATTTAAAGCTAGTAACTCCCTCTATCTTACGTGTCTCAAATAAAGTGCATCTCGTTATAATAAAAATATAATATATCTTGAGTTTTACCTCGTTTTTGTTTTGTCATTATCTTTTTTCATTTAAAACTTAAAATAGAGGATTGTAAAATTTATAAAATCCTAATAATACAAGTATCATTTGTTACCATTTAATATACACTCACCGGCAGAATTTACCGCCCACCCAATGTTTTGTTATTTAGTTGGAGATATTTGTAATTTTGATTTTTTTTTACTTTTTAATGTCTAAGCGAAAGAATAACAGCACTGACAATTAAACATTTATTTACTGTCAAAATGTCGTGTCATATCAATTAATGTCAAAAAGTGACGAAAATCTCTGAAAATTACATAAAAATAATTGGGTGGGCGGTTAATTCTGCCGGTGAGTGTATATAGAATAGGTGTATTATAGTTAACTTTTTGACTGTCTCGAAATCTAATAAGTTAAAATTTTAAGTTACGATAAGCAATTGAAAATTTCAAATAAGCAAAGAGAAAATTGTTCGAGAGAGTCCGAGAGAGCTCGAGAATAACGAGAAATTCTCGTCGAGAGATGACACTCTCTCGTCTCGTCTCGAATCTGTTTTCGAGAGAAAATGTCTCTCTCGTCTTGTTCGAGACGAGACGAGAGACGAGAATCTCTCGTCTCGCGGCATCACTAGTCTGCACACTTCTAAGAGGTATTACTAGATCTCAATAAATTGTAGAAGACTATTTCAGAACCAACACCTTTAGGAGATAAAGCAACAGAGTCTAAAGTTTCTAACTACAATAAAGAGTTTACTGAATACAGACCAATAGAAATCAGAAATGATTATCCTAACTACCAATATGACTGAAAATAATGCGATTTTCCACAGCAAGACAGATTTGGCAAGAACTGCATAAATTGTATGACAATGCAAATGAAGAAAAAGTATATGATTTATGCTTACAAAAATATATTTGAGAGGGAGGCCAGAGACTAAAAAAATGCCCTAAGTGGCATGCTGATGGCAGCCCACCTAAGTCAAATGCAGACAAATCAAAAGCCAATATGATTTTAATCGCCACAAGTGAATGCATCAATGCTGAGTCTGATGACATTGGAGGGTATATCAATAACAGAGTAACAAACCCTATAACATACTGTTCAGAGGTACATGAAAACTTTGAAGCATTCACAACCAAACATCATGTAACGACAGCAAATAGTGAAGTTGAAGCCTTTGGTAAAGGGTCAGTAGTTCTTGAAACATTAGTCAATAACAAAAAAGACAAGTTAACCCTTAGTGAAGTGTGGTATGCGTCATAAAATAAAAAGAAGTTATTTTCAGACCTATCAGCCCGAGACAAACATCCAAATAGTCATTTTATGTCAACGTCTGTAAGATGCAGTTCAAAAGTAGAGGATAAAACCGTTCTAGAAGGATATAAAAGTCAAGATTCAGGACTATACAAGCTATAAGTTAACAGTAAACTAAATTCTACAGAATTAAACATGATATCATGTCAGTCGCAATTGCAATTAGTTCACGTACGACTAGGCCATCAGAATTAAAGGCATGTAAAAATGATCATGGAACGAGATTTTAAATTAAATATACATCTAGATAGTAAAATATGTGAGGGTTGCATCTATGGACAAGCACACAGAATGAAATTTGGAATAAGAAAGCATGCGACACAACATGAAGAACGTATACATATTAATGTATGCAGATCTTTTCTTTCCTCTATGTCGTCGATATCGATAACTATGTATTATACAAAGATGACTTTTCCAGTTTTCGTGAAATATATTTTATGAAACAAAAATCAGAAGTTGCTTCTGAATTGGAAGAGATGTTACATCAGAGCCTTAGGACATAAAGTTCCAGAACTATTATGGGACAATGAAGTAGAATTTAATAATCAAAAAGCCCAAGACCTTCTTTTCAAGTTAGGAGTTAAACAACGATTTACCATGTCTTACACTCCGGAACAAAATGGTTTTGCAGAACGAGAAAATATAACGCTTGTTGAAACAGATAGAACTCTTATACATGCTCATGATCAAATATCGTAAGGACTTTGGGTTGAAATGATAAACTAAGCTAAATATATTCTTAATCTGAGTGGTTCTTCCATAATTGAAGGGAAATCACCAATAGAGGTATAGACAGAAAAGAAATCTATCTTGAAGCGTCTACGATTATAGAAAGTACATGTTATGCCCATACCCCCAAGCAACAACAAAAGAAAATAAACAAAGACGTCATAAAAGGTATCCTAGTTGGATATGAGGGTGTAGATGGGTATCGAATATGGTGTGAAGAAAATAACAAGCTTATAAGATCTCGTGATGTAACATTCTAAGAAGAACTTCTATCAAACAGGTATGGTTTAAGTTGGAAATTAATAAAGAACGTGAAGAAGAGAAGAATAAATATGAAGAAATAAAATAAACCGTTGAAACAGAAAATAATAACAATTCGTTAGTAGATGAATCAAAAGAAGACGCAATTGAAAGAAACGTAATGGAAAATTCAGAAATCAACCAAGATGAAAAACGAAATTGGCGAGGCAAATCTAAAATTAGAATACCGCAACGATTTGACAACTTTGTTATGCCTGCGGAAGCTATATGAAAGAGATTATTGAACTATCTTCTTATCTAGAAGCTGTTTAGACAAAGAAGAGTGGAAGAAAGCCATGGAAAAGAAAATTATGTATTTGAAGGAGTAAAACCACTTCCAAGTAAATGGGCTGAACAAATCTAGATGGCTCCATTGATAAGTACAAAACTCATCTAGTAATTAAAGGATTTGCCCAGAAGTAAGGATGAGACTACAATCAAACATCTAGTCCAGTAGCTAAAACTGGAACTATAAGACATACTGAGCATTGCAGCAAATAAAATGTTAACACCAAGTCAATTTGATGTATCAATTGCCTTTCTTTATGGTGCACTCGAAGAGACTATATTCATGTAGCAGCCTGAAGGAAATAGTAATGGATCTGACAAATTATGTAAGTAGCGAAGAAGTTTATATAACAAGTGCCTCGTTGCTGAAACCAACGGGTTGTAGGCTTTTTAGAACGCTACAGATTTTTAAGAAGTAAAGCAGATAACTGCCTTTTTATTTAAATACATGGTTCAATGAAGCTGTTACTTACACTTTATGATGACCTATTGCTACCTTATGGTCCTATTGCTACGACTCACCCTGAAGAATCTTAAGATTTTGTTAAAAAGATCTATTTATTTTTTGGGAATTGAGATCGACAAAAAGGAGAAAAGCTCAATTAAAATCCACCAAAAGGCATACACACAGAAAATTTTGGAAATATTTAATATGGAAAAATGTCGACCAGTTTCAACGCCTATTATCAAAGATTTTTTTGTCAGGGTAAATTAAAGAGGAAAATGAACCTTCTTTGGAGTTTCCCTATAGACAAGCTGTAGGTAGGTTCACTCATGTACCTAATAGTAGCCATGAGACCGGACACAGCATATGCACTGGGTATTGTCTCGAGATCGCTACAAAATTCTTCGAAAGAAGATCAAACTATCAACAAGGCGTTCTGAAAAGCTACACTGATACTGGTCATGGAGGCGATATATCTACTAGACGATCAATAGCAGGTGTTGTTTGCTTTTATTCAGCAGGTGCGGTGAGCTGGTTAAGTCTAAAACAAACTTCAGTAGCTGTATCGACCACAGAATCTGAAATCGTAGCTGCCAGTGAAGCAGTTCGGGAAATTGTTTGGCTCAAACGTCTTTTAATGGAAGTTACCCAGTTAAAGGTTATTCCCGAACTTCAAATTGACAACGAAGCTGCTTTTAAGTTAGCTCAAAATCCCGAATTTCATAGACGATCTAAACATATTAGGACACGACATTTTTTTATTATAGAATTGGTATCAGAAGGAGAAATTATTGTCAAGAAGATATTGTCTCAACTCCAATTAGCCGCTATGATGACTAAATCAATCCCAAAGCCTACATTGCACAATTTCTGCTAAGGGATAGGACTAAGTGACTAAAAGAAAACAATTTAATAAGGAAAAGTCTTAAAATAGTAACAGTCATGTTTTCTCTTTGCCAGTGGCGGCTTGTGGTAATTTGAAATGGGTGTTCACTTTTTCCAATAATTTGATCACTTGTAAGTACGGCCCAAAACTTTGTACAATAGCCAATATCGCTGTTTTTATTATTATTTGAGTTTGTATTAAATGTAGTTATTATCAACATCATACTATTTTCAAGCACTATAACTAATAATAAATGAATATTTTAGTTAGACTGATATTTGTTTTGTTTTTAATACATTGAAAACCACCTATAAACATTATTAGTTAACTGATTTTTCTTCAAAATTTGAGATTATTTTTAAATATATATAAGGTTATGTAGAAAGCTTGACATTGATTTATGTGTAAAAAATATTATATGAAACTTTACCTACCATTTTTCAGTTTTTATTGTAAATTTAATCATTTTCACATTTTGTCACACATGTCAAATAAAAAATATATTTTTTAAATACCTTTTAAAATAATAACTTTTAAATAAAATAAGAACTAAAATATTTTAAATGTTTATTTTATGAGATCAGTTCCATCACAATACATACTATTACACAAATACAAACTAGAATAAAAATATATAATGCCTGGCATTCTAAATGATACTTTTCGCAGTTTAACAGACTCCCTTAACTACCCATTTTCTACCAGATTGTTTTCACAATCAATAGGCCTCATCTCCTTATAGGGCTTGATTTTTACTAAAAATGTTCATATCGCTTTTCATTTTTGATTTTTTGTTTTTAATTTTAATTTTAACCCCCCTTAAATCCTTTTAAATTATAGACATAATGCAAAAACATGCTTACCTAATATAATCAGTGTCAGGTTTTTGCTCGATTCATTGGGTAGTTCAGTAGTTTAATAATAATAATAAAAAAAGTGTTTTTTAATTTTTGCTGATAAATGAGATAATTCCCTAACACCCGTTTTTGTCCTTTCTGATTTAGTATTTTCATTGTTTGCAAAAACTAAACAAGGAAAACAAAACAAAGCATGTTGTTTATCACACCCGCACAACCACGAAGTTTTTTTATATTGTTCAATCTTAAAAGTATGTTTAAACTTTCTATTTCTTATGACACATTCTTGAACAATGTTTATCTCTGATCGAGGTGGGCCATTCTTTTTTATAAGCACTCGATTCTCGAAATTATGTCTATTTGTTTTTATAAATTTCACCAAATACGATTCCATCGTACATAAACACTAGTAAATTCACACAGAACCTAAAACCAGTACAGCCAACCTCAAAACAACGAAAATTCGGTTCACGGAACACAAAAATCCATAAAAAGTATAATTTGTAAAGGGATCTTGTCTCACTTTCTTCTTTTATATATCGATAAACAAGGATACAAATATATTCAGGTCCATATTTATAAACAGAACTTAGCTGAGTCGGAGTTGGGTAAGTCGTCCTTGAACTAAAATAAAAATTCGGTTACAACGTCTCTAAAGTTCCAAGTAATTCCGGTGTCACACTGGAATTTAGAGATGGATATTAGAAAATCTGTAAGTGTTAAGTAGGTACATTTACGGATTAGTACTCATCTCTAAATTCGCACGATATAACCGATCCCCAGGTAGACGGAATGACAGTTTGTTTGATTTGGTACAGTGTTGACAGAATATGTTTTTGTTATGTACCAGATTTTTTGAATTATATTTGCAGTGACATCTAATTTATTAAAGAGGAAAAAAAGGGGTTTTTATAGATAACGAACCCAAGCAAGGAACACAATATATTTATATATATTTTACACGTGAACACTGCCTCAAGCAAAATGTACTACATCTAGTACAATTGTGAATTTTACTAGACTGGCAACACTGGTTTGGCAACCTTGTTTGTGAGCGGCGCGCCAATTAATGAGTTCTTTTGACGTTTGAAGGATATGTTGGCATGTTGTTTTCTCTTTTTAACTTTATGCATTCATCAAATCGTCTCACTCATGTTAGACTCACACATCATAATGCGCCACAGATACAGTATACTTAGGTATTCTATGCCACAGAGACGCGATCAGCCAGAAGGCAATGATGTACCAAAAAATATAGATTAACACGTATAAAAATAAAAATATTAAAATTAAATTTATATTTTTATGTTATTTATGTAATTTTAAAATAATGTGTTTTTATTAAATTTAACTGGGTGTTCACTGCACAAATGAACCAATGGAGAAACCGCCCCTGCTCTTTGCGCTAGCTCGTTACCTAGTTGAAAATAAAATTACATTATTTTGTATATTGAATGTCGGTAACCTTTTAAATAAAAAAGTTAATTTAAATTTGTATTCATTAAGTATTCGTCTGTTGGTTCAACTTCAAGAAAATGATTATTACAGAATTACATATTTTGTTTTATATTTCAAGACTATCGACCCCTAATTTTGACCTTTTTCCTGTACTCCTAACAACTTTTATGGTTATGAATGGCAATCAATAATTTTTTATATCCAAATCACGTTTTAGATTATGAACTTTCTGACGAAATATCGATTTTCGCATCATACCACTAATATCTCTTGTTCAGAACTTTTATAATCCATTATAAAACAATGGAAACTTTTACTAGAGTTAGATGGAGTGAATAAAGATATTTTTTACAAATACCTACATCAAGTACCTAATCAGTTTTCAGCATCAAATAAATTAATTTGAACAGACTAAATGAAATATTACAATGATAATATTTAAAAATTTTTTTTATATTCAATTTTAATCGGTTATAGTCTAATATTTTGTTTTTGTTTTAGAGACTGGCTGTATATTCTGAATCCTAAATTACTTATTTAAGGATGGTTTTATTATTTTGTATATTCAAGATATGGAGTGATCTTAAAGCACACTGTATAGTTTTCATATTTAATAATCGCCATTGATTTTATAGTGACGACTACTTTATTAATAAAATTACTAACTCAACAAATTTTTTTTATTAAACATATTTGCTATTCCTAAACTGGAATTTTCGCATACAAGTTAGTGGCTTTAAAAACAAATGTAACTAGTTAGAAAATTCCACAGGATAAAATTAGTATACATTTAATTTAAAGTTAAGTCAACACTATTAATTGCATAAACCAACCATCTTTTAACTAACCAATTAAAAAATATGTTTATCATTTCTTTGATGTCAACTTTTTTTATAACTGCAGCATTAATTATTTTTTTCAATGAAATGGCTGTTGAAATATGCATACAAAATCCTGGAATGTACTTCTAATGATATCATTAAAAACGCGGAGAAACTTAAAATAAAACAAGAGAATTGTCAACAGTTGGCAGCGCGTTTTGAACTACTAGTTATTTTACGGAAGCGAATTGGAAAGTCAGCTCAATTTGCTACTTTTTGAAAAAATATCTTTTAATAGATACTCTGTCAGACGTCTTTTGAGAATATCAAGACTCATTTAATCTCTGCTCCAATTTTATCATGTCCCAAGTTCGAAGTGCCATTCTTTCTTCAAACAGATGCTAGCGACTATGGCTTAGGCGCTGCGCTCTCTCAGCAGCATGAGAATGGAGAGAAAGTAATTTGTTATCTGTTAAGATCTTTGACCAAGGCAGAGAGGAAGTATACTACTACGGAGAAGGAGTGTTTAGCCGTCCTCTTCGCGATAGAACGATGTCGTCCGTGGATCGAGAGTTCCAAGTTTACGGTTGTAATGGACCATTATAGCTTGAAATGGCTAAAATTAAGGACCCTGTAAGTCGTATCGGTAGATAGGCTCTCCGTTTACAACAGTACGACTTTGAGGTCGTCCATCGCAAAGGCAAGGAACATGTAGTCCCAGATGCCCTTTCTCGTGCCGTACCTCCCATAGATTGTATTGCTCTTCCCGATCCAAATGATGGACCGCCGGATAAGTGGCTACATACCATGTTGACAAGAGTACAACAAAACCCCAACAAATTCCCTTTATGGAGAGTTGAGGGTACATATCTTTTCAAGAGGTTCCCAGATCGCACACAATATCACAAAGAGTGGTTAAAGGTTGTATCGGGCACGGTGGTGTAGCGGTCTATCGCGCTTATATTTATTTATAGGCAAGTTTATGAGTCTGAGACTGCTGGGTTTCGAATCCCAGACCAGACCATGTGGATTTTTAATTAAATTGCATGGTTCGGTTTAGGATTTGATGTGTGGCGTATTAATAGAAATTCAATTTCTGTTGATATGACATGCAGATTAAAAAAATTCGCCATACATTACCGTCTCGATGATGGTGGGTGAGGTTTTCCGGGTTTTCCTCACCTGTAAGTCAAATGGCACCATCAATCATCTTTAAGTCGCCCCGGAGCGCCACGGCAAATAATAATAATAGCCGTCCCTTTCCCCGGACAAGCTCAGCTTTTGGGGTTAAAATTCACTCGTAAGGGGGTGAATTAGGGAGATTATTATTATTATTATTATTATAACAGCGCAAGGAGGTGATCAAAAAACATGATCCACACTTAAGTTGTTACATGGGTATTTTTAAAACCTTGAGCCGAATATCCCCATCCTTTTACTGGCCCAAGATGAAACATGATGTAGCTCGAAATGTTAACCGCTGTACAGTTTGTATACAGAATAAACCTGGGCAACGAAAAACAGCAGCACAAATGTTTCAAAAATCACCTCTGTCACGCGCCCCTTCTAACTCCTTAGTATCGATATTATGGGTCCCTTGCCGAGATCATCTTTAGGAAATTTTTATATTTTAGCCATATGTGATTGCTTTAGCAAATTTTGTCTTTTATTTCCAATAAGATCAGCTACCACTCCTCCTATTATCAAGCTTCTAGAAGAAAGGGTAATTTTAGTATTTAGTGCTCCAAATCGAGTAATAACCGACAACGGTGTACAATTTAAGTCGAACGCATTTTATTTCTTTCATAGAGGAATATCAGATAAAACAAGTATTTACGGCCAATTACCATCCTCAAAGCAATCCTGTGGAGAAAGTAAATCGTGTGGTGAAAGCCATGTTACGTGGCTACGTAGGTGGAAGTCACCGGACATGGGATAAAAACCTCTCAAAGATAGGTTAGCCCCACGTTGGGGCGCCTAATTTGCCACGACCTACGTGAGCAAAAGAAAGAGGGATTAATGCGAGATAACCCTTTGGGGATGCTTATCCCACTTTTAAAAATTGACTTGTTTCAATTAATAGTTCAATCGAGAGAGGGTCGTAGATATTGTGTTACGAGGCAGTTTACCTAGAGTTGCCTATTATTACTTGGGCACAGGCCAGTTCTACCAATTAAAGTAAAATAATTTCTGACAGTATATCTATGGTTTTTATGGTTATGTTAAAAGATTATAAATAAACGTGGTTTTCAGAAAAATAAATGTTTTAATTTGAATCTTTTAAACAAAATGGTAAGTAACGAAATTTACAGCTGGCGTAACGCTTTGAATAGATATCTCTCCGGGCCGGTTTACAGTTAATATATACAAATAAATCAGGTTATATAAAAATAATATGTACAATTTTATTTTTTTCAGGATATCCCTGAGCACTGAGGGTGGGAAATGTCCTGCTAGGTTCAATCCTAGGAGTGTTTTCAGCTGGCATTATTTTAATAAATTAAACTATTTTACCTGGACGTCAAATAAATACAAACGTATGTCAATGCTTGATTCGTCTTATTCCGAGGGTGTTTGTGTCGTCCTATCAGCCTATTGGCCTCAAATGGTAAGCTTAGGTTCTATTGACTTCCGTTGTATGATTTAAGTTCTATTTTAGATAAGTGCGGTTAAAGAGGTTACCTCCAGGGACGTAAATGGTAACTGGGTATATAGTAGTAGTATCCAACAGTTGAATCCTCCACAAATATAACTAACTTGTCTCCAAATAATGTCCAGATACACGAATACGTTCCAATAACAGAATACGAAATATTAAACGAAAAGCGCAAATTAAGAAATAAAAGAAGGAAAAAGGTCTGAAATATACAAAATACTAGTTTAGTTATAAAATACAATAGGAAAATGCAAATAAGTGATGGTTTAAGATTGTACGTTACCTGAAGATGAAATGTGGCCCTATTTAATGTGAGTTTTGTTTATATAGAAAACCAAATCCTCTTACGAGTTTACTTAAGTTACCAACCAATGGTAGCTACCGCTAGCTCGCGGAGGCAATTCTGGTAGCTCTCACAACGATTTTAATTTAAAAAATACAAACTGCAAAAATCAGAGAAGCTTCCAAAAATTCCACAAAAAATCTAATTGTCATAATATTAAACATAAACAGCGGCAACGTTGCGGTGAGCGATCTGCCGCTGACGCCATCAAGCTAGAATCGGCTAGAACCGACCAGCCGGACTATCGCGTTAGTGTTCGAGAACGATCAGGATTGCTTTGAACGGGATAAATACGCACGGCGCGGCGACATTGCGCTTAGTTTAAAACTGAACGCGTAGCCAACATCCAGCGGTTAGGTTAGTAGAGAACAACAAAAAATAATATTAAGGCAAGCACTTATAAGAAGGTAAAGACATACCACTTTCATTCGGAATGGGAAGAACAATACTTTTTTACAGAAGTTAAAGATAAAAATGTGTGTTTGTTATGTAATACTTCGGTCTCCGTTGCTAAAAAAGGAAATATTAAAAGACATCATAAAACTGTACATTCTAATTTTGAAAAATCATTCCCACTACATTCTGCCGCCAGAAATTAGAAACTGAAACAGTTAAAAAAGCAGTTAATTGGACAACAATCAATATTTTTAAGAACAGTCGACAAAAATAAGCCTGCAACTGAAGCATCGTACCGTGTGTCCCAGATAATTGCACAAAAAAAGAAACCTTATAAAGACGGGGAAATGATAAAACAGGCGTTTTTAGAAGCTACTGATTCGTTATTTGCCAACTTTAGAAATAAAGACGAGATAGTTTCAGCTATAAAATCTATGCAACTTTCTGCTAATACAGTGATGAAACGTGTAGAAGTAATGAGCAATGATATTTTTTACAGTTAAAAACTGACTTAGATAACTGTGTTTATTTTTCACTTCAACTGGATGAATGAACAGATGTCGTTGACACTGCCCAGATGGTGGTGTTGGTCAGGATGGTTTTTGTGATTTTACGATTACAGAAGATCTTTTGAAGTTTATTCCACTGAAAGGACACAATACTGGACAGAAGTTGTTTTCTCATTTAAAAAATATTATTTCTTCTAAGAAAATTCCAATATCGAAAATGGTAGGCTTGACAACCGATGGCGCTCGCTATGGTGGGTTGTGATAAGGGTCTGGTGGCGTTATGTCGTAAAGATGAAACTTTTCCGCAATTTCTCTGTTACCACTGCATTATCCATCAGCAAGCATGAAACTGGTGGTAAAAATTGTGAACAAGATTAGAGCTCAAGCGTTACAAAGAATATTATTCAAAACCTTGGCCGATGAAGTTGACTGTCAATACGGGGACCTACTCCTTCACTCTGAAGTCCGATGGTTAAGTAGAGGACGGGTTCTGAAACTTTTAATGATGTCCTATCTGGCATAGTTCAATTTTTCAAACAACGCGACGAACCGACTCCGGAACTAGAAAATTCAATCTGGCTTAGAGATTTTGGTTTTCTCGTGGACGTTACAGAGAAATTAAACGAACTTAATTTGCAGCTTCAGGGGAGAGACAAAGAACTAGCGGAAATGATTTCTGATATAAAAGCATTTATCAAAAAGTTGGAGTTTTGGGAACAAAACCTAATTAACAGCGATGCCAAGCATTTTCCTATTCTTTCAGAAAAAAATATCTCAAAATCCATTAGAACCCTATGACAGCAAATATCATGTAGAAATAGTTTCTACCCTGAAGAATAACTTCAAAAATCGTTTTAAGGATTTCAACGAAATGGCTTTAGTAGCGCAGTTTGTTGTTTCACCCTTTATGGAAATTGATATCCAACAGTTTGCAACTTGTGTTATGCAGAACTTTGGCGAAGACATCGCTGCAACAGAAATGGAAGTAATTGAGTTTCAAAATGATTTAGCCTTAAAATCGTTAGTCTCAAGTACAAAATGTATCTGGCCTATTGTAAGTAAAGACAAATATTCAGTTTTATGCCGTGTTGCCTTGAAAGTGAAAGCATTATTCAGTTCAACCTATTTGTGTGAATCTTCTTTTTCCAATATGAAGTTTATTAAGAACAAATATCGCAATCGACTTACAGATGAACATTTGGATAATTGTATTCGAATGGCTGTATCAAATTATACTGCAAACATTAAAAAAATTATCGATGAGTCTGAGTGTCAGCCTTCTCATTGAACGTGCTTTTTTATTTTTCAATGTTTATGTTCATGATAGTGCGTTACTTTTTTGTTGTTATTATTAACTATTTTTAAATCTTACGTGGCATGCCGTTGTGGCTGGATAAAAGTTTGTGTTTATTTTTCAAACACCTTCGTTTGGTAGGTAGGAATGTATCTATGAACAAGTACGTACTAGTAATATGAGTTATTTTGTTATTAGTTTATTATTAGTACCTATGTATTATGTATTACCAGTTAAATAGTAAAATAAATACATATAATGATAAATTAACTGTGGATTATTTCATTTACGTTGCGTTACGTGGCTTCCGTGTGGGTAGCTCGCTGTTTATTCCAAAATTAACAAAGTAGCTCAATACATTGAGAGGTTGGCGACCACTGGTATAAGTAAATATATTTTCATTTGATATCTTTTCTAGTACATGAATCCTTAAAAAAAGTTCCTCAAAAGCACATGCTACTTAAAAGTGTACCAGAAAAGTTATGATAGCAGGATATGCCTAAAACAAGTTAAAATGACCTCCACAGGAAATAATATTAAATCATGTCAGGTAACTTAAAAATACATAAATAGCCAATTTCTCACAAACCTAATTCCAAGAATTTCCAGATTATCTGGGGTTTTAATTATTGAATTTTCCAAAATATAAAACAACTGTCTAAAGTGAATGACATAATAAATGTAAATAAACAAAAGAAAATAAACCTGAAACCATTCATCTAATTCAAATCGTTTCTATTTTCTTTTAGACTTCTAGTACCTAACTACAAATTATTCGAGGAAATATTGAAGAATATACAACACAGAAAACCAGAACGCATCTACATAGCACTAAAGAAGTATCGGACAAAAAGTTAAACTTCTTTTGCAAACAATTTGGGAAATGGAATGATTAAGGTATATTTTTATTCTAGTTATCAAATAGAATATGAGGAATGGACCTTCAATCATTAAAAGAAACTTTTACTCAAAGCTAGTATATTGAATGTTCTTTTTAATAGATTTTATTAAAAATTAAGGATATAATTTAATTAATAGTTAAAAGTCAATACTATTTTATTTATTATGGTAAAAGCATCTCAATATTTCTTTTGAATTTTGAACCGTAACAACTCATGCTTACTTATTTTTTTTATTTTATATTTTTATCGGCACAAATACATCCTAATCTCATCGAAGCCACTCTTGTGACATCGTGTAGAAAGAACGAAAATTCAATTATACTAGAATACATTTCTAAACGAAGAACCGATAAAGCTGTGATGAGATTAGAATTTCTGTTTGCGCTGACGAGTGTCGAATTTTTCTTTGGTTTGTTTTCACTTTGGTGATATGGGGGTGTATTTTTCATAATTTCGTAGTAGGAATTTGGAAATATTCATTTTCATATTTTATAAAATTGCTTTAATATAGATATTTATGTAAAGTCATTCTTAGTCTCATTCTCCTTGATATTTTCTCTCTGGCGACAATCACACGCCTCCGCACGGTTGGAATAGAACCTGATGTAGGATTTGGTAAGGCGAGAAGTCGTTTTTAGCAGGAGGTGCTCGATAAGCTTCCGCTGCTTCCATAAGCCATATAAAGTTATAACAGAACAAATAGCCGGAAGTGGCAGATACTATTTACTATTCATATCTACACTGACAGTTCTAAAACAAAACAAGGCTGAAGATGTGAAATATACTCTAGATCCTTAAATCTAAACATAAAATTGCTATTGCAGAATTCAATATCCAATAAACTGTGTAAATTTTGTTACATTTAAAATTATCAAGTTTACTTTTGGATGATTTTTGGAAAAGGGGGATGTAGTAAACACCCTCAACACTCTTAGATTTTGGTCCCAAATACCCTAACAACAGGATTTCATCTGAATTAATTTTTAGGTTACTCTTGTTTTCTAAAAAAGTAGGGGAGGAAATTTTTGTACCAAAGCGTTCGATTTTTGGTCCAATAAAGTACCCGCACAATAATATTTCTTCAATTTCATTCCTAAGTCCACTCTTGGCGACTTTTAAAAAAAAAATAGGGGGATGCAAAGAATTTCAAAAACCTTCCCTTTTAGTCACATTTTATTTTGAGTCCACTCCTGACGGTTTTTTGAGGGGGGGGACGAGATGGGTCTGACTCGACTCTAACTTTGGTCCCATACATCATTCGCACAATAAAAATATGAAATTTTTATTTTGGGGTTACTACTGAGGCTTAATTTATCAAATAAATGTATTAAAAAAAAACAAGAAAAATAAAAAATTCACATTATCATATTAAAGAAGTTCTTATGACGGTTATACTACAATTAAAAATGACTCTAATGAATCTAATATTGAACCTCAGAATAGTTTTGAATCATTAAGAGGAGAAGCCTTACATATATTGGTACTAGTAGTATTTTGATAGAATACCTGATTAAGGCGCGAATTACTTCTCAGAATATGCGAAAGTTTAATAGATTAATAATGAAAATGTCTAATTCATTATTGATAAGTTTGTGTAAGATTGCACTATTCGTCTTCTGAGGAATGCTTTTCGGTGGATAGTTATCATCAATAGCTTGACAGACAGCTTTGTAGAAACGTCTTTGTATGCAATTGAAGATATCTATACATTATAAATGGGATTCCAGATAACTATACAAATATACAATCGTAGAATAAAGTAGATTCATTGTAAAAAAATCTTTAAACATTCTCATGTTTTGGATTACAAACCCTAATAAACGATAATCACTAGCAGTGATTTTGGCAATGTGAGCATTAAAAGTAAGTTTAGGATCAAAGTAAACACCAAGATCTCGTATAAGTTCTGGACGTGTTAGAACAACATTACGTAATTTGTAATAATATGTTATTACCTGATCTTTTCTACAAAATGACATAACCTTACACTTACTGGCATTGAGTGGTAATTCATTCTCTGAGCACCATTCATCTAATAAATCGATATCTTTCTGAAGTTTAGCACAATCATCAGTAGTTTTAATCTCATAAATCAATATTAGATCATCAGCATATAGAATACTTGTAACGTTGATGTTTTTAACTATATTAATAATAAATTGGATGAAAAGGAGTGGTCCTAAAACAGATCCTTGAGTTACCCCAGAAGTTTGATTAAAATTATGTAATCTGTGTCCCAGGCATAAAAAATAATGAAGACGTTTCGATAAATAAGATTTTAAAAGTACTAGCAAATTAATTCCCATGCTTTCTAATTTAATAAGCAGTAGTTTATGATCAATTCTGTCGAAAGCTTTTAGTTCAAGAGCCAGTGACACACATTTCATTAAGTGTTTGATGCACTTTGAAATTTTGTAATTTGGAATCATTTGGATGGAAAAGCAGATATACCTGTGTTGGCTTGACCCACCCCGCTACACCAGGTACTGCGCATAATAGAAAGAGGTCGTAAAATATGACCCAAAAAAAGTGTTTGATTCACGCTCAAATTTTAATAGCGTCTTAATTAAATATAAAAAAAATTAATTCCAAAAAGGCAGACACTTTTTCCGGGGTTTAATTGCCAGCCAACATAAAAAAAGTCTTATTGCTGATCACCCTACAGCTGTATCGGCCGTTCATACAAGGGAAGTTCAACCAACTTGACAAAATAAAATTGACACTAATGACATAAGAAATCGGGTCACATAAAGAGGTTGTTTTTTTGTTAAATTTTTAATTTTTCTTATCTACTTTTATGTCGTTTAGATACCATGTTGTACCCGTAATGTAAAAAAGACTTTTTATTTTAGGGTATTTTACATTTAAAGGTTGAAAACATTTGTCACTATCAGTTGTGGAAAATATCAAAACATAGGCGTAGCAGTGCATTTTATTTTTTGTTGTTAATAGTCTATTTGTGTTTCTCCCGCTTTATCAAACATTTTTTTTATTTGGTTTTATTTATTTATGTCGATTGCAAAATGCTGCTGCAACGAATACAAGTTCTATACAATATACAACCAACATACAATACTAGTTACATTATGCCCATATATGGTTACGCCTGTGTTCTACCAACAACATAATTGACAGCTGACGATGACAAAATGTTTCAACCTTTAAATGTAAAATAACCTAAACTAAAAAGTCTTTTTCACGTTACGGGTACAACAAGGTATGCAAATGGCATGAAAGTAGATAGGGAATTCCATAAAGCATACTAAAAAACAGCCTCGTTTTGTGACCCGATTTCTTATGTCATTAGTGTCAATTTTATTTTGTCAAGTTGGTTGCACTTCCCTTGTATGAACACGAGATGCTAAATGCCACTGGTGGCTCCATATAATGCGCATGCTCCACATACTTTGATTTTCTTTTACTATACGGAGAATGGTCGCACTGCGCAGCTTTCTGAGTGCCTTTTAAAAGGAGATAGAAAACTCCGCCATTTTGAACCCTTATTACGTGTTGCCTACATCTTGGCGCAATATTTTTAATAGGTGCGTTTTAATCATCCGCTTCTGCTTCGGAATTGTCGGTTTTCTTGTTTTAATCTGACAGGTTAAAACGACTAAACCGACAATTCCGGAAGCAGAAGCGGATGATTAAAACGCACCTGATATTTTGCTTGCTGCTGTCAGTGTCAGTGAATATTATTTTAGAAGTCACAGTTTATTGCTAAAGAATCAGTTAGCTCACTCGGACCAGTTGAAAGTTCCAAAATAACATCCACCCCAGGGATACAAATTCAGGATACGCAGAAGACTGCTGTTTTATTATAGGCGGTTGTCATATATTGTATTATCCGAGTTGCACAGTGTATAAACTGAAACATTGAGATCCAAAGTGCTGACGCAGAGTGAGCGATCTGATTCTTTAGCTGTAAACTGTGTCACAGGGTTCAAAATGGCCGCGCCCTATGTTGGGAGTGTCGGACCTCTCTCTTGCCTCGTATAGTAATCAAAGTATGTGGCATGCTCGCTAAATTGTCATAAGAATGATGTAAATATACGCGGCAAAGTTTAAAAACATATAAAAGGAATCTTTTTACGTATTTCAATAATTGTCAGATACAAAAATGAAGGGACTTTTAAAAACTGTTAATACAGTAAGTAAGGATATTAAAAATAGGTGTTTAAATAGTTTTTTAATGTATTTAAATAATGGAGGGCGTTTTAAAAATTATGAATGCAGTAAATAGAATATTCAAAATAAGTGATTAAAATGTTTTTAATATAAATAACTGGTATTTCGAATTTTTTCTTAATAAAACGAATAATGCGATTTTACTTTGTTATTTTTACAGATAAACTTAATGTTTCTTTAATCATATTTGTAGTAGATAAGCCAGATTTGTGGTTATCCGACAAGGCCAATAATGATCATAACGTTTTGTTTAGGAAAATAAATAAAACACAAAAATATGGTGTACCTTATGTACCTATATTTTTAAGAAGTTTATAATCTTATATATCTATATCATATATAGGTAGATATATAAAAATAATAATATAATTACTGAAAATAAAAATAATATTAAAAAAACATAAATAAAGTAGTGTATTATTGAAATAAAATGAAAAATAAGGTGTTCATATGTAAGTATATCTATTCCACCTATATATGCCTACGATTAATGTCAAAACAATGGCTAATTATAATTACAAATATAGGACAAAATAATTCAAAATATAATCCCAGCTAATGAACTTCTACATTTATATACTAATTGCAAATCCAATATTTACTATAATATAGATTCTGTGGACTTTAAAACTTCTATTATTACCACCTTATTACATAATACATAGGTGTGCAGATTTTTAAAAAATCGTTTATTTTTTCTTTTTTATTACTGTGGTGGAAATTTTTCTCATGAACACCTTCCGCTTACGGTTGGCATCTAGTGTGAGGCTCACAGCTTGCTTTGTTTAGAGCACATGTCACTAAAAACAGCACATAGATCCTATTGTTCCACCCTGAAATTGCCTGTAATTACAACTATTATACCAAGAATTTATTTCTTTTGCAATCTAAACAAAAATAATCCTAACAGTAGAAAAAAACCCCCATAAAGTACCCTTCCGATGCTCTGACTGTAGAAAATCTAATCAGCTCATTTCAGAATAAAAAACCTTTAGTTTAGAATTTGATGTTATTCTCTTTATCAATTTTTGAGTTATCGTGGATGCAGATAGACAATATCGCAAAAATGATCAAAACGGGGAACAATATTTTTATTGGGAGCTTTATTGCTGCTGTTCTTGAAGACAATCATATTTCTGTAATTTAACAAATGTCTGATTTACTTTAACAAATAACAATTTTTTGATTTAGTTTTTATTTGACTATTTAATAAATTAACAAAAATATATGTTATTAAAATAATATATCCATTAACCCAAATAAGATGAGATCATTTTGTCAATACCTTTTGTTTTTAGTAAAGATATTCATCTCTTTTAACTTTCCAAGTACCTAGACTGAAACGTTTTTCATAAAAAATGGTTCCTAGAGACAGACTAATAGTTATAAATCTATACATTTTCATTAAAAAACTTCCATGAATTTCATTAGGTATATTTACGCACTACAAATGTTTCGATATAAGCCATAATCATATTTGGAATGTTAATTTTAAACTTGTGACTATACCTAATAAAATTACCTATATAACCAATAAAAACAAAGATTTTTATTGAAAATATATATTATGTATAATAATAATATAGTCAAATTATTAAAAAAATATGTTATTGTTATTACAATAAAACCCAATAGTATTATTTTACCTGATTTTGTATACACCCACAATGCAAATAATTTTGAAGCTATTAGGTAGTAGACCCTTCATTCACTTTTGAAATTCTCAAGTGTTGCAAATCTAGATTGTGACCATAATGTATATTTTGAAAGGGTACATATACTGCGTATTCTCATCATCTCTTAGCTTTATATGACTTGTGCAACAACAAGCAATAACATCTAATTTACAAAACTTCCGTGACTTTTCAACAAGCGACTTCATAGTTCTGAGCATTGCTTTTACCTGTTAAATTTGCATTAAATGTTTTAAACAACTGAACATTATTCATCTTATCTGTTTTTGTTAAATTGTGGTTATAATAAATAACATTTCCTCCACTACTTTTCTACGTTCTAGCTATAGTGTAGATATTAGTTACACTTATATTAACCATTTCAAAATTGCTTTTCCAGCTTTCAAATATTGGTGCTTAAAAAATCATATTGGAATAAAAGGAAAACTTTTACCATTTTTATTTGCAAATACAATATCCTGTAATTGTGAACTTACCGTATTAAACTTTCACTTTTTTGGTAGGATGAGTTAGGTATTGCAGTCCTGTTTCTGTTTCCAAACCTTGTACTTCTCGACTATGTCTATTTAAATTGAACTTCTTAGAAAACAATTTCTCACAAACGGAGTATTACAACATTCCATTTTGATAAACAAAAATTATCACTCTTCTAGAATGAACAAAGGAGAGAATGACAAGTTAAAAACGGCGCCAATCTTGATGACACATTTAGCGAGCATGTGCATTATATGGAGCTACCAGTGGCATTTAGCATCTCGTGTATGAACGGCCGATACAGCTGTAGGATGATCAGCGATAAGATTATTTTTATGTTGGCCGGCAATTAAACCCCGGAAAAAGTGTCTGTCTTTTTGGAATAAATTTTTTTTATATTTAATTAAGACGCTATTAAAATTTGAGCGTTGAATCAAACACTTTTTTTGGGTCATATTTTACGACCCCTTTCTATTATACGCAGTACCTGGGGTCCCGGGGTGGGTCAAGCCAACACAGGTATATCTGCTTTTCCATCCAAATGATTTCAAATTACAAAATTTCAAAGTGCATCAAACACTTAATGAAATGTGTGTTACTGTCTCTCCGGCTATTTGGAGAAATCAGTGTAGATTACATCTATTTGACTTTTCCTATCAAATGTCTCAGATATTAGCTGATTTGAAATAATTATTTGCCTGAGTTTAAAAGAGAGGTGATTATGGATAACTATTTCAAATACCTTTGAGAAATTATTTAAGATTGTTATTGGTCGATAGTTGGAAATGTTCTTCTTGTCATTTTTTTTTTTATTGGAGAATTATAGGAGGTCTTCCAACAATTTGGAAAATAATTATTTTTTAAAATAAGGTTGAAAATTACAGTTAAAGGTTTTGTTAAAATTTGTGCAAAATCTTTAATTAGATACGCAGGTATGTTATCGATTCCAGCCGTCATTTTAAGTTTTAACTTTTTTTAATATCTCTTCCTCGGAAACACAGGTTATGTTAATTACAATATTATTGTTTGACTCTATTTTTTCAATATTTATAGGATTAGGAATAGTGTAATTGGTGTAATTCGCTGTGAAAAAGTCCGCGAAAATATTTACTAAATCCTGGGGGTGCTAAGCTAATGACCAGAACGAGATGGGATCATGTTTTACGTTTTCCTCTGAGGATCTTAAAAAAGTTCCGTAGGCCGTTTTGATCTTTTCTTTAATATCAGATCTGCAAATAGTGAATTTAGCGTAATTATAATCATTTTTTTGGCTTTATATTGTTTCCATAGCTTATGTTTAATTTTAATTGTTTTGATAATCTCTGCGTTATACCTCTGTGGGTAGTGTACTTTGGTTGATCTTTTCTTTGGAACACGTAACTCAAAAATTTTATTTAATTTTTCATATAACAGCGTTACACTGTCATTCATATTGTTACAATTACTTAGAGAGGACCAATCAGTTTCAAATATACTTTGATACAATCGAGGACAGTTTGCGTTTTTAAAAGTATAACCACAGGAGGCTATTGGAGCTACATATTTGTTATGTTCAAAAGGTATTTCTAGTGAGGGCAGGGTGGTGACTGTTAGTTGGAAGTAGAACGTCTATGGCTTTCTCTAGTTTACATGAGCTTACATTTGAAAAAACTAAATCAAGTAAACGACCATTCTCGTTCAGTACTTCATTATATTGGTTGAGATCGTAAAATTTTTGGAAGTTTATTAACGATCTTAAGGGATTTAATTCTGCTGAATAGTTGTAGGAAGCGAAGTCTTTAATATTAAAGTCGCCAATAATTAATAATTTATTATTGTATAAATTATTTAGTAATGTGATACCTGCTAATAGGAGTTCAACATAATTAGTAGTAACCTGAGGGAGGATATAAATATTAAGAATAAATAAATTGGAACCTTTAGACTTTAATTTCACTGAAATTATATCGATAAAGGGTAAATCCTGAAAGGTTGCAATGTGTTCTAAGTCATTAAAGGACGCCGAGAGTTCTTTTCTAACAGCCAATAAACATTTTCCACCCCTCGTGTTATTGATTATTTGATATGGTATGTCTGATCTAAAGATGTCACAATCGTGTGTGTTCATAAATTCAGAATTACCGATTGAATCAGCGAGCCAAGTTTCAGTGAGAGCCATTATGTCATATTGTATCGACTTAGCAGAATTGATGTAAAGATCTTGAGTTTTTGTTCTAATACCTTGCAGGTTTCGGTAGTAAATAGTAACAGAAGTTGAATTTGGTGACTTTTAGAGTATTATGATGAATAGAGACATCTCATTACCTGAGTTTGAAGTATACAATTTAATACTTTGGCTATTCAGTGAAATTTTTTTTGCATGACTGGGTGTCGCCCTAACACAATGATGTGTATATTTTTTAATGTTCTATATTTCTCTTACCGTTGGTTTCGCTTAAGTAAATTTTATTCATTCTACACATTTTTACTGTTACTTGTTGTTTTTTAACCGACTTCAAAAAAGGCGGAGGTTCTCAATTCGTCGCAATATTTTTTTTATGTATGTTCAGCGATAATTCTTTAACACGGTATTCGATTTTAATTATTTTTTTTTTGTTAGAAAGGGGGTACTTCAGGAGTGATCCCATATAAATTTGGTCAAAATCTAATAATTAGATCCATGAGAAAATCCTCAAACTCTTCATTCTTATCTATGTTTAGCGATAATGCTTTACCACCTTGTCCGATTTCAATGATTCATTTTTTGTTAGTAAGGGGGTACCTCATGGGTGATCCCATATTAATTTGGTTAAGATGTTGAAGTCGGTTTTTTTAAATTCTTTTCTTACAGGCCTAATGATCGTTAAGACTATGAGTTTACTTTTCCATAACTATTAATCAGGTATATTATTTTTGAGAATAGATGATTTTTGTCATAAATCAGTTTTACAATAGTAATCCAAATTTCAACCACAAAAATTCGACGAAATCTTTTTACGAATATATCAAAACGCCCATAAAATAATAGCTGTTGAATAAATGATAGTAGCGGATAAAAATCACGTACTTTAGAAGTAATGCGCCATACAGTATTTTGAATTATTTAGAGAAAAATATTATATGGTTCAGCAATAACAATAAATTGTTTATTTGAGGCAGGAGCGTACCATATAAATTTTTATTAGATAATTAAACATAAAATAAATGGAACTGAATTTTTAAATTTTAGCGCTATAAAGATGTATCTGAGTGAAATGTGCATACGTTAACTGAAGATGCTAAACCCATTATTAATGGATTAGCATATATTATTACCTAGATACAAAATAAAATAGAGTTATTTAAAAAATAAAAGTTGTTCAATTTTTGGACTAACTACACGATACACTTGCAACCATCGAGGAAGAAGTAGGGGGACGCTGTCACGTGGGATAAGATGGGTTTACATCCACCATATTTTGTTTATAGAAGGTAGGGAGACGCTGTCACATTGTATAAGACGGGCGCTAGTATAACAGCAGCACTTATTATGGTCGATTATCCCAAAGCATTTGATACTATTAATCATACAATTTTACTCTCAATATTACATTTTATTGGTTGCTCTAATGATATTATTAGACTATTTAATAGCTACCTTGATAACAGGAAGCAATTTGTATTTACTGATGCAGGTTCATCAAATACTAAGCAGATTTTCTGTAGAGTTCCTCAGAGATCAATACTTGGGCCTTTATTATTTTCACTATATACCTCCAACTTTGGCAATAGCATTAAGAATGGTAAGCCATTCTTTTATGCAGATGATACTCAAATTAAATTTTCTTTCGATCATGATGATGCTTTAGAAGCCAGTAATCATATTAATGAAGATCTTGACAGACTAGTTAGACTTTGAAATAATAATCAACTTAATATTAATTCTTCTAAAAGTGTGGTAATGTTATATGGTAAATACCGACATTAACTACAGAATGAAATGCAGATTCTAGTTGATGGGAATATATTACCATTTCCTCATCTGCTCGCAACTTGGGTTTCGTAATTGATAATGACTTGAAGTTTAAACTTCACGTTAACTAGAATTCAGAGAGTACACAAATCTTGTTTAAGATTTTCCTATGGAATACGGAAATTCGACAGTATCACATAAACTCAAGGATTCAAACTGATTAGATATGAAATCCAGACGAGTCTTACACTCGGCAAATCTGTTTCATTCTATTATTTTAAATAAATCTACATCATATCTTTTTAATAAAATAAGGAACCGTTCTGATGTTTATAATCTAAATCTGTCCAAGGGACACGCCTCTGAATTTTTTCGCAATATTAAAAAAAAACACCCTGTATAAATTTTTATTCCTTTTCAGCGTTTTTGGATTTTGGGGTCCTTTAGCGACCTTTGTTTCGACACTCTAAACACTTTATTTTGTGCAAAATGTTTTCCACGCTAGACTTAAAGAGCGAATACTGGCAAGTGAAAGTACACCTTGACGATCAAGACAAAACAGCTTCTTCAACTGGCAGCCGATTATACAGATTCCAGGTTCGTCCGTTTGGTCTTTGCAATGCCCCAGCTACCTTTGAACGACTAATGGAAATGGTTCTTAAAGAATGAACCTAGAAAACTTGTTTAATATATCTCGATGACATAATGATTCTGCCAAAAACTTTGATGAATATCATTGTGCTCTAAGTGAACATCTAATAAATTTAAGTGAAGTATTTTACAGATTAGAAAATGCTAATCTAAAGCTTAATCATAATAAATGTTTACTGTTCCAATCGAAAGGAATCAAAGCTGATCCGGAGAAAATTGCCGCTATCAAAGATAGTCCTAAACCAAGAAATAAAAGAGAAATTAGGAGTTTTCTTGGACTGTGCTCATATTACCGGAAATTCGTCAAAGATTTTGGCCGAATTGCTAATTTTTTATTTCCAAAACGCCTTGACTGAATTTAAAAAGCGATCGACTACGGCTTCGATCCTAGCCTACCCTCAAGAGAAAGAACAATTTATTTTGGACTCTGACACATCCCAACACGGCGTGGGCACCGTGATATCCTAATAAGAGGAGGAGAAAGAGAAAGAATTACGTTTTTTGGCCCTGGGAAAAGCTGAGAAGAATTATTGCGTCACTAGGAAAGAACTTTTAGCTTTTGTCAAAGCCCTTGAACAGTTCCCTACTTACCTTTTAAACAGAAGTTTCATCATTAGAAGTGACCATAGCGCCTTGCAGTGGCTAATGAATTTTAAAAACCTAAAGAGCAAGTTGCTAGATGAATAGAAAGACGACAACAATATAAGTGTGAGATAGTGCATCGAAGAGGCTGTCTCCATAACAACGCTGATATTCTTTCCATAAGACTCTGCTTAGAACAACAATGCCGAATACTGTAAAAGGCTCGAGTAACGAGAGAAGCCGGTGGAAGAAGTTAGTCTTCAGGCGACCACCATCAAGCCAGAAGATGACTAAGACGGAATCACTCTTGAAAACCTGAGAGAGACTCAAAAGAAAGACAATGACTTGAAGGTTGTCCGAGAATGGCTCAAACATGGAGTCAGACCTACTTGGAAAGAGATAGCCAGATATAATAGAACTATCAAAGGATACTGGACTCAGTGGAATTATCTGTATCTTCACGATGGCCTATTGCTCCGGAAGTGGGAAAGCACTGATGGATTACATGTAGTCCGCCAAGTGGTTTTGCCGAAATTACATGTCAGAAATGTGTTAAAGGAGCTTCATAGCAGCCGTTCAGGAGGACATTTTAATACTTCAAGGACGCTGGCACTAGTTCGGGAAAGTTTTTATTGGGTCAATTGCCGACGGGATGTAGAAGAATGGTGTTAGAAATCTGATCTATGCAATGGCAGAAAAGGGTCCAACACAAGAAGTAGAGGTAAAATGGCACAGTACCTTTCAGCAGAGGCTTTCGAACGAATTTCCGTAGATATCCTCAGACCACTTTTCTTAACAGAAAGGGGAAACAAATATTTGATGGTTGTCATGGACTATTTTTTAAAGTGTCATGAATTAACACCTATTCCTAATCAGGAAGCGTAGACAGTAGCAGAAGCATTCATTGAAAACGTAACAGCGAGACATGAAGTTCCTCTGGAATTGCATTCTGACCAAAGACAAAATTTTGAATCAGAATTATGGATAGAATTGATGTTAGACATCAGTAAAACATGCACTACGTCCCTCCACCCACAGTCCGATGGAATGGCAGAAAGACAACACAGAACCATATGCCAGTATCTTTCAATGTTTGTATCTGAGAACCAAAAGGACTGGGACACTTTAATTCCTCTATTTCTGCTAGCCTACCGAAATTCTGAACATTAATTGACCAGTTATACTCCATCTATGATGATTACTGGAAGAGAAATGAAGCTTCCCCATGATCTTATTTTTGGAAGGCAGCTTCCTGGTCAAGCAGAAGGCGGTACACCTCCCGCGTGCGTACATACAGAACTTAAGAGAAAGACTGGAAAAGGTATACGAATTCGCTCGGCAACGTTTGAAAGTCAATAGCGATAAAGCAAAAGCTGAAATCGACATGTGTGCCATAGGGACAAATTTTGAGAAAGGCGATCCAGTATGGCTGTACAATCCCAAGCGTTGAAAAGGACTTTGTCAGAAACTGCAACGTAAGTGGGAAGGTCCCTACACCGTCCTTAAGAAACTCCTCGATCTGATCTACCGCATTCAGTTGTCAGCGGGAAGTAAACCCAAGGTAGTTCATATTGAAAAGTTAGCGCCATATGGTGGTCCAGATCCTCCCCGTTGGTTCCAACCAGATATCAGTAATCAAATTCGGGACGAATAATTAGAGAAGAGAAAGCAATGTTATCCTGCACCCTGCAGTAGCCTGCGGCTGTTATAGGAAACAAAAAGAAGTGCAATGTCACCCGTCACCCTACTGTGTGCTTCTGACGTCAGAGTTTCAGTTTTATGATAGAGGTTATATGTTAATGTTATTAGTTGTACAGTTGTACAGTTGTACAGTTGTACAGTTGTACAGTTGTACAGTTGTACAGTTGTACAGTTGTACAGTTGTACAGTTGTACAGTTGTACAGTTGTACAGTTGAAATAAATTGAGATACCAAAACCCAGAGTAACAATATTATAGAAACTTATTTTGCAAAATGGAATGTGACTTTATATCCCCACTTTTACTGCAGTCCTCTTTTGTTCAGACTATAGTTAGTTTACTTTATTTATAATTAGACACCGAAATGTAAATTAGTAACATTTGAAGAAACAATTGACATGCGCAATTTTTAATTTTTATTTTTTAAATAAAAGTGTTTGTGAAAATGTATCAAGTTGGGTTTTTCTTATTTTAACAATATGGATTTGTAAAGTTATTAACTATTTAAGTAATCAGTAACATTTTCTGAACTAGAACCGTACTTATATATTACCTAATTCATATTTTGTCATGTGTACCTATCTACTTTTAAAATTTATACTATTATCCAATAAATCCACAAACAAATTAAATAGTTTACAAAAATACAAATGCTGTTTTTAAATAGTCTGCTCACGGTAAACTTTTTCGTAAACTACTTTTTTATTATGTAAGTTGAGGAAAAATAGAAGATTCATTCTAAAAAACTTCTGAGCAACTTTTAGTTAACTTCACACAGATGATGTATTACCGTAAACTGACAACTTCATCACAAGGAAAACAAACCTCAATTTAATAATCGGAAAATATGCTCGACGTTTCATCAATCTCTTGTCATCGAACATGGTTAATCACATATTGATTTCTAAAAAAAATACGTTAAATGTCATACGACATACCGCCAATTGACAATATACGGTTGATTGATATGCAATGTTACAACTCAAATATCAATCATATGAAAATGTCATTCTAAGGGCCAGGGCAGGTGTTAGGTAAAACAAACAAAGCTAATTTTATACGCAACAAAATTAACTTTTTAACCATATACTTACATAAGATAATATGTTTACGTAAATGCTGATTTTAATTTTACGAGTAAGTATCATACTCATTTTTTTTTATTTCTCAGTTTATTTTTCATTCTTCATTAGTTTGTTTTATCTTTGGTGGTTTGAGAATAAATTTCATAATTTTGTAGGAGAGTAGATTAAACTAGTCACCAGTTCACTTTAGTAACATGGGCATAGAGTTCTTTAATTAAGAGACGTTGAAGAAGCTTGTGGAGACTCATAGGCGATGACATAGGAGCTGAAGAACTGATATATGGCCATGGATGACAAATGATGCGCAACAGTAGCATGACAGTTGATGTTGAATGCGGATTGTTCAAATGGAATCGATTAATTTATTAACAAAAATATAGACTTAAGTTCTTTAGGCAATGCTATTGAAAATATTTTTTTATTGTAAATGATAGCTATATGACAGTTCGGGTAAAATGCCGTTTGTTCCGTTCGATACGAACGAATAATAATGGAGGTATTCGTTAATGCTTTTAAGGCTGCGCAACCTTCGTCATCGATGACCTTGCGTCTCTTCTTCAGCACATCTGTTTTGTTTTCGAGTCTTTAGAGGCTTCTTCAACGTCTTTTAAATGAACAACTCGATAAACATGAAAATTCGATAGTCATGTTATCAAAGTGTTCAGTTCAGTTCAGTTGAGACGCTTTAGATTAACTTTTTTTACGAAGCAAGGATTTCTGAGTTACTTTGTCCATCTATTACAGTATGTGGCGATTCAAGAGAGTGCATATGATCTAATTCTAGCAAGAGTTGCTATTAACCGGTTGTTGGGCGTCATTGTTAGAATAACAAAATTAATTAAATTCAAATCACTTGTTTATAATTACCTTTAATTTAAATTGAATTATTATAATATTTGTTTTATAAAACCATTCATCATCCACAATTACTAAATATCTCTCAGGGGTAGGTCCGACTCTGTGGTTGCAGAGATTTATTTGTTTCACGCCAGACGGCGCTGCGATACGAGCTCGTCCGATTTTACCAATATGGTCACTTGTTATTTATGCTTGTGTAAAGTTTAAACCAAAAGAAAAGCGAATATAAGTGCAAACAAAGAACATTTATTTATAAGGAAGAAACAAACGCAATCTAGCAAGTTCTGCCAAAACACAAGGAACAATTAAATATTAAAGCGTATAAAAAATAATTTACGAGGCATGGAAATTTGAGGTTATACCAGATAAGTACATTTTTATATTTTGTTTGTACCTGACAACAATAAAATATTTTATAAGATTCTTCCAAGAAATCATTAGGTTTCATTCACAAGGTTCGTAGTAATAGCTAGTTGATTCACTGTTAATATTTAGATTTTAAATTATTCATTTTGAATACTTTTAGCTGCGAGACGAAACCATATGATTCCTTTTCTATTTAAATTAAAATTCCGAATGACATATAAATTTCTTACTTGAGCTGTCTATTTCGTTCAATTTAATTTTAACAAAATCTAGATTGCTCAAATAAGGAGATATTTATTTGTCGTTCAAGTTAAATGTTAAACTTCATTATAAAAAAAAATATTCACTAATAAAATGAAGATTCAATTTTTATTTTTTAAAATAGAACTTTTATCAAAGTTTATAGGCCTTTCATATTGTTAATATTTTGCAAAATATTTAAGTTTTTGTTACCTGAGATTTCATTTTTTTTAATGTTTTAGCACAAGAATATCACTTTTATGCATGGCTTGGTGAATCCTATGTCGTCTTGTATAAATGTGGGCCCTTTCTGGTTTAAAGCACCACAGCAACGTTTGTGAAGGAAAAACTAGACTCTGTGATGTGATTTTGCAACGAAAATCACTTGTAGAATGGAAAATAGGTAATTTTCTACCCAATTTTCAGAAGAGATTTTTCAAAAACTAATTTTTTTTCTTTCTTCCACCACCCTGTTCCAATTGTTCAAACAGTTTCCATGGAAACCGAACCGAAAACTCTCACATATTCCCTAATCAAGTCACTTTTGTCAGGTAAGTTGATGTCTTAATTTTAATAATTAAAATGCCAGGTTATATACAGGGGGAAACAAAAGTATTGTCTTTTTCTTGGCTTTCACTAATAAAGTGTTTCTTGTTTTGTTATCACTTTTTTAAATGTAAATGAATCATTTAAACCCTTATTCTACTTCTTAAAACTATTTACAAGTATTTACAAACTCAATAAAATATGTGTTTGGTTGTCAGGCATAAAGTTTCTTAATTTTCTCTTATTAAGTTGAGTTTATTAGTTTAATTTGTTTATTGATCGTTAAACTACATGCTTCTATCTATTTATCATTTTTTTTCTAATTATTTAATGTTATAAACTTTATTCTTTGTAGATTTCCTGCACTTATTTGGAGAAAACTGTTTCCTGTGGATTTTTTTAACGGCTTGACTGATACTATGATACTACCAGTGAGATTAGTCTTATTTGTATGCAATATTCTCAAGGACTCATTTACAGGTTGCAAATTACTGTTTTATTTGTACTTTACAAACCTGTTAAAGCAAAATTGTAAATATTACGTTATTAGTAAAAATTTTTTTATGTATTATTATTTTATTCATAATTATTCTCATTATTTGAGGCTTATTTCGTCTTTTCTTCTGGTCAAACTAATTCATTTGACTAAAAATGATGTACATTATTTATTAATTATTGTTACTTCGCGGTTTGATATACCAGGTGATTCATAACTTCAATTATTTCTTAATTATACATGATTTTGCGTTAATTTTCTTTAATTTCAACTTATAGATTTTATTGACCGTTACAAGTAATTTTATTTAACACTTTCAAACTAGCACATTACTAGGTATTTTTCTGATATTTTAAATGAACGTAATGACGTTACTATAACATAAATGTAACGTTAATGATAGTTAAAAGGAGCCAAATCTTAGCTAAAACTACTATTTGTTTTACTTTTACCTGTTACGGTAACAAACCGTAATATATTTGTTATAAAATGTATTCACGACAAGTTCTGTAAATATCATATTGTGTATTTTATTGTATTACTTTGAGACCTGTTCTTAAAATAATAAGAAACAGTAACTATCTAAGATATTTCGCTCAGTGCTCAACATAATTTACGGTGAAGAATCCTGACTCTCAGTGGTTTAGTTCTGATTGCGACTTTGCAAATTTAAATGGTTTGAGATGTGAGACGCAGGATTGATGTTGCTTTGCTTGTTGCTTCTTCCAAATTTTCATATTTAAATTTATAATATTTTGTGTTGCAATCATCCATTACAATTCATCATTATGCTGAAAATCTAGTGAATCTTTAAAATATACTGTAAAGTGGATATTGGATGTTACCGATAATTAAATAAAGCACTGTATTAAGTTGATTATATTTGGATCATTAGTAATTGTAACAAATAAAATATTAAGTTTGTTCCAACTTGATACATAACCATTCCGTAACGGTACAGCGCATGCGTATTGCACTCCAAGCGTTCCAACTTAATTTGTACGATGTGCGGATTGATACAGAATTCGTTCCAACTAAAAAATGGATGATTCCGGAATCGTTTCTGTACCGTCATATCGATTCACAAATTTTTGTGGAACTGTTAGAACTAACTTGCGCAAAACGATCGATATATGTTGATAGAGCCGATAGAGGTTAGTTTTAGTTAACTTTACCTACATATTTACAGCGTTTTTATGTTTTGATAGGTAGATAATAACAAAATATACATTTTTATTTAGAAAATACTGTTTATAAATCATATTTGGAAAATCAGTGATATAGAAGGAGACAGTGATTTTTTTGATGACGATGATGCTAGTGACGATGATTTAGAATTAATGGTAAATTGAGAAAGGATAATAAAGAAAATTATTTGAACAGAATATATTCATTATTTACCCATATTTTCCATTGTGCTCTAGAATATAGAATGATACAATAAAAAATCAATTACATCCATAATTATAAAACAGAAAACTAGTTTATTTTTATTTTCTTTTCGAAAAGTTTGGTTAGAATTTTCTTCCTCTTCTATTTTATCTATTTATGAACCATCAGCAGTTTTAAAAGCGTTCCAACTCATTTTCGATTCCAAAACCATTCAGAGATGGGCTTGCGCAGTACATCGTTCATATACTGATGTTGGTATGATACAAGAACAAGTTGGAACAAACCTATTGTAAATTGAACAAGAGTCAAATCGATCTGTAAGTTGATGTCTTAATTTTAATAATTAAAATGCCAGGTTATATACAGGGGGAAACAAAAGTATTGTCTTTTTCTTGGCTTTCACTAATAAAGTGTTTCTTGTTTTGTTATCACTTTTTTAAATGTAAATGAATCATTTAAACCCTTATTCTACTTCTTAAAACTATTTACAAGTATTTACAAACTCAATAAAATATGTGTTTGGTTGTCAGGCATAAAGTTTCTTAATTTTCTCTTATTAAGTTGAGTTTATTAGTTTAATTTGTTTATTGATCGTTAAACTACATGCTTCTATCTATTTATCATTTTTTTTCTAATTATTTAATGTTATAAACTTTATTCTTTGTAGATTTCCTGCACTTATTTGGAGAAAACTGTTTCCTGTGGATTTTTTTAACGGCTTGACTGATACTATGATACTACCAGTGAGATTAGTCTTATTTGTATGCAATATTCTCAAGGACTCATTTACAGGTTGCAAATTACTGTTTTATTTGTACTTTACAAACCTGTTAAAGCAAAATTGTAAATATTACGTTATTAGTAAAAATTTTTTTATGTATTATTATTTTATTCATAATTATTCTCATTATTTGAGGCTTATTTCGTCTTTTCTTCTGGTCAAACTAATTCATTTGACTAAAAATGATGTACATTATTTATTAATTATTGTTACTTCGCGGTTTGATATACCAGGTGATTCATAACTTCAATTATTTCTTAATTATACATGATTTTGCGTTAATTTTCTTTAATTTCAACTTATAGATTTTATTGACCGTTACAAGTAATTTTATTTAAAGTTAACACTTTCAAACTAGCACATTACTAGGTATTTTTCTGATATTTTAAATGAACGTAATGACGTTACTATAACATAAATGTAACGTTAATGATAGTTAAAAGGAGCCAAATCTTAGCTAAAACTACTATTTGTTTTACTTTTACCTGTTACGGTAACAAACCGTAATATATTTGTTATAAAATGTATTCACGACAAGTTCTGTAAATATCATATTGTGTATTTTATTGTATTACTTTGAGACCTGTTCTTAAAATAATAAGAAACAGTAACTATCTAAGATATTTCGCTCAGTGCTCAACATAATTTACGGTGAAGAATCCTGACTCTCAGTGGTTTAGTTCTGATTGCGACTTTGCAAATTTAAATGGTTTGAGATGTGAGACGCAGGATTGATGTTGCTTTGCTTGTTGCTTCTTCCAAATTTTCATATTTAAATTTATAATATTTTGTGTTGCAATCATCCATTACAATTCATCATTATGCTGAAAATCTAGTGAATCTTTAAAATATACTGTAAAGTGGATATTGGATGTTACCGATAATTAAATAAAGCACTGTATTAAGTTGATTATATTTGGATCATTAGTAATTGTAACAAATAAAATATTAAGTTTGTTCCAACTTGATACATAACCATTCCGTAACGGTACAGCGCATGCGTATTGCACTCCAAGCGTTCCAACTTAATTTGTACGATGTGCGGATTGATACAGAATTCGTTCCAACTAAAAAATGGATGATTCCGGAATCGTTTCTGTACCGTCATATCGATTCACAAATTTTTGTGGAACTGTTAGAACTAACTTGCGCAAAACGATCGATATATGTTGATAGAGCCGATAGAGGTTAGTTTTAGTTAACTTTACCTACATATTTACAGCGTTTTTATGTTTTGATAGGTAGATAATAACAAAATATACATTTTTATTTAGAAAATACTGTTTATAAATCATATTTGGAAAATCAGTGATATAGAAGGAGACAGTGATTTTTTTGATGACGATGATGCTAGTGACGATGATTTAGAATTAATGGTAAATTGAGAAAGGATAATAAAGAAAATTATTTGAACAGAATATATTCATTATTTACCCATATTTTCCATTGTGCTCTAGAATATAGAATGATACAATAAAAAATCAATTACATCCATAATTATAAAACAGAAAACTAGTTTATTTTTATTTTCTTTTCGAAAAGTTTGGTTAGAATTTTCTTCCTCTTCTATTTTATCTATTTATGAACCATCAGCAGTTTTAAAAGCGTTCCAACTCATTTTCGATTCCAAAACCATTCAGAGATGGGCTTGCGCAGTACATCGTTCATATACTGATGTTGGTATGATACAAGAACAAGTTGGAACAAACCTATTGTAAATTGAACAAGAGTCAAATCGATCTGTATTGATCGCGGCAAACTTCACTCTCTCTGTCATTCGTTAGGCGTCGCATTCACGGGAGCTGCTACGAGAGTACAGAGGCGGCGTTAGGGGTCGTGTTACAAAGTCTCCCCCTTTGCATCAGACGTACCATGGGGAGTTTGAGGCAAGATATTAATAAAGGGTGGATCGTCGGTGCAACAAGCACAAGGGGCCCTTGGGGTCCGTCTTCTGACAGAGCGCTCTGTCTCAATCGTAAGGTCAGGCGTCAGGTATAGACCTGCTGGTTTTAGGTTAGATGCCTTATATCTTTGGCAATGAATCTCCGGAACCAAGAACATGTTTGCAGAAAAGTCAGTAACTATTTGACATTGTTGGGTTCAGGCATGTCCGAAATAGCACGGACTTTGGTTGGATCAAGCTCTAGGCCATGGGGAGTGATAAGGTGTCCCAAATACTTAACAGAGGAGCAGGCAAAAGTGAATTTCTGACGATTTAAATGGAGCTTAAATAAATCAAGGCGTTGAAAAACGGCATCAAGATCATTTAGATGGTCGAAAAAGAAATGAGATAATATGATAAAGTCATCGAGATATGCCAGGATAAATACATTGGGCAAGCCAGCACGGAAACGGTCAATTATTATCTGAAACGTAGATGGCGCGTTCCTTAGGCCGAAGGGCATGCGATTGAATCTAAACATTCCAAATGACGTAACGAATGCAGTTTTGTCACGATCGGATGGTTTCACAAGTATCTGGTGATAGTCAGACTTCAAATCTAAAATCGTCATATAATTAGTTTTCCTGGTAGCGTGTAATAGATCATGGATCCTTGGTAGGGGATATCTGTCTGCACGAGTCTTGGCGTTCATGCCTCGGTAATCAACAGTTAAGCGTATTTCACCGTCTTTTTTGGGCACGAGCACAACAGGGGTAGCATACGATGACTCACATTCTTCTATTGTTCCACTTTCCAGAAGTTGATCTAACTCGACTTTTAGTTCTGCTCTTTTAGGTTCAGATAACCTGTAAGGGGGAACGGCAACTGGGGTATCATCTAGCAGTTGAATTGTATGTTCTGCAAAAGGAGTAGGTTCACATCTACTTTGGAACACTCGCTCATGTTTAAGTAACATATCCTTTAAATTTTCCCTTTCTACAGAGTTTAGGTTCAATCTCTCGTTATCTCGTAGGGAAATATCAATAAATTGCACTGATTCCGTACCAGGTAGATGCGTAGGTTCATCTTCAAATTGGTATTGTTCATTAGGCGCGTCTTTGAAGAACCATACGGACTTCGGTATATCCAAAATAATTTGGGCTTCTGCGATGAAATCGACTCCAAGGAAAGTGCGATTACCAGAGTAACTTGGTACCGAAATAAATTTAATGGGTATATGTCTACCTTGAATCATAATTGTAGTGTCAAATGCGTAGGTTTCAACCTGGCCTTCTTTTCCATCTGCTAACGTCAATATCATATATTGAGAGGTGTATGGAATATTTTCTTTAAAAAGTAGTTTTGTCAGCGTCGACGCAGCGATACTAGATTTTGCTCCAGTGTCGATAATTGCAATTCCAAAGTGACCAATTATTTCGATAGCCACTAGGGGACGTGTCATTGGTGAGGGTTGAGACGTGTTGGTGCAGAAAAATTCGGTAGCGTTGACTGAGGACGATGGAAAATTCTTGGGTTTGCAAGTAGGACAGTTACCTCGTACATACCATGGGTTTCCGCATCCGTAACACGACAGTGTTGATTTAGGTCTCATCGGGGTGTTAGGCTTCGATTTGACAGAAGGAGTATTTGCACTTGGATTTTGTTTCCTCTGTAACTTTTTGCATTCGTCTATCACATGCCCGAAATTCTTGCAGAAGGAGCAACGCGGTCGTGGTTTCTGCGCACTGGTGTCCTTTGGTTTGGGAATGGCCTCTGTATCGACCGATTCATGCAACGAACGTTCAATATCGCGAGCACGCGTAAGCAATTCGGAAAAATTTGTTATTTCGCTGCGAACAAGTCTCTTTCGAATTTTGCGGAACAGTAAACCGTAAATAATGTCAATTTGTGCTTTATTTTGCAAGGTATATGGTAGCTGTGCTAGAAGAGCACGAAGGCGACAAACGAACACTTCTGTTTATTCATTATCACTTTGTTTCCGGGAGAATATTTCAAGGAACACTACATGAGGCGGCAGTTTACGAGAAAAAGCGTCTATGAGCGCGGTAACTGCGTCATCCCAATTATTTATGGATGTTTTAGCTCCTAGCCACCAAGTGCTTGCCTGATCTTCGAGGAGAATCGAGCGTCCGCGGAGCGCGTTATCGTCCGATACGTTAGAAATGTCTTTATAAGTTATGACGTTGTCGAGAAACGCGTCAATATTTGCTGTATCTGATCCAGTAAAGCGTGCGATACACTTTGCGAAGTTTCCGTTAGTCTGTAGAGTCTGTATTGGTGCCGGTGTCAAGGAACGCTGAATGTCTATAGCACTTTGTACCGAAGTGTCTTTTAGCGCGTTAAGCAACTGCGAAAATTGTTCCGTCGACATGGTAACAGTACTAGGACCGATATCCGCACCTGCTTCTGGTTCATTAGGTTTTTTGGGAGCCATCTTACGTAAAAAATTACGAAATCTGCAAAACTAGGATATTTCCAAAAGTCCGGCAACACCGCGACGCACTAATATTTTGTTAAGAAAGTTCTAAATGTACGAAATATGCAAAACTGCGATATTTCAGACAGTCCGGCAACGGCGCGAGGTACTGGCAACGTCGGAGTTCCTGAGCGATAATCCACGATTGACAGTTAACAGAATGTCGATTCTGTAATTGCTGTTCTGTGACAAAGCGCGAACTTTTGGAATGACACCTTTAGCGGGAAATTTATTGAGGTTATGCCGAAAAATTTATATAAAAATGCAACTACTGATTATTATCCACTGGCTATCTTAGTATCTGCTACCTGCTCATAAGGCCTTTGGTACTTGCACTAGGAAATGATAAAAATACCGCAGTTAATGTCTTCTACGAATGACTGTTTTCAGGTCTGTACAAGCTACAAGCTGAATAATTCTGAGAATAAATTGGAATAGACTCACCAAATTGCAGAATTAATCAATTCAATTCAAAGCCATCCAAGAATTAAAGAAGATAGAGCACAATCCACCCAAATTTTACAAGAAATCCACCCCATAATTTGGAATTGGCCCAGCCTAACGATAGTAATAGCCTTAGTATCTACTATCTATGTATGGTACCGAATGAAGAAATCCAAAAATCACCAAAATTTCTCGGAAGAATAACACCAACCCGAAAACAACCCCATATCAGTATTGTTTTCGCCTAAGGAGGGAGGAGTTATATGAGAAGAAATGTTGATTCTATTAAAATATAAAACCGTCAAATGTTAACGTTGCATTTATCATTATCATGTAAAATACATTATTAAAATTCATTCCAGTTTAGATTGTTGTAGAGTAAACGTCAAATAAATAGTTTTAAATTTTCAAAAAGTAAATTTTTGTTTTTTAAAAAATTATTTTCGAGTTAAATAAATTTAACTAGCGCCACAAGAAGCTCTACAGAAGGAATACGAACAATACGGCCTAAAATAGAAGGAATATTCTACATAAAAACTAAAGCATGGTTCGTATGGACTTACCGTAGATGTCAGGTGGCCTTTGAAAGAAAAGCTATTTCCACAACAAGGTGCTGCCAATAATGACAAATATACTTTGTAGGTAAACTTTCTCTTTTTATTATTAGCCAAATAATCCGAATAAAATTCGTTAAATTTTCAGGTACCACATGGACCAAGAAAAGCTAGTTGAAAAAGGACAGAAGAGGAAGGAAGTTCTTTAACCAGAATGACAATCTAGGGTTGCCAACAAATTACCATATTTTAGGACCAGATGACCTTGGCTTTGAACTTAAATTTTGATAAATGAAAATGAACGTAGATTTTAGCAAACAATAAGTAATTTGGAATTTGAACAATTGCAATTAGTTTCATAAAAGAGAAGAGGGAAGGTCAGGGTCGACTATTTATGTCAATCTGTTTGTTTACATTCAGGTACAGGTTATAGAAAATTAATATACATAATTTGAACAATCTTGTGTTTTCTTTTATCGACAGGTAAGCTTAATATTAAATTAATTAACTTTTATATAAATATTGCTGCCCAACTTCCCCACAATCCAGGGGACGTCGATTTATAGAACCCCTAGACATAGGAAAATGAACTTCGGGTACGATGGATTGAACTTTAAGACTAAAAAAACGTTACCGCCCAAAACAAAAGTCACTTCACCCCTTTCTAAATGTAGGTAGTTAGGTGAATTTATCCTCCCCTAAGTTTAGGTTGGGTGAAACTTAGTTTTTTTAATTTGAGTATTTTGAGGTGTTGGATGTATAGATAATTAAAAAATTAGAAAAATCGAACAGTAGACCAACCTCTTTCCCCACCTTATTTTGTGTTGGATACATTTTCTAAGCTGTAAATGATTATTTTCGATATGGTTCATGACAGGGTGCAAGCTGAGGTCGGATATAGTAGAGCGATGGGAGTAACCCACACCCAACCCTTCTTTTTAGGAGAGTATTCTCTAAAATAAAAATTGTTTCATATCATATCAATAAATAAGTATTTTTAAAATGTGAGATACAGTTATTTTATTGAATTTATTTTTTATTTAATTATAAGTACTAAACTTTGTTGTATTGTAAGTGTACATAAAAGTTTATGGTCGCAGATATAAAATGAACGAATATATAGGAATAAAAAATGTTACAAACATGCAAATGCATATATGTTTTACTAGAATTTTCAATAATCATTATGGGTGATTATCGACCCCTTGGCAAACATTATTATTAATACCATTAGCATTAGCTCTCATGGCATTTTTTTATGAAAACACTTTTCATAGAATATTGTAAAAATAATTTTTTTTTAAATATTATGGAGAAAACTAACCTTTTAAATAATAAGTAATATTTTAATGATAATTTTTTGTTTTCAGACTCTTTCAATTATAAAAAATAATAGAATATTTTCAACAAAAAAAAAATTAAAATCTTTTTGTTAAAAACTATCTTTTGATAATAAGTAAAGAGGCCTGTTACGGCTGTATTTGAGAATATTTTAAAAGAGAAATTCCGTTTTTACATTTTACAATTTAGAAAAGAAAATATTTTAGTTTCTAATTTTACCTGCCACAACCTAGCACTTATATTGAAAAATTACATTACATACCATACATTACTTACATTGCATAACCTATATATCCAAAAAAGTTAAGCCTTTATAACTCCAAAATTTAATCAAAAAACATTTATAATTGAATGTTTTTTAAAATGGATTATCGATAATTCTTCCTTTTAATAAAGACCCACTGATCTAATTTAATTTTTTTATGCTAATATTTAAATGAAACAGTTTTTTGCTTATTGCGTTTAAGGTTAGGAGGTTTATATGTTAAGGTAACGATATGGGATTTTAAAGATCCCCGAATTTACGGGGATAATTACATGCTAGCTGGGTCAGAATTGAAAATTTCCTCAAATTTCTCATTTACAATAAGTTTAGCTTTGAAGTCTGCTGAATTCATTTTAAATTAACAAAACGATACAAAAGATGTTCAAAATCAGTAAACAAGCAATAATTCTAACAATACAAAATATAACAATAGTTAGTAATATGTCTATTAATAGAACATTGTGTATGTAAAGTCATTTAAGCTTTGACACTATATATTTACCATAATCTTAATACAATACTAAGGTTTTTCATGTACTGTGATTAAATAGAACTAGACTTTAAATGTTAGAAATCAAAGGGTTATCAAATAAAATCTGATAATACCTGCTCGTACATTAAGATGGATTTACTTTGACCTAAAACCAGCTCTGCAAGGTTATACGCCAAACTAATTAATAATATTGTCAATAGCGTTTCGATAGAGCTTAACGAGGTTTCTGATATTATATTAACTGTACAGGGTGTAGCAAAAAGGTAGGTTGAAAATTACATTAGAGATTTTAAAATCAAAATAGGTCGGTTAAACATAGTTTTACCTCTATGCAAAAGTGCATAAAGAACATTTGTAAAATACAAATAATTACTGCACGATATTTCAATTGTGTTTTAGAAACACCAACAAGTTTCACATAAAAGTTATATGGATTTAAAAGTCATATTTTAAAAATTTTTTTGGATATACAGGTTGTTTTTCCTGAAAAAAGAAATGTATATTTTTAAATATAACATCCTGTATTTTATTTTAGTTTTAGAATGGTCTGGTAATAATGTACTGAACTGTAAAATGTTTTTAAAAAATATTACAGATTTGCTAAGCAATTATTTTTTTTGTGAAATTAAAGAATAATGCAGATCCCAAATTAAACTCTCATAATTTAGGTAGGGCAATAATGATTGCAAACTGACAAATGGATTTCTTCCAATGTCAAAACCCCCTCCAAACCAACCAATAAATCAAACCAAAATGGAGTAACATCCAACTTATAAGATACCAGGCTAACGAATAGTATTGATAGAACTAAATTTACATATATAATATTTTGAAACATGTCTTAAATATGACTAATTTTAAGTTCAATTTACTCATTTTTTTAAATGCAACACTCTGTATATTATTTTAGCAAAAACTTTATTATAAATTTTCCAATCCAGCGATACGAAAATGGTAGCCAATTATACATATACAGAGTGTTTATTGGCAAATACGAAGAAATTTTTAATATAAAAGTCATATGACCATATTATTTAACAAATATTTTTTGACTTATATACTAGTCCATAAATGAAAAGTTAACCAAACTTATACTTTTTTAAAGCAAAATCCTCTCTAGGTAGTTACGCATAATAGATTTGATTGTTTTCGCATCGTCAAACAATTTTATAGTCTATACGAAGTCAATTTGAACAGCTTAACAAAAGACGCATGCACCGGACCGGGCTAATAAATTTATTAGTTAACAACTTCCCATATAAAATTAATGATTAAACCTCTATGAATTTCTTATCTCTCACTCCTGTATTTCGGCAGCGTATAGTCGAACAAATATTATTGCATGGACACACAAGCAAAATATGAAGATCAAAAAATGTTGGGTCCACTGTAAACACCATTGTTTGCATTTTTGGGTAAATTGTTAGTGCTGTGGCTTTAATTGGGATTTATAAAATTAGTTTATTCCGCGTTTTTGGAAATTTTAGACAGTGGCTTGCATCTGTGTCGTGTTTTTCTAAACTGTTTTCTTGTGGTTATTATTTAATCAAGATGGCGTTGTGGAGACCTTTTCTGGATGTTTCTGATATTGAAACGGATAGTGTTGAAGGCTCGGTTAAAGATCAACGGCGAGGCCGTCATAATTTTTAAATAAAAACTTGCATCATCAAACCCTAAGACTTATTTTAAATATTTACACTTGCTTGACAAGTGAAATGCGTTGGGCCTCACAAAATTAAATTTTAAAAAGGATTTGTGAGCTGACTAAACTTTCTGGTACTACAATTTATACTTATTGTTGTATACGAAAAAGAGATAATCAGAAGCTTAAGAAAGTTGATAGACAAAGAAATTATACGCCGAGTTGTACACAAGTTTTACGAAGAAAACAAGGTTCCAATTTTAGAAATGGTTCGTAACAAGTTACAGGATTATCCCGATTATGAATATAGGTCTCTAAGACACATTGCGTAATATTTTACTAGATTGTGGCTTCAAGTACAAAAAATTAAATAAAAGAATAGTCATAATGGGGCCATCTAGCATCGTAGCATGGCGCCAGGAGTATTTATGAAAAGTTAAGGAATACACCAATCAAAAAGAGAAATAGTATACCTTGATGAGACTTGGTTCGACACACATGGTCATGTTAAATATAGTTGGGTGAATGAAGGTAATAAGTGCTCTCTAGAGGGACCTTGTTCTCGCGATAAACGAGTTATCATTCTACACGCAGGCAGTAATAAGGGTTTTTGTTCCTAGTGCTTCTCTATTGTCAGCTAAAAATATAAAACTGGCATCTGTTGACTACCATAAAGATATGACTGCTAGTCTCTTTAAAAAGTGGTTTAATGAACATTTGCTGCCAAATTTTTCCCCAGACTTATTGATATGGAAAATGTGCCTTATGATTCCCGTTTACACAACACAATTCCCAATAGCAGCATAAAGAAGAAAGCCATTCTTAAATTCATGAAAAGTAAAAATATGGAAATTCCTACAAAGACTGCCAAGATATGCGAAGCCCATGGTCATACTATTCTACGTATTTCTCCCTATTACTGCGATTTCAATTTAATCGAGATGATTTGGACTGCTGTTAAAAAAGAACCTGAGAAAACATAATCAATCTACAACTAACAGTGCTTCCGTACTAGGAAATATACGAACGGTTATCAAACGACAGTGGTAAATGGATAAAATGTGCCCAGCATGTTATAGAAAATGAGAATGAATATTATATTTTACCTTTCATTGACCCCATTATTATAACCCTAAATTCAGATTCAAGCTCTGAAAATTGAGCGTTTTCTTGGCATTAGTCTATATTTCTAATAAAAACAAATCCGTGTAGATATTTGAAAAATAAAATTAATTTTGAAAAAAATTGTATCACGCAGCCCATGCTATACAAAGAAGCCGCCTACGGTCGGTAGATATAAGTTTTTATGCAGTTTGAATTGACTTGTAAAGACTATAATAGACTTCATTAATTTGCTATGTTGTGTACAGGATGTGCCAAAACGCGCGGTTACGAGTCTCACAATTTTTTGAATTGACTACCACCATTTATTCAATTTCTTAATTTTTTTTGTTTGGCTTTTCTTCATACCAATGGTTTATATTATTTGTGAAGACCATTATCTCTGAAAAATGGGTAAACAACAATTTTAGGCGATTGCTATTTTACTTTTATTTGTCATAAAGTTGTCTGTTTGATTCGTAATTAATTCAAGACACCTTTCTGTTACAGTCTTTGGGATTTACCTCTAATTATCTAAAAGTTTTAGATTCCGTAACCTAGAGCTACTAATGATATTAAGAACACAAAATTGTTGTATTTAAAGAATTATGAAAATCAATTAGACCTACCTATGTGTAGTTATGTAACTGACCAAGATTTCTAAAGCCAATTCGTATTAGAAAAATGTTAATTTTTTCAAAATCTTATTAAGAAATGAAACATTAATTAGGTCAATAAACACTCTGCAGAATTATTGTCAAATGTATTGTAATCAAGGTGGTGGCCACTATGGATAACTAATATTTTTTCTTTTCTGTCAAATATTCATTCTAAATAAAATATTAATCATTCGAAATAAAATACCATGTTGTGATAATTTTATGAAAGAGAATAAAAATTATATTTAATTTAATAAAAATCCAATGTGGCGTCTAACATAAAATAAAAGTTATAGTTATTATCTCGTAAACGGTAAGAGATATTCTTTGGCTTTATTTTGTAATATAAAAACCATAAAAATGTGCCCCTAGAATGTCTAAACCAAATACCACATATTATCAAATAACCGATATACCTACAAAGTTTTGCAGCATTTTGTTTTTCGCGATTATTTCAAAAACTAAAAAAAATTGATAAAATGTAATAGCCGTTCTGAAATGGTAAAAAAATCCTGAAAAACATTGCCTATTTAACCGAGATATCATTACATGCAGTACCTATACAATATGGGATACAGTATAAATAAAATCGTTTGTCCTGACTGACTGAAAAATATATCAACTAAGTAAAGGTACTGTAAGAGTTCTAGCGCAATCCTTATGTTGGATTTGTAGGTCATTAAAAGTTGAACCTAACACAAATTATAAATAAGATCATGAGGCTCGCTTACCAAGTGGACTGTCTTCTTTCGGTGCTAGCTGCAACCATCTCCATTCGAATAATGAAATTCCAGCAACTTTGTAAAAAAACAATTTATTATGCAAAAACGTTGCACGAAAACTTTTAAATTTGTACATATTTACACTAAACATTTATTTAAAAATCCCTAGAGGCTAAACACTGCCTTAGGGTTCACATTTTATTTTATTATTATTTGATTATCTTTGCTCAGCTCAGAGAAACCCGCCTGATGTCTAGCGAACTACAAACTGATCTGATGTTTTTTGTCGTTCAAAGAAAGAGATACATACATGTCTGCTCGTCAGAAACTCGTTGGCCTTGAGTGGTTTCGCGCTGATGCAACTCGGTGAACGCGTCATTTAGACGTGTATTTACAGATGCCCACAATGAATACCTAATTACGAAGCACAGGACCGTCTCTCGATATGTTTCAAAAATATATTTGTTTTCAAACACCTTATCGTCGCTCTAATATGAAAAATGCCTATCTCCGTTTTGGAAAATTTTAGAGAAGAGAAGAAAAACGTTATTTTTTAACAAATTTATTATTACATTATTACTGTTCTTCTTCACATCTAACAAATATAACTTTGAATAAAACATAAAAAAAAATCATTCCCACGCGTTACTCTTTTAAACAAAAGTGTGGAGCTAGTCAAATTTCTTTTTGGCAACACTCTGAAGTTTTGTCAGAAGGTGGCTTAGACGTCATTCTAATAGATGGTATCTAAATCCTATTTTCGCAAAAAAATGGAGTTAGGCACTTTTCTTATTAGGGCGACGTTATGTAAACTCACATGGAAAATCGCTATTCCTTCGTCCTGGAAATTTTTGACGGTGACGTCACGCGTCGATGTTCAGAGATAGCGGCCATCGTTGACTTGAACAATAAAAAATATACAAGGTAAACGAAAAAACAGAGCCAAAAAAGGCATTAACGAATATTTTTTTGGTCTGATTTGCATGAAAAAAATGGCAATATGTAGGAGACATGGCATAGATTAACGTTGAATAGGATACACATGCGCAGTAGTAATACCAAAAGGACCTAAGTGTATATTTCGGCTATTATTGGTTAGATTATAACGGGAAAAACGGGGAAGTGGAGAAAACTACATGTAGAATAATGTTGCAAAGTTTTTAAGCTTTTCTTAAGTAGCGTAAGGCATTCATATTAGGTACCTTTGATAAAATTAATGTACCTTTTTGAAGTTATTATTTATGCGTGTTATTTTTTAAAATGTAATAAAGTTTGTAGAGCCTATGTTGTCATGCTTTCAAATCGAACAGGAAACGATAATATATACCTGCTTATTAAGTTTTTTAAACCCTTTAACCTAAGGTTTAAGTTGTTTACTGTTATATTATCTTTGATACAATTTTTCTAGCTAGATATTTTAATTTTTTAAATTTGATTTTTTAAAGAAAAGAGATTTAAACTGTAATCTTACAGGCTTATTGCCATTATTATCTTTATCTTTATCAGTTGTAAGCAGGTAGGTTTGGCCCAGAACACTGCGGCCTCTTGGGTCTATTGTATTTCCCTGCTTTCCCCGTATTCAGGTACTATCTTTGGAATAGTCCTGTGTCTTTGGTTAGTTTTAATAGATTCCCTACCAAGTGTTCCTGAAGCGTTCTTTCCGGTTCTAGGCCGAAAAGGATAAAACGTCGCCTTGCAAGAGCTTCGCATTCAAAGATCACGGTATGAAGTTTTTTCCTTTTCCATGCACAGTCTACGCGTAGTGGGATCATTGTATAATCCCATCACATAAAGGTGTGTTAAATCGTTGAAATTGATGTAATTATGGACTGTATGTTTCACTAATTCTAATCTTTATTTTAATAGAACAATTACAAATAATTAGCCAAATAAACGTAAAAAAAAGAGAGCGTTGCAAAAGTCAAATAGTCAATATCAATCAATGTAATCCCGCGTTCTTATTGGCTGGCGCAGTGTCGCGTCACACACTGTTGACACCGTTGCCGAGCGTAAGATATATTTATTGTATGTGTTTATCTGCAATGAATGTCTTAAACATACTCCCGCCTTTGAAGGGATGCCTTCAAAACAGGTAAACAGTTCGGTAAGAATAGCACGTTTTAGTTTAAGCACAACATGATAAAAAATTGTTGTTTTTTTTAAGTCTGTTATTGCAATATAACTTCAGTTTGTACCGGAAGGGGACACAACTTTCGTATTGTACGTTTTATAACTCCTTGTGCTGTCTTGATGGTAGCGACCCTGGCGACATTATCTTTTCCTTGGATAACGGTGATCACTCTGCCCATTAACCAGTGATTAGAAGGCGTATTCTCATCGTGAATCAACACCAAGTTGCCTGTGTTGATGGGTGTAGGTGAACCCTTCCATTTGTACGAATGGGAAAGTTGGGTAACATATTCTTTTTGAAATCGAGACCAAAACTGTTGCTTGAATTTTTGGAGAGTTTAAAGAGAAGACAATCTGTTTTGTGGAGTGTCTAAATAGTTATAATCTGGAAGCATCTTTAGGTTGCGGCCGATTAGGAAATGGGATGGACAGATAGGTTGGAGATCATTAGGGTCTTGAGACATTGCAAACAGTGGCCGAGAATTTAATATACCCTCTACTTCTACTATGAGGGTATTGAACTCCTCATAAGTTAAACTAATACTGTGCATAATTCTTTTGATATGATTTTTTGAACTTTTTACAGCAGCTTCCCATAACCCACCAAAATTAGGACTATATGGGGGAATAAAATGCCAAGTTATATTATTATTTGCACAGTACTCTAGTACTGAGGTCGAATTTGACTTCAAAAATTCCGCGATTTCGCGTAAATCATTATTTGCTCCGACAAAGGTAGTTCCGTTATCGGAATAAATGTGGGAAGGAATACCTCTGCGTGACACAAATCGTTTCAAACACGCTAAAAAATTGGCTGAGGTCTAATCTGTTACAATCTCGAGATGCACGGCCTTTGTTGAGAAACATACAAAGACGCACATATAGCACTTAATAATTTTCGAATTTCGCAATTTCCTATCTTTTATCAAATAAGGGCCTGCATAATCAATCCCGATGATTTCAAATGGAAATGACATATTAATTCTTTCTTGGGGCAACTGGCCCATGGGGCTTGTCGCAAATTTAGGTTTAAATTTAAAACATTTTATACACTCATGCACAGTCTTTTTTGCTTAGTTACGTCCTCCAATTACCCATATTGATTGCCGAATATTAGATAATAAAAGTTGCGGACCGGCATGTAACAACTCTAAATGTTTAGCAATGAACAAAATGTTTGTTAATGGATGCTTTGATGATAATAACAAGGGATGCTTAATATTTTGATCAAGCGAAGACAATTCTAATCTTCCTCCAACTCGTAAAAATTGATTATTGTCTAAAAATGGGAGCAAGTGATGACAAAGTGTTCTTTTTAGGAAGCACCTTTTTTGCTTTTAATAAAGTAATAGTTTCTTCGAACGAATCATATTGTGCTAACTTGATTAAAACAAAAAAGGAATTGTTAATCTCATTAGCTTGTAAAGGTCCGTGAATACGATTAGGTAATGATAGTTTACAATTATTTACAAATCTATAGCAATATGCAATTATACGCTTTAACTTATTGATATTTGAAAATAGTTCGAAAATACTATTGTGAGTACGCACAATGTTTACTGTGGTAATCTTTTTAACTTCTAATTCGGTTTCTGGTTTCACAAATGTTTCGGGCCTAACCAAATCATTATGAAGCAAAAAATCAGGACCGTTCCACCATTTATTAGAACCGTGGAGTACTTGAGGGGGTACACCTCTAGAAGCTAGGTCAGCTGGGTTGTCTTTCGTGTTGACATAATGCCAATCCTCTGGATTGGTCAAAGACTGTATTTGTGAAATACGATTGGCAACGAAGACTTGAAATCTATTTGGCTCTGCCTTTATATAAGCCAATGCCACTTGAGAGTCAGTCCAGTAATAAATTGGAATGGGGGTTTTTAATGATATAACTACTTGTTTACATAGTTGTGCTACTAGAAGAGCAGCACACAATTTAAGTCGTGGTATTGAAACCAATTTAACCGGAGCTACTTTGCTTTTTGCACATAATAGTTGTACAAAGTATTCTCCACTACTACTACTACTTTTGCTACGGACATATATGCATCCAGCGTATGCAGTTTGTGAAGCATCACAAAAGCAATGTAAATCTGTTGGGACAGCATCTGCTTGCATGATATAACGTGTAATTTCTATCGTATTTATAAGAGACAAGTTTTTTCTTAGTTAGCACCACACATCTACTAACTTGGGCGGAATAGGATCATCCCATGATAATTTTTGTAACCAAAGAGATTGAATAAATATTTTGAATAAAATAATGCAAGGAGTAATTAATCCCATAGGATCATATAGACGAGCTATATCTCCTAAAATGGCTCTTTTAGAGATTATATGTGGAACCTCAAAATTGGCAACATTGTATTTTAATATATCGATTTTAAAATGCCATTGAATTCCAAGAGTTTTGGAGCTCTCATTTTCTCCCAAAATCAGAATACCATTAGAGACATTGTTTAGTGATAAGTCTTGTAAGACCGAAGGTTCGTTTGTTACCCATTTTCTGAGGATGAAACCGCCTTTTTTAAGAATAAAAAAAATATAGCCAGTGAACCATTTTTGGTTTTAATCCCCATGTTTTTTCAAATGTCTGTCTCCCTTCAATAAGAGATATTTTACATTTGCTGGTCACTTTTTGTAAGTGTTGGTTCCAAGTAAGTTTGCTATCTAGGATTAGACCCAGATATTTTACTTGGTTCATTTTGTTCCGCCTTCCTCCAAACAGAGTCGGAGTTTCTAAAACCTCCATTCTTGTTTTCTGAGTAAAGGTTATAAGTTGGGCTTTGTCAGGGTTTACCAAGAGGTTTTCTTTAACGCACCACATTTCTATCAACCTAAGAGCTCTTTGCATGAGTCTAAAACTGTGGTTTGTTGTTTCCCTCGAATAAGGATGACTATGTCATCGTTATATCCTTGGGCGTACCGCCCTTGATTGTTTAGTGTTTTCAGCACTTCATCTGACACTAGGTAAAGGCAAAAGGACTCCACCCTGTAGGCATCCCCTGTGGATATTCACCTGCATGGTTTTCCTGAACATTGGTGCACGTACTTGCTGTCCGCGTAACATATCTTCTATCCACCAGCAGATGATGTCTTCTATTTCATGTTTGCGAGCGGAAACTACCATTGATTTAAAGGAGTTATTATTAAAAGCTCCTTTTATGTCAAGAAATGCTCCTAGGACTATTTCTTGGCCACTGAGTCCCCTCTTATCTTGGTTACGAGATGATGCAGATCAGACTCATAAAGATTTTCCTGATTGATAGGCATGTTGGTTTATATAAAATGGCCTCTCTATCAGAGTGGGTTGCCGGACATGCTAATCAATTAGTTTATCCAATCTTTTTAATAGAAATGACGTCAGAGTTATTGGTCTATAGGCCTTTGCTACGACATACGTTAAACGCTCAGGTTTAGGTATAAAAACAACTCTGCTTTGTTTCCAAGTATTTGGTACATGTTTGTGCACCAAACTTGACCTGTAGAGCCTACAAATATGTGGAGCCAGCGTTTTTATATACTTAATAACGCTTATCAATGATAATTTTTTAACCAAATGCAGGTCGGTCCTATGTCTTTTACGATAACATGTCGTATATAGAATTTTCCAATGATTTTACTACCTTATTAAACAGAGATGTATTTCCTGGAATACCTGAAGATGTTTCTTTCGCATTTTGGATTAATGAACATATACTTGTACCCACGCACTCACTTTCCATTGCTACTGCGCATGATTTTTCTCTTCGGCGTTAATCTGTGTCATTTCTCCTTGACAAAAACATTTTTCCATTTAAATTGAACCAATAGTAACGACGATATAGACTTAGGCACTTTTGATTTTGTACCTGCGCATGATTTTTCTCTTTAACATTAATCTATATGTAATTTCCTTCACTTCCCATTTTTCCGTTTGAATCTAATCAATAATAGCCGAGATATACACTTAGTATATTGCTATATTACTAACTAAGAGCCAATCTTGTCACCTCTGAGTAAAGTTTAAAGTAACTACTTGCTGAATAAACTATTGTTCGTTAATCTGTTAAGTAAATCTACATGTAACTTTACTCAGAGGTGAAAAGAACGGCCCTAAGTCTAGAAAACTAAGTATTGATTAACTTTCAACGGTATTGGCAGTTCAATAGTAAAGTTTTCGATCTACATTGTTTAAGCAGCTGTAATGTTGTGTAGTATGACTTGAGATTTGTGGAACAATAAGCAACGAAGACCGCAGTGCTACACGCTTGAATATAGAAGAATCGGAGACTAGCCAGGTTAATAACAGAATAATCATAGGTGAAAAAATTAATATTTAAGTAACTAAAAATGTGTCTTATTACCCAGGTAGGATTACCCGCTTGAAACTTGTCCTACGGTCGCAATTGAGTAGACATTAAACCTCAAAGCACTATATTTTATAGTAGAGAACGTAGAAAAATTAAGAAGATACAGGATTGGAATAATTAAACGAAAGTCTATTATCTTCAGGAGCGAAGTTGCTTGGGATATGCCCCAGGACGAAATGAAAAATAAGTACAGTCCAAGTACATTTACGTGTCTGTCTTCTCCGTTTTTCTCATTTACAAATTTTTATTTTTGCTGATTCTGGCCTGAAAGGTCAATACTATCGCTTAAAACACTTTTTAATTAAATATACATTTAGTATCGATTTGGTGTGATTCTTTATTATTTAAAATAAACCATTCATTACCATTTTTCATTCGCCAGACTTGTTTCATCAAATCCATTGTATACCTCACTTTTTTACTTGGTTTAATTTTCAGTCTTGATAAATACCCGCTAATAGCAGTAAAGGCTTTTCAAATTCTGCATTCTGGTTTGAAAATATAAAGTCATAATTAGAGCAAACATACACCTAAATGAACACTATTGTTTGAGCGAGGGCTTATCCTATTTTAAAAGCTGCCTTCACAGAAAATTTAAATTTGAATAGCAGTTATCAGTCATCAAAAATATTCAGAAACAAATTATGTTCTCAGCTTTTTCTGCATTTGCCTTGATTATCTGTATAATTAAAATAAAACTGAAGAACATGTAAATATACAGGGTCTGTCTGGAAAGTAAATGTGTGGTTAAATTTCTATTTGGAGAACATAACTACTGTTCACCTATCTTAAGCTGGCAGAACCAACTGGGCAGAATCGATTAAGATCTATTACATTACTAAGTACCCATTGTGTACTAATTTGTACCACCAATAAAACTTTTGTACCATGTGCCGTTTTCAAAAAAAAAAACATGGATTTATATTAAGCCAGCTAAACCACATTAAAAAAAATTCAATATAAAATAACACAAAAGTAAAATTAAAAGAAACCGAATTTGTACCAATTTGTATTATGTACCGTTTACAAAAAAAAAATATAGTGCTTCAAGTTTAATTATAAGTTAGCAGGATCACATTAAAAAAAAATAATATAGAAGTAGACTTGAAAAGGACTGAATTTGTACTAATTTGTACCATTAAAAAAAATAATTTATTTAACAAAACTGTCTGAAACAACTACTTTTAATTGAATTAAAATCTGTTATACTTAGGAGTAAATTGACTTTTTGCACAAACAAAATCTATTGTTATTATTGCACAAGAAACAACATATTTTATACTGTTAAAATAAAAAGTCTCAGAATTGGTACCCTCGCTGTTCCTTAAGAAACTATACCAAATTCTTTTGCATACGCAGAATCAATAGTTACTCCTGAATTAAAATCAATATAATTTGTAACGATAAAATATATAGTTTCAGATTTTAAACCCCTGCCGTTCCTATAGAAACTATCCTGAACTCCTATTAGGCTCAAAAGTATACTTTTGCAGGAGCAGAATTATTAGTTACTCCTGAATTAAAAGCAATATTATTTGTAACGTTAAAATATAAAGTTCCATATTATTTTGTAAATCCTATAAAAACTATCCCAAACTCATATTAGACTCAAGAGTAAAGTAACCTTTTGCACGAGCAGAATCAAGAGTTACTCCTGCAACAAAAGCAACATAATTTATAACATTAAAGCCACAAAAGCAAAGAGGAGGGAGAAGCAAGTAGAGAACGGACATAAAAAATCCCGATCTGAGTCGCAGACTCCCCCCAGAAAAGGTAGAACAAAAAGGACCATGAATGCTCTGGCATCAACTGGCACGTACAGAGATACCCTATGAGGAATCCGGCTAGCTGTCATCAACAGAAGATATCCGGATACTATACTGGACCAAGGACAAGCAGATTTGGTATAAGAGGCATTGGTGGAACAGCTGTACCCTGCCCCCTAAGGCAGTGAAACTGCACCCCAATTCGTTAAAAACATCGTACAGCGCCGGGATCATCGAACTGGCTGAAAAGAACGGTTGACACTTTTGGAAGACTCTGAAAGGGAGCGGATTAAACCGTAGTTAAATCCAAGGACCTTTTGAGACGACCTAAGGTGCTGGTCTTTATTCCAGACCTGTCCAAAGTAAATAGAGCTATGAAACTTCTTCAGATTCAAAATCAGGAGCTGTTGATAAAGATTTGGCTGCTGATAAGCCGAAATATTGAGAAGAAACGACAACTTCTGGCCTTTTCAATACATGAGGCATCCTACTAGGCTCTAAAAACGTCACAATTCCAAACCTATTAAAAGTTGGGAAAGGTGACCTTCAGAGTCCTAAAGCGACCTGACGAAGGAGATTAGGATGCTACAGATCAACGTCCAGCACTGCAAAGCTGCCTCGGCAGTACTTTCAGCTACTATAAAGAGGTTTGAAGTTGCACTGATACAGGAACCGTGGATTAGAGGCAGTGAAATAAAGGAGTTGGGAGGTGTGGGTGGAGAGTTGATATACAACAGATCCACAGACACATCAGAAGCTGCATAATTATCAAAAAATGCATTAAAATACTGCTGCTAATTAATTTCTGCTGTGGGGATTTAACAGCGCCGGCGGTGAGACTCAAGATCAATAAGAGGAATGGACCGAGGGACATAATAATCGGTTCGGCATATATTTCGTCAGATGATCCTGAAGTAACACCTACCAGAGAAGTGTTTACTACAAATTATCATGGCAAATAATTTAGACATAATGAATGTAGGCAATTAACCTACCTTTATTACAAAGAATAGAAAGGAGAAATGGATGTAACAATAACCTTAACTTATTTGAGTAACTATGTTATAGGATCAGATGTGTTCGATGAGGAAAGTTGTTCAGATCACATACACATAAAGTTTAAAATAAAAGGTAATATTACCAAAGAAACTTATTGGAATATCCGAAAAATAGACTGGGAAGCATACAATACCTCCCAAGGGTGAGAATGATGATAAAAACAAAACCAGGCCTTGAACTGGCCATGGAAAACTTGGGTAACAGTTAATAATGCGTTTGATGATACTTGTCCTTTAATAGTAAGGAACTCCACCAGGAGTGTTCGATGGTGCAACAATGACCTTGCGAAGCTAGGGAAACAAGTAAGGAAAAAATTCAAAAAAACAGGAAAATGGGAGCACCATGCGAACCAGTTACAATAAAACCTTACGGAAAGTCAACAGAGTTTCTACTAGAAGGCACTGCGAGGAGATAGAAAGCACTCAAAAATGTGTTAGACTACAGAAAATCCTTTCAAAAGACAACAGAACACAATAAACTCTTAGGTTTCATTTTCCTGGGTCACATACACCGGTAATCTGGAGTCCAATTGGACTTGAAGCGCGTAGAGGAACCAACAGAGAGGACTGACAGATTTTCAAAAAAGTTGTGTATTATGACAAACTGTAATTGAAAATCAACTTATCTGAACTATACAAATCACCGGGAAAGGAGGGAATTTATCTAATAATGCTACAGAGGAGACCTGATATTTTATACAGAAGACTCTGCAACATACTCAGAAGTAGCCTGACATTTATATATATACCAAGAGCGTGGCGAAATATGAGAGTCACTTTTTTACCAAAATCTGGTAAAATCGGATTGGGAACGGCAAAGTTTCTAAAACTTATAAGTACTTTAAACTTTAGAGAAACTACTAGATAGACATATTAGACGCGGGATATTGATTTAAAGGCCAATAAGCCTATAGTGCAAGAAAATTAACAGAAACAGCTCTTCATCAATTGATAAAAATGGAAGAGAACACACTGGAAAACAAGAAGGTAATGTTAAGAGCTTTCTGGGACATTGAGGGAGAATTTCACAATATCTCAGTCAACTCTATCATCAGAACTTTGAAAAATAGAGGAATCGGGGACATATGTAAGACCTAGATTGACTCTATGCTAAGAGGGAGAAGGATTCATGCAACCATTGTGGGAGAGACGACAGCAGTTCAGGTTGCGAGAGGATGCCCATAGGAAGGAGTACTACCTTCACTCCTGTGGAACCTGGTCATGGATGGGCTGCTTATGACTCTCAAAAATAATGGACATAAAACTCTGGGATACGCCGATGATCTAGTGATCATGGCGCGGGGTAAATACAATACTACAGTTAGAGACCGTAAGCAAGAGGCTTTTAAAATAGTAACAAAATGGACAGAAAAGGAAGAAATATAAATTAGTTCCAATAAATCTATTATGATTGCATTAACTCGCAGGGAAAAGTTAGAAAAACTAGAACCGTTAAACCTCCGAGGTGGAAACGTCCAATTAAAGGGGAAGGTAATGTATCTTGGAGTTACAATTGATTCGAAACTTACCTGGAATCAACATTTGGAAATAACCACAAGAAAAGCGGAAACATAACTAGTGAAGGCAAAACGCTCTTTTTGAAAAAATAGGGACTGAAACCAAGTTATGGTACACTGAACATACAATAAGACTGATAACATGAGAACAACCTTCACAGGCAATTGAATAGGCTTGCCACCACTTCACTTTGTAATACAAGGGAAGACAAGATTAGGTGCTTACAAATTAGGGAACACTTTGTAAAATCTTAACATCAGACCAGGTCACATAAGTATCACACCGTTGGTAATAAGGGACGTGCTACACATTAGAACAGATTACATAACCAAACTTCACTCCTTCAACACTTCAGTCGAGGTCTTAATACAAAACAGAAGGGACTAAATAACATTTTAAAAAATTTAAAAATATTTGCTCTGGGCGGGGCTGGAATGCGCGACCTCTGGATCGCCGTTGCAACATCCTAACTACCAGACCACCAGAGCTTGTGTATCTGGTTGTTAATTTAAATATTAAGATTCGATCCCAACCCAGTTAATCAGAACCTTTGTCAATTCTTCAACCCTTCAATGTTCATCGATGTGGCATCATCGAAGGTACATCACATCACGTGCATTAAAACCATTGTTTCGTTCAGTAACGGAAACGCCGTGCATCGAGTTGTACAACATATTAGGATTTCGGAATATTTGACGGAAAGCCATTTATCCATAAGAAAGGTGGCCTGGTCCTTTAATTAAAATCGGCAAATACAATTTTTAGATAGAAACGAATGAAAAATCTCATTTTTGAAAGACAATTATCCTGAATTGTTTATAGGATTTGTTTTCTTATTTTAACCTAAGGTATATTTCCTTAAATTTTAGCCGTATAGTTAGAAAACACCCTGTATAAAAACCGCAATATTTTCTTTACGGACGTTGTAGCAAATTTAAGCATTTTTATAAATTCAACAAAAATTTTATTAGGTTAAAAATATGCCTTATTATTATTTTAACCTTCTCCAAATTGCCTGAACTTTAAACATCCGAATACAGTTGACTTTTGTTTCGCTGCATTCTCGCTTCAATAATCAAATCAACCGAAGTTAATTCGCTTATAACTATCTATCTCTCCCCTAGAGATTAGAAGGTAAATTTGTTATTTCTCCGTGATATTCCAATCCGTTTTAGTTCTCTTGACCTCGAAATGTATTTAAAATAAATATATGACGATAGCAACACGTTTTTATTACTTGTAAGGTAGATTGAATCACGCACGGTTTATTTTTGTATTTCTGGAAATATTGCATCGTCGTAACACCAGAAAATATCAAATATTTGAGATTTGTCTGAATATTTTAGTAAGTTTCTATTTATTATTAGCCCTGTTTTTCCTTGTCTGGGAAAACCATTTTTAAAGGTTCGTGTAATAGTTCCTCATCTATCTGCAAAAAGTGGTACGTTGTGTTTTTTTGCTTGCTATTTGGAGTTGGGTATAGGAGCTGTCGTATGACCTGTCAAATTCAAAATTAGCAATGAAATATATGCTTCTAATAACAGTAAAAAAATCCTTTAAGCATTTTCTGTCGTCCGGTGTTGCTACTTCGATGTGGGGATTTCGGCCATATGACCGAATATTAATCTATTTCAACGAAATTCAAGATATAGCTTAAAAGCGTTTTTTCTAAATGCAGATATTTTTTTGTGTGGACGAAAGGGTTGTTATGTAGAAAAAATGCAACATGGCGAACCGTGGCCAGTTTTTGAAATAGGTGTAAAATCTGAACTAAAAGTCGAAAAATGAATTAATTACTCTCAAAATATTTGTATGAATATCGAATAAAAGTATTGTCCTTGTAAGCATTTTTTATTTAGTAGTTCTACCCCACTCACCCTTTTTATGTTTTGTATTATTATATTTTGATATTCGCCTGAAGTAAAGAAAAGGCTGAATGGGGCAGTACTAGTGAATAAAATTACTTGCAAGGGCAATACTTTTGGTTGAGATTTATACAAACATTTTGATGAAATATCTTAGATTCAAAAAATAAAAACTCGTATAAACTATATCTTAAATTTCGATGAAAAACGTAAACATCCGGTTATCTGTCTGATATCCCTACACCGTAAGTAGCACAACAGGACAACAGAAAATGCCTACAAAGGGATTTTTTAAAGGTTATAGACGTCTAGAAGCATATTATGTAGTCAGTATACTATTAGTATATTATAGTTATAATTTCATTCTAATTTATATAATTTTATTATTTTCTGTAATGATAAAGGTACTAGAGAACACTGTATTTCTAGAAATTGAAAAAAAAGACAAATTTATTAACTTCTTAGATCTTAAAATCTCACACAATAATAACAAGTTCAACTTTGACATCTATAGAAAGCCAACACATACAGGCACAGTTATAGACAATACCTCTAACCATCCAGCAACACATAAATTGGCTGCCTTTAATTTCTAGAAATTGAAATAAACAAATCTATTAACTTCTTATATCTTAAAATCTCACACAATAATAACAAGTTCAACTTTGACATCTATAGAAAGCCAACACATACAGGCACAGTTACAGACATCCAGCAACACATAAATTGGCTGCCTTTAATTGCTACTTAGAGAGGCTATTAAACGTTCCTCTGTCTACGGAAAACTTTAATAAGGAACTAAATATAATTAAAACTATTGCTATAGATCACAACTTTGTACTAGATATTATTGATAAAATGCTAACACATAAACAAAATAAAATTCAACAAAACTTAGTTTATATTAACAATCCTAATATGGTACATGAACTAACCACCAGTAAGAAATACATTTCTCTTACCTTTATTGGAAAAGCATCCTATAAAGTGGCAAGCTTACTTAAAGACCACTTTAAAGTATCTTTCAAAACCCCCTCCTCATTACATAAGTTATTTGTTCATAATAAAGATAAATTAGATCCCTTTGACTTATCTGGAATTTATAAATTAACTTGTAAATCTTGCCATTCTTTCTATGTGGGACGCACATTTCGAAATTTCAAGATCCGTTTAAAAGAACATTTGCGTTGTCTTAACCAAAATACAACAGGTTTTTCACATTTTGCCAACCACCTACTGGACTCAAATCACGACTTCGATTCAACTGAAGGTTTTAAAATCCTACATAGTTCCTACCATAGATTTACTCTTAATAGCTTCGAAAGCCTCGAGATATTGAGAAATTTAAAATTAAATCCTGTTGGTTGCTTAAATGCCCAGATAATGTCAGAAACTCCTCCTGTTTTCTCAACACTAATCTAAATTTATCTTTCTAACTTCCTTTTTAACCTCCCCTTTATTTCTATTCACATATTTTCTTGCAAGGGGTACATTTCAGTAAGTAATTTTTTTCCCATAAGAAACCAACAAGCACGTTTAAAGATTAGGTTAGATTGTGTGATTTCACATCCGTCATTTTCTTCTTTTCTTCTTTTATTCTTCAGTTGCTTCACAACACTTAACCCAGTCATTTCTTCTTCTTTCTTCTTCCTACAACATCACATACACTTGGTGATTGGTTCATGGCCCAAATCTTATATAATAAATAATAAATATTTCTTCACTCATAGTTTACATCTTATTACCTATACCCTGTCATGGGTTTACCCAAGCATTTTTTTGTTAATACTTGCCACCACCTGTAGAGGCATTAAATTGACAGGTCTCCTTTCAAAAATGTTAGTTTTTTGAAAAAACAAGGTTGTTTAAAATAAGCCTTATCTTTTAATCTGTTTAATGTATGTGATTTGTTTTGTATAGTCTTGAATATTTTAAATTTTACTATTTCAATTGACTAATATTTGTTTTTTTCAAATATTTTTAACTTTTTATTACTTGTAAACTTTGTTCATTTTACAATTTATTTCACCCAATATTTGATGAAACTTGTTTTGTAGTATTCCCTAGTGGATGGAGAGTATGGTGAGTTTTATATATCGTTTGCTCTAAGTGTTAACACACCTTACACCACATATTCTCCTGTCTACTAGGCGAGCCTGAAGATGAAGTGATGACACTTCGAAACCGGTCGCACTCAATGTTTTGTTAAATAATTAAACATTGACTTTCCTTGTGAGATATAAAGGACTTTTTCTCCCCCTTCACCTTAAAAAAAAAAAAAAAAAAAGAACTATAAGTTAGTCATGAGCTAAAATGGACCCATCTAGGTCGCAGCAGAAGGCGATGAGATCTTTTCACTCGTTTTCAATCTAACCTAACCTACCTTAGATGATGCAGAATCAGTTGAACTACAAATATTGCAAAAATTAGTGTTAAAATTGTTGATAGTCAGGAAAACAAAAACCAGTATTTACTGATGGATACAGTTTTAGCTGATTTAACTTCTGAAAATTGTTAGTCAGTTGACCATATTATTATGGAACTGGATTCCGCTAACAAGAAGCTGTTTGACTAGATCCGAGAGGTTAATTCGAATATTGAGTATCATGTTCTACAAGAAGGTCCAGAAGATGCACCTAAGGTTTTTGATACCTAACTTCTATAAATTTAAATTTGTAAGAAAACCATATAGTCATAGATCTAGAAGAAAACTGTGAAACAACTGATAATAAACAACAAGATACGGGCTTTAATATTATGCAAGAACTACAAGAAGTTGCAGAAGAAAATAACAGTAATGACAATTTTAATGATCTCAGTGAAACTGAGATGCCAGATTATAATAATGGAAATAAAAACAAAATTCGTTTAAGTGATGTACGAAGAAAACGTGCAGTCGAAAAAAAAAGCGTTTAGAAGAAAAAGAGTATAAAGGTATGAAGAAGATTGATGAACAATAAAAATATGTCAAAGTTGGTAAAGAAAGAAAACTAGGTGTACGTTGCACCCCTGAGAAATTTAAAAAACTGGACGGCATTGTGCTAATTTTAATGAAGAAGTCAGACAGGATATTTTTAATACATTTTAGAAAAAGATGATCTAATGGGATTCAAGAAAATCAGTTGTTTCTACATTAGTCGATGTAATTGATAGAAAAAAAGTCGAAGGTACGAGACGTTCTTGCACATTTTATTATTACCTAAAAAGGACTGTATTAAATTTTTGTTTTGTAAGAAGATATTTTTATCTACACAAGGTCTTAATGAACGATGTGTGGGAGAAGGGACTCTTAAAGCTGAAAAAAATATAGGAATGCACCAAAAAGAAAATCCTACTTTATCTTCTTCTCGAGTAAGGCAAAATATTACGCAACGTGAAACCAAAAAAAACCTTGACTAGATTTTTTAGAAAATTGCCAAAATAACCCAGCCACTATTGCCGAGCCTTTTCAACTAAACTTTGCCTTGAACATCTGTATCAAACTAAAAATGGTGTTTATAGACAATATACAGTGAGCACCATAAGTCTTACCCCCCTATCTAACTCGTTACTGGAGTCTTGTTAGGAAAATCGCTGAGACACGTCTATTTTTGATTTCTACAATGTACATTTTTGTATGAATAGTTTACCCTTAATTTCATTCCTTACTGGAGGGAAGCAACCCTTTCGAAAAAATTAAACTGCATGGGGTGGTAAGTGATAGCTCATTTGAAAAAGGGTTTTATTCTCTATTTAACCATGTAAAAAATTTTGAAATTTGCTTCATTAATTCTCGACTAATTGTTGTTTCAGAATAACAGAAATTAACGTAGCGCACTCATCGTTAGAATTAAAATTCGGCCCTGCATGATTTCGGTTTTGGTTCAGACGTGAAGTAAGACTTTTTGCCATTAGAAGGTCACTGTTAGTTTAGTTGCTTTCCTATTTTGTGAGATTTTGTTATTTTTAAACATTAATAAATCAACACGTAATGAAGCAAATTTCAAAATTTTTTGCACTGTTAAATAGAGAATAAAACCCCCTTTCAAATGAGCTATCACTTACCACCACATGCCATTTAAATTTTTCGAAAGGGTTGCTCCCCTTCAGTAAGGGATGAAATTAAGGGTAAACTAATCATACAAAAATGTACATTGTAGAAATCAAAAATCGACCTGTCTCGGCGATTTTCCTAACAAGACTCCAGTAACGAGTTAGTTAGGGGGGGGTAAGACTTATGATGCTCACTGTATAAAGTACGTGGAATAAAAAGTGGTACGTTCATTATCACGACATGTTTTTGTTAAAGAGTTCGAGCGAGAAATCATTTCATCCAAAGAAGAACCAATGCGACCTCTGTATGTCGTATCACCAAAAGAAAATCTGAGCCAGCGAACAAAAGGAGAAGGACTAAATGTCAGCAATTGAAAATCCTGATACTGTTTTAGTTATTACTGTAGATATGGAAGCAGTAAAGTTGGCTCCAGTTTTACGTTGTTCTGCAATATATCACAAAACCAAACTAGCCATTCATAACTACACATAACTACAAATTTTTACACAATTACAAGAAAGATCAGTTATTATGTTTAGTGATGGCTGCGGTTATCAAAACAGGAACGTTATTCTTTCCAATACGCTAAAACTCTGTATGGATATGGATATCACCATTGTGCAAAACTTCCTATAGAAAGGCCACACGCAGATAGATATTGACAGTGCACATAGCTTAATTGAGCGTAGGCTCAAAAACAAAGATATTTTCTTACCGACCGATTATGTTCATGTTTATAAATATACCCATCCAACAAAGCCTTTTATAGTTAAATATCTATCCTATACCGATTTTTTAAATTTTAGTGTGCTAAAATATTATTCAAATATTCGCCCTGGGTACAAAGTTTCGGATATTCGTTGTATAAAGTATATCTTAGCTGGAGAAATGTTCTATAAGATAAATTATTTAGATGAATAGCGGCAATACTTACGAAGACCACTTTTAAATTCTAGTGCTGAAATAGTACCACAGTATGATTTCTTTCTTAAAATTAAAAAGAAAAGGACTTAGTTTATTGGTCCTATTATGATAACCTTCCTCATTAGTATAGTTTATTTAGTAGTTTGCTAATTTTAATATTAGTTACAGTTTTTTCCTTATTTTATTTATTTTTTAACATTTTAGTACAATAAGTTTTTTTTGAACTGTTGTTATATTTTGAAACTTATTTAGCAGCCAAAAAATCTCAAAAAGAATGTTCAAAATTTCGTATATGAATTTTATGTAATTTTTACCAAAGCAAAACCTCATAAGAGAATATAAAACTCTTTAAAAAAAAAGCAGCTATAGTTATCTTTAATTAGTTGTACAATAATTGAACATAAAAAATAAAGCACATTAGATTTTTAAAAATTAACAAAATTAGAATGTTTCAACGCTTTTTGCGATTTTGTTTTGAATTTTTTACCAGTGCTGTAGATTTGAAGTCCCAATATTCTAAGGAGAAAAAAATAAAGCGACTCCCTTAAAAAAAGTTGGGGGTTGGGTACCTTAAAATCAAAGAGAACTTTGAATTTTGAATTTTTTTTTTTTAGCGAAATGGACACAGAAATATAAATAAAAGACTAGTTTTTGCAGGGGCGGCTCAAGCATAGCTCTAGGCACACCATTGATTCTTATGTGCGTTTTTTGTATAATAACTCCTGACCTACACTTAGTTTTGTTGATATGTTAAGTCCAGGACGGACGAACTGCACTCGTTTTAACTAAGAAAGATACAAAGTAAATTTTGCGATAAAAAAATTAAAAATTCATATTTCTTTTTGATTTTAAAGCAAGTTTCTTTATGTCCAATAAAATACGGGAGGGGGTTAAAAGGTACCCAACCCCCTAACTTCTTTAAAGCGGTCACCTTTATTTTTTTTTCTCCTTATAATATTCGGCCTTCAAATCTAGAGCATTGGCAAAAATTTCAAAGAAAAAATCGCACCAAACTTTTTATAAAAAAAAAACGTTTTTCCGAATGTTACTTTAACGCACTGTAACTTTGTTGGGAGCCAGTTTTTGATATAGGTAAATATATCCACTTATTTTATGGTAATCTATCTGAGGAAGAAACACCCTGTAGAATACGTGGGTTATAGTTAACTTTTTCACTATCTGGAAATCTGATATGTTTAAATTTTAAGTTACTGTAAGAAATAATAAAATTTAAAGCAAAAAGTAAATTTCTCGAAAAAGAGCTCGAGAGAGCTCGACAGAAACGAGAAATTTTCGTCGAGAGATGACACTCTCTCGTCTCGTCTCGAATCGAGAGAAAATGTGCCTCTTGTCTCACGAGTCGAGAGAAGACGAGACGATAGACGAGAATTTCTCGTCTTGCGACATCACTAGTGATATCGTTTTTGTATCCAAGTTAGAATTTTTCAATACCCCCCTCCTCTATTCCCTCCATTTTTATTTTTTATAATCAATAGGCTTTACTTCCTTATAGACTCTGATTTTGCTAAAAATTTCATGTTAATACCGCTTCTGATTCTATATATTTTATTTTAAACCCACTTGGCCCCCATTTTATTCAGATATTCTAAAATTAGTAGTTTTTATTAACTTATAGAGCTTGATTTTTGCTAAAAATTTGGAGTTGATATTATTTTTCATTTTTGAGTTAGGATTATTTAAATACTGAAACCACCCTAACCCTTCCATTTTTATTCAAAATTTTTTTTCAAATTAATAGGATTCGTCCCCTTATATAGCTTGATTTTTGCTAAAAATATTAAGTTGATATCATTTTTCGGTTTGGAGTTATGATTTTTTTTTTATTTTTCAACCCCTCTTAACTCCCTATTTTTAATCAGATTTTTTTAATCAATAGGCTTCGCCCCATTATAAAGCTTGCCCTTTTCCAAAATTTGAGGTTCATTTTTCGTGTCTGACTTATTGTGCCGACAAAAAACGTGACATCGGACAGACAAACATTTTTAAAATTTGTTTAAAATTTGATGAGAAGGAATTTGGTACAAAAAATTTTTAAATTTGGACCAGTATTAAAAATTTTGGTTTCTTGAAAGCAAACTTATAATACTCTTCACATGCTACTGTATAAAGAGTATATTAAGAAATCTCTTGAACTAGGCTGTATATAAACGGTCTAAATAACTTTGTTTAAAATAAACATGCACAGGAAATTAAGAGTGCTCATAACTCTTTTTGATTCTGTTATAGTAGTTTATTTGAGCAAGACATAAGTGCACATGCAAGAACTTGTAACTGTAATTAACAAGTTGATTACAAATAATTTTACTAAAAAGAAAATAATTACCTGGTAAACTTTAAATATGAAATGACTACAAAATTTTAAATTAAATATTACTTCTTTTTTTCTAGAACTATTCTAAGTATTTATTTGTCATAAATATTTAACATGATTGTAAAATTGTTTTATTGTATAATTATTTCATAATTTATTAAACACCATTGCTGCTCTAAAAGTAGAAATCGGCAAGTCAATAAATCTAAACACTAAATTTTAGCTACAAAGTTTTAAACTACTTAAGCGTAAACTAGTTATAGAAAAGTATTAAAAATATCGAAAAATGTATGTAATTATTAATGCTATAAAGTATTTGTATAAATGGGTAAGATGGAGAAAGAGTCTTAGTGAGTAGAGGAAAACCAAACTAAAAATAAACAATATTATACTACAATTCATAATGTTAAAAATAATTTTAGATTCTCTTTTGGATGTAAATTTTTTCGACGAAAATCTGGATATATAGGGTGTCCCATTAAGAATAGGACATAGAACGACTGAAGATTTTCTGATTAAAAATAATACAATTAAACGAAGCATGCATCGGTATAATGTTCCAAAATACATGATGTTAAAGTAGAATATTCAAAAATTTGTATCTAAGTGCTATCAATTTTGTATTACTCGGTATACTTTTATTAAATTCAGCAAACGTTTTTTGTATCATAATGTACACACACCTAGGAGTACAAAAAACAGTTAAATAAACCTTGACAGTGGCGTACGGCATGGATAAGTAACACCTTTACCCCGTCCAAATTTTCAGCTACTGTCCAAAAATTTAGTTGGTCGATAATTTTTTTTTTTTTTAGTTAGGAAATATGTTTAATAACATTACTCCGTAACTATATGGAAATAGTGATTGTTTTAAAATTCAACAATGATTAGTAAACGTAATGTTTACAAGTATTAAAAGTTATTTTAAAAAACCGACTTCAAAATCGTCCAGATGCTCTTTACTAACAAAAAAAAGAATCATAGAAATTGGACAAGAAGGTAAAGAATTATCGCTGAACATACATATAAAATGAAGAGTGAAGATTTTCTCGTAGACCCAATAATTAGATTTTGACCAAATTTATATGGAACCACCACTAATGTATCACCTTTCTAACAACAAAAGAATCATAAAAATCGGACACCGTGTTAAATAATTATTGCTGAACATACATAAAAAATATATACCGACGAATTGAGAACCTCTTGCTTTTTTGAAGTTGGTTAAAAACAAAAATTAAAAAATGACAATAAAAATATTGTTACAATGTGTAGAAAAATAAATAAAAAAATGACACCTACCAAAGCTATTTTAGGGCTAAAAAAATGGAACCTGATTTAGAAAATCAAATAGATCGTGTGAAAACAATAGAAGTAAGAGAAAATCTCCTGTCCCAACAATATAAACCATTATTTCAGGAAAATCAGAATGAACAGGTTTTGTGCAATGCTTGGATAACAATAAGATAAAACTGACATGGGTACCAGGGCACAAAGGTATCCAAAGAAATGAAAAGGCTAATGAACTCTCCGAAGAAGGATCAGAACTACCATTCACAGGACCCAAACCTTCATTTGGGATAAGCAAAACCTTTGCTCGACAGGCAGTGGACAGATGGATAACCACAAAATACCAAATTCACCGACAACAGAGCTCATGCTAAAGGGACCAAACGCACTCATGGCTACTGAGGTACTAAAACTACATGTAGACTCTACATGGAAAAAGAAGGAACCTTATACCATGCGGAGCTCTTGCTAGGCGGTGTCTCGTCCTTTTCGGTCTAGAACCGAAAATAACGCTCCAGGAATACTTGGTAGGGAACTTATTAAAACTAACCAAAGGTGCAGGACTATTACGAGGATAGTACCTGAATACGGGGAAAGCAGGGAAATACAATAGACCCAAGCGGCCGCAGTGTTCTGGGCCAAATCTAACCCTACTTGCTTATAACTGACAAAGATAAAAATGCTTAGATACATGAAAAATATGAAGAACAGCAACTACAAACTGCATTGCAACAAATGCAAACAACATGGAAAATATGCAAAAATAAATGTATATTTTAAACAAAGAAAAATATAAATTTCTAACAAATTATAAGCATGATGAAGAAAAACTGACCAGAGAAATCGGTGATTAGAAAAGAGTAGAATGGAAAACAGCGGAAAGCAGAAAGATCTAGTCGACAAAAGAGTAAAACTTGCGCCGATAAAATATGAAGAACTGCGCCATGGACTGACATAAAATAGCATTTTGTTTGAAGTCATAGCTCTAAGCAATATTCAATTTAAAATTTAAAACCTTTAATACCAAAGAGATACATTGCATTTTATTGAATTTAAAAAGAGACCAGGGACTTTATCGTAGTGGTTTGGGGTTAACAATTTATATCAAATCCTAAAATATTGTTAAAGACTTAAAAAGTCAAGGAATAAAATGTAAAGAGCCTATCAATATAATAAAAAAGAAAATCAAATTACCTGAGGATAACACCCTTAAACTAAAGAACAAATCATTTCCTTTGAAAATATTAAAAAAAATCTACGAAATCAAAGCAATACTTAATCTAGGAGTTAGAACCGAAATCGTAAGACGCACACAACTTTTGTAAAAGAGAATCAAGATGTGTAAACTGCCAAGAAAACATCATACCGAAGATTGATGAAAACCTCCAGAACAACAGCCAATGGGGTCTATTCTGTAAAAATTCCTTTATATTTAACGGCCTTTAAAAATATTTTCTTCTTTAATTCGGTCACTATTTAAACGGATCTTTAAAATACATTAGAGGACTATCTTAATGAACTCTGTTTAAATAATGATAGAAGTAAATTAACGAATACGAACATATTTTTATAGGCCGCCAATATTTTTAAAGGCTGTTAAATATAAAGGAATTGTTACAGAATAGACCCCATTGTGTGTGAACTGTTTAATGGAACATCCTCCATAGAGGACGTTTGGTAGCTTAAACCTTTCAGATAAAAAAAAATATCATCACTAAACCTAAAATAATAAAGAGGCAGAGGAGACAACAAACTCATAGGAGTAACCAATTCACAGGTCGCAACCAGCTATGAATCCCATACTACAAATGGTGCAGCATACTGCAAAGTCAGTCAGCCTAGCAAACATTATGACTCATGAGTTATTATTAATCCTAATAACCAGACTAGATTCACTCTCTAGCAGGCTTCTAAAGCTAGATGAAATTAATACCATCTAAAATATATAACAAAATCACCAATGGATATAATATGTATGATTTCTGAAATCCATATTACAATGTAGGATATAACTTCTAACACACTATTTACTTACCATATGCAGCAAGAGGAGTAACTGCGTTAATAATTAAAAATACAATTTCCCAATACCAGGAATCAAGCATGCAAGAACCAATAAATCAAATAACCATTAGCACCATAAATACTAAGGAGACCAAAATTACAATAGTTGTAATCTATTGCCCACCAAGACATATCCAGCATCTAAAGTTCAAGATTAACTACATTCAGAGAAAAAAATTGCATTGAGCTGCATCAGAACTTGGATACACATACCAATCTTCTGAAATACCCATCTATTCGCCCACTAACCCAAATGAGATTCCTGACCTTTATTCTTAGAAAAATTTCACCAAACTATATACAAGTAGAAGAAAACTTTCAGTAATTATTCTTACTTTAAGTTTTAATGTTATTCAAAAAGAAGCAAAACCAAATCTATCTGTATCTGTAACGTGTGGAGGGTGGGTTACCCCTACGGCACTGAGGCCTTACTAGGCCCATTGTGCATCATCCTAAGATTTAATGTAGTTGACAACGTCACCAAGAGGTGTTTCTCATATCGGCCGATGTTACACAAATCTCTTAATAAATGAGAGCGTCAAGCAATCGCAGAGGATATGTTCGATGGTCTCATCTTGTTTGCACCGTCTACAGAGTGCGGATTTTGACAGCCCCATGATATGGAGATGCTTCCGTACTTAGAAATGACTAGTCAGAATGCCTGTGGCTAGGCGCAGATTCTTTCTAGTCATAGTCAAGTATTTGTTTGCTGCAGTGTTGTCAGGATAACTTAAAAGCTCCCCGGCAACTCTGCAGTTTATTGTTTCATCCCATCTTTTCTTAAATTTAACAAGGGAATATTCTTTACTTAGGTCTGTTACTACCAATTTTGTCAGGCCAATGGAAGGGCCAGGTCCAAAAAGTATTTGGTTGGCTGCTTCCTTGACCAGTAAATCAGCAAGACGGTTACCTTTCGATTTGGCGTAACCTTTGATCCATCTTAAGGTGACCACGTTGTTGACGGATACTTCAGTCAAAACTTCCTGAAATTCTAGTACTAACCCTGAAAAAATTCGTGATCTGTTTAGGGTGAGTAGTGCTTTTCTGCTATCTGTATAGATGAGTATGTTCCTTCCAGTGATATTCTTTCTGGTGATTTCTTTTGCTGCTATGAGAATCCTCGTGAGCTTTATATTAACTACATTGGCACTATTACTCAAAGCCCATTTTATGTTAAGGTTGAAGAATCTGGAGTATATTCCACATCCTGAGTCTTGTTTTGCTTAAGAACCGTCGGTGTAGATATGAATCGTACCTGCCACTTTCGGCTCTTCTATTTGATCTGTTACAATTTTATATGGCTTATAGAAGATATATCTCAATAAGGTGGAGTCCGTGTTCGCTTGAAGCAGTGGGAGCGTATCGAGCGCCTCTTGCAATAGCCACGTCTCGCTTCACCAGAACCTACATCAGGTTCTATTTCAAAACCAACTCCAGTAAATCAGAAAATATATAGGGAAGGTTTTTAAGAAAATTTAGCAAATACTATTCAACTGATCATGACACTAAAAACGAAAAATCAGCTAGATGAGAAACTGGAAAAGTTTATAGTGGAAATCCAGCAAGCTACTTGGAGGAGAACATTAAAAGTAAGAAGGTTAATATCAGTAAAAAACTACCTTGTCGGGATAAGAGAACTGGTAGCAGAAGAGCAAAACTTAAAGCGAAATGGCAAACGACAAGATCACCAGAAGATAAAAATATATAAAATAGGGCTGATTAAAAAGACTGAAAAGATAAATCTTAAATCATAAAGAAGAATCCTTAAACCGATACCTAGTAGAGCTAACAGATTACAAAACAACTGATTATTCGATATGAAAGGGAATTAAATAGATAATAAACTGTCATCTTCTATCAGAATAGCAGATTACAAATGGATTGGAGACAATCAACAGAAAGCTAATATTTTCGCTGACCACCTACAAAAAAAGTTCCATTTAAATAAAAATCAAGACACTCTTAACGAGACGATCCATGATATGGAACAACTTGAAATTAGACAAGTTGCGAAAGAAATGCAGACACTCAGAGACCCAGAGACTGGACATTTAAAAAATGAATAAAAATAAAACTGCTAAAATCAATACCACGAAACGGAACTAGTTTTGGCCTATGCGCTTATCATCAGGCATAATATGAAATGTTACAAATTTAAAAATATTCAAAATTTTTTATCTAGCAGCCAGTTATGAACATAGGTATGAACAAAATACCATTTTCGTATTAAGATGATACAAAGTATATAAATAACTAACTGCAAGTTAGGAGAAAAACAGCGGTATCAATAAAGTTTAATTAAATTTAAATATTAATTTAAAAAATTAAAAAATACAACATGAAGAAATGTGAAGAAACAGTTAAATTTATGAGGAGTAGCTAAACTCCCTGGCGCTAAAGACGAGGAAACGACTACGTTGTTAGAGACGTCACTTTCTAGTGGTCGCACTGGTATCCGCAATTACCGAAGATGCCAATAGACGAAGAAAGAAAAAAGAGGTTTGCTGTGAAACATGAGGGTCGACTGCACTCTCACGTCAATGAACAAGGACTACAATTACTGGACAAGTCTATACTCTTCAAAAGGCCTAAAAGGAAGAAGCCATTTGAGCTAGTGCAGTAAACTTAAAACAAAAACAAAGAAAACAAAAACAAAGAAAACAAAAAAAAACAAAAAAACAAAAAAAACAAAAAAAAAACGAAAAAAAAAAAACGAAAAAAAAAAACGAAAAAAAAAAACGAAAAAAAAACAAACAACAAAAAAAACAAAAAACAATAAAAACAAAAAACAAAAAAAAACAAAAAAAAACAAAAAAAAACAACGAAAAAAAAAAACAACGAAAAAAAAAACAACGAAAAAAAACAACGAAAAAAAAAAACAGAAAATAAACAAAAGAAAACAAAAACAAAAAAAAAACAAAACAAAAACGCAAAAAAGGAAAAAACCAAAAGGAAAAAAATAAACAAAAATAAATACTTTAGTTTGGATTCATAAAAAATTTAAATTTACAAAATATAAAAATTTAAACATAAATCTAAGTGAGAATATCTCGAAAGACAATCAGTTCCCAACAACATTACATTATTTATTTCAAAAACTTCAAAAAACTTTATACTTAGTCTAAATAAGTTTTTATATAGTGGGATCAAGCTATAACTTACTTATACCGTACACCACTGGCAAAGTTTATTTATCAATTTTTTTTGCTGATACGTGTATCTTATAACATCAAATATATTTGCCAAATTTAGTAAAATTATAGTGAGGAATACAAAATTATAGCCAATACTAATTTTTGAATTTTTAACAATAACAGCTTGTATTTTGGAAACGGGTAATATTTTATTGTTCTTCTTTTGTCCAATTTTTAATCAGAGAATCTTCAACTGGTGTGAACTTAGCAGACCAAACCTGGCAGCCATAATGCTGAAGGTACCTAAATGAACATCAGCGTCGCTCTTTATTTATTTATTAAATTAATATAAAGGGAATTAATAAATAAAAAATAGAAGCAAGAACATTTTAAACAAACATAAACTATAAAATAGATATTAAACCAGATAATAAGAAAATTTGTATGCAATAAACAATCTAAAATAACTTCAAAACTATGCATCCTATCAACTTGATATGTTGACACCATTTAATTTATACAGAAGCCTAAGTAATGAAGGTACTACCAATTTATCGAAAGCCGTCAAAGAGAAAAATATAAAATGTTAAAAAAATCTTTTAAACGAAACGTCTGTCAACAAACTAGCTACAATAACTCTATTACTACACATACTATGAAGTTCATTTAATGACAATATAGTCTCCACATATCTATATTTAATTGTGGTACTATCAATTTGTCGCAAACCGTCAAATAGTAAGAAAAAATTGGTATTAAAAACAAACTACTATAACACATAAGTTGACAGTACCATCATTAAATATGGATATGTATTATAGACTAAATCTTGCTAAAACATGTTCTGTTATGAAGTTATTTTAGATTGTTGATAGACGTTTCATTTTTAAAGGTTTTTTTTTAATATTTTTAATGTTTTCTTACTCCTTGACAGCTTGCGATAAATTTGCAGTACCTTCATTAATTATATTTATGTATTTACTAAGTCGTGTCAAAATATCAACCTGATAGTATGTCCAGTTATGAAGTTATTTTTGATTGTTTGTTGACCGTGAAATATTAAAGTATTGAAATCCGGCCTAGGACATTTCGACGCGGCCATTTCAAAATAATATATTTGAAAGTCTCCTTTAATTTTAATATTAAGAATGCATAATATAATTATGTGATATTGCTTTTAAATATTCGTTTATATTTCTATTTTTATAATCGATAACGATTTTTAAAATCCTCTCGTCACAATCGCGATGTTTTTTTAATTTAGCTGGCGTCTGGTGGCCCAACAGTAATTGGTCATAAAACAAGTCCCTTCTTGTTTGTACCTTTTTAAGTGCATTAATAAATTTTCATATCGTTGGATAATCCATATACATTTCGTTCTGAAGTCGTCTTTGTGCAGCTTCGACGTGGTTATTCGTTCTGTCTGTACCCTCCAAAACGCGGTTGTAGACAGACCACAGTGTGATCGGAAAGAATGGATTACGCCTTCTTCGACCCTATCGTTGAGGACGTCCTAACTATTCTATTAGAGGTTGCAACTCGTTAGATAAATAAATGGTTGATTGCCATATCCATGTCTTCTTCAAGAACAAATGCCAAAGATGTCACCATTCGTACATGAAGACTGAAATCAGCATCAGTATTATATCGACCCAGCAAATTCATTTGCGCCAAATGTTTTTTTCATATTTTTCACCAAATTAAAAAAACAACCTCGCAGCTCTGCATTTGGAAACTCTTCTTTGAAAGCGTTTATGGCACCTAGTTCAAAATCGCATGAAATTTTCTCCGGATTTGCAGCTGGCTGTAAATGTTCCATCATACCAATCATTCGGGCATATGTAGTTTGTTGTTTGTTGGGCAGGAGAGCATAAAGAACAGGATAAACTTCCCCAAATTATTTAGCCATAATTATGTAGGTAAAAAATTGAGGCAGTTCAAAATCTGCAAATATATAATATATTGTAATGGAAATTAGTTATCGACATTTAAGATCAAAAATTAGTTAACTCTTCAATATAACTAGGATCAGGTACCTAAAATGAAATAATGAACTACTCTTAATATAACATTCAATATTAATATTTAGGTAATTCATTAAAAATCTTTTTAGGTACCTAATTTTTAGGGATTAATTGTTTATGCCTTCCTTTCATAAAAATGAGACCATAAGCCAGTTAATAGTTACATATTCACTGCAGCTATCTATTAATGCTTACTGCGAATATTTAAGGAACAAGATGAATTACCCAATTTTATAAAAAGAATAGATCTGCAAAAAATAGACATTTCAAATATTTTTTTTTAATAATTTATTACCTACTTAAAAAAAATTTACATTTGGCGTCGAAACGGCCCGGCGTCGAAAATTTCCTCGCGTCGAAACGGCCGCGCGAAATGGCTGCGCGAAATGGCTGCGTCGAAACGGCTGCGTCGAAACGTCCCATTCCTTTGAAATCACTAATTTTCTCATTTCTGTTGAATACAAATTTTCTTATATCTGGTTTAATATTTATTGTACAGTTAATATTTGTTTCAAATTTTCTTGTTTCTATCTTTTATTCAATAATTACCGCAATTATCTCGGCATTTTGGCTGACAAGTTTTGTCTACTAGGTTCATATCAGTGAATCTTCATTAATTGTTCTTTACCCCATTCATAATGAGACACCGTGTATATTACCCGAGCTAATTATAAACGATTTTTTTTGTTCTTGCTTCTTTTTAATCGTGGAAATATATCGTTAAAAGTTGAAAATATATTTAAACATCAAAATAAACTATGTATATACTTCTTTCAACTTTTTAATTATGGTCAGGATAAAAATAAAAGGTGTATCAAAAATAATGGTGAAAATAATATGGCTGATAACACAAGTTTTGTTTGGGAACTAATAAAGTAGATAGGTATTTATCTATTGAAAGATTGATAATCAATATTTATATTTCTTCGTGATAAAATTATTAAAATAATATTAAATAAAAAATAAAATATCGAAAAATGTATTTGTGTTTTATCATCCACATCATTTATATCATTTATTTCAAACCTTTTGCATTTGTAAAATAAGTTACTTGAACACTTTTTCCAGCTTTTAAACGATATATAATACACTTTTAACCCCTCGTTAACAGCTCAAACTTGCTTTTACCTTAAAAAAATAAAACAACAGAACAAAATCTTAATAAATGTAAATTAATAATGAAACCCTAATTTAGAAACAAAAAAAAATACAAATCTTTAAAGATTTGAAAGAACCAAGGATATTGCAATGCTTTGGAAAAACTTTTAAAAACGAAAAATACGTACCATTAAACAGATTTATAACGCATATTATGGACTCAAATAACTTACAAAGGCTGCTATTACTCAAAGTAAATTATATTGAATAACATGAATAAATCAGAGAAGAAATTAATTTCATAAGATTTTAAAACGAATAAAAAAGGTCTAAGTAAGAGCCCGCAGTAACGATTAAGAAATTGAAAAGCTGAAAGCACCAAGAAATATTTTTCTAACAAAATTGGTTAAAGCTTATAGACCAGTCAATATCAACACAAAATAAGTAAAATATCGCAAAGCGGCATCTATCTACGATTTTTTTTTATTTGTTAATACCCCTGAAAGTAGTTTATACCCAAGCAGTGGCGGCTCGTGGGGGGTTTGCAGTGACAAAATATAGGTATCAGTACAGATGTATGAAAAAAACTTTCAGTGTTTTAAAAAGTTTATAATATACCTTTCTAAAACACTGACAGATTTTACCTATGTCTGTACTGGGACCTATATTCTGCTACTCTGAACTCCCAAAATTTTGGTCACACGCCGCCCCTGTACCCAAGTTTGCAACCTCGAAATTCATGTGCTACTTCCATGGTGCTCCAAAAACTGCGAAATTCTGGCACAATTTTTGAAAAAAATTCATTAAAGGGGCAGTTTTCGGGTATCTTTATTTTATACTTCTATTAGGAAAATTAAATTTTCTACAATTATAGTTTAAACCTAGCTTTCTAGGATTATTGGTTGCGGAAATATGGATAGTCAAAGTGTAGAAAGTGTAAATTTATAGATAGGGTCATTTACCAAGACACGTACCGACTAAAGTAATGGTCCTGGAGCAAAGTCATGTAGAGAATACAATTAATTTTATTTTTATGCCAAAGTTGTGCCTCTAGGCCCCATAATTTACTAAAAAATTAAAAAATTGTAAAACCTCGAATTTTGGAATAATGAGAATTTAAAATTTTAAATGTAACACATGGCTTTAAATAAACATTTTCCATGTCTAAATCTCTACAGCGTTAAAAGAACGTGCATTTAGCACTTAATTTATTTAATATGGAATCGTCGAAGAACCTGATATTAACTGCCATTTGGCTTGAATTGGAAAGAAATGAAAGCGGAGAAGTGAAACAAATTGTTAGTAACTCGTTTGGTGAAGTCACTATCAAGCAAAAGGACAAAATGAAGACCTTTGCATCAGTCATCACCTATGTGAAAGTAATTAACAAGGAAGTTGATGTTTATCCCCTAACTATATTCCAGAGGGTTTAGGACACAAAACAATCAGATGAACAACTAAAGAAGAAATGCGCAAGGGCACGAAATCCTTCTATTCAGCATTTAAACCACTCACTGAAAACAAGGCAGGAAACACCCATCACAGTACCTCAAGCAAAACTGCTCTTAAGTAAATCTAACAAACACAGACTGATCACCATCTTTTAACTTTATCTTTATCTTTGTCGATTATAAGCAGGAAAGGGTTAGGTTTGGCTCAGAACACTGCAGCCTCTTGGGTCTATTGTATTCCCTGCTTTCCCTGTATTCAGGTACTATCTTTGAAATAGTCCTGTGTCTTTGCTCAGTTTTAATAAATTCCCTACCAAATGTTCCTAGGGCATTCTTTCTGGTTCTAGGCCAAAAAGGATGAAACAACGCCTAGTAAGAGCTTCCCATTCGAAGATCACATAGTATGAGGTTTTTTCCTCTTCCATGCAGAGTCTACATGTAGTGGGATCATTGTGTAATCTCATCACATAAAGGTGTTTTAGCAAGCAGTGTCCCGTTAGTAATCCCACAATGGTGGATATCTGAGGCCTTGCGAGTTGTAGTGCCTTAGTAGTCATGCGTGAGTTTGGTCCAGTTAGATCTAATCCCTCTTTGGCGATTTCATCAGCCTTTTCATTTCCTTGGATACCTTTGTGCCCTGGTACCTATGCTAGTTTTACCTTGTTATGGGTTGCCAAATCATTTAGTATTCCAAGGCAGTTCCAGACAAGCTTTGACTTGATTTTGTTAGAATTAAGAGCCTTTAAGGCTGCTTGGCTGAGAGAATTAGGATAGTTTGTTTTTTTGTAGTTCCTTCTTAAATTCTCTCATACACACCATTCGATTGCATGAATTTTAACCTGAAATGCAGTGGTATGTTTTCCCAGTGAGACGATGATGTCGCATTTGGGTTTAACTCAATGTACGCCAGAGCCTGTTCCCTTGTTAGTTTTAGATCCATCCGTATACTATATGAGACCGCTAAGCAAGTATTTATCTATCTCCTTATTTACCTCGTTCCAGTTGCAGTTGACCTGGAAGAGTCTGTTGAAGGTTAGGAGGGATGTCATGTGATCTGATCCCATGTTTAATTTAGAATCATTTACTTCATGTGTTATTCTGGTATGTTTTATATGTCCCAGTGGGTTCCAATTCTTGGAGATTTCCAGTCTGTATGCACTCATTCTGGCTTTTCTCTTTATAACTAGGTCAAGGCATGGAAGGTTTAGAATGATTTCCATAGAGGCTGTCGGTGTACTTCTCAGTGCTCCTGAAATACAAAGGGATGCCAGCCTCTGAACTCCTGAGGGGATATTGTGGGCTGTTTTCTGGTTTACTTTTGGCCACCAAACAACCGCTCCATAAGTTATCATTGGTCTTGTTGTCGCCAAATATAGCCAGTGGACCATTTTTGGTTTTAATCCTCATGTTTTCCAAATGCACCTCTTGCTACAATGAGATACATTTTACATTTGTTTGTCACTTTTTGTAAGTGTTGGTTCCAATTAAGTTTGCTATCTAAGATTAGACCCAGATATTTTACTTGGTTTGTTTTGTTTAGCCTTCCTCTAAACAGAGTTGGAGTTTCTAAAATTACCATGATGCGTACTGAATTTGAGAAGTAGAGTACTGAGGTGCATCAATTTTAAGAATACGGACTATCCTTTCCAAGAGCCCATCGTTGAACCAAGTTTTTACCATTGGGGAGGACGTGTACTTTTAGAAGTGCAGTAGAGTTGGGTCAGATTGTTCCCAATATCGAGCAAATGTGTAGAAATTCAGATTCAAAGAGGGTTGGTTTTGTTCCTGCATGTCGTCAGTGGGTGTGACACCATATCTGTCCTTTTCTGGGAAGGTGGGATGAAGTGGTGCTACGTTCTCAATAAAACCCACTGGATAGACTTTACCAGCGTTTACCTTGATTGAAACTCCAACCAGGAAGAAGTAGCAACTGTTGGTGAGAAAATCTTGATAAACCTCTACAAAGTTGATAAAGGAACGCTGACCACTCTGCGATACTCAGAATTTTTAAGTCAACCTTTTCAGCTTCCTCACACTACAGAGAGTGCAAAATATAATACTTGGAAGACCTTCCACCTGGTACTAAAATAGTTGAGGGTCGACAATAACCGTTGCATCCGGAGATAGGCCACCAGCTAATAAGGTCTCATGCACGTCATAATGTGCATCTGCAGACAGGTAGGACTCAAGTGCAATATCCTATGCTCCTTTTTCTCAAAGGCGAAGTTGCAATAAAGTCACTCCTATCGTCCTGGATAAGGAGGACGAAGATGTGGACGACCCAACACCATATATGGTGATCAATATCCATATTCAAAAAACGTCGTCTCTTCTTCCACTCTCTAGGTTATGAGCCCAGAATTTTAAAAGAAAGGATTAAAACATGAATGATATGGATGTTAAAATTGACGCAAAAACTTGGGCATAATAAAAATTGCAGATAAAAATCATTTTAAAATCTGCAGAAATATTTAAAATTGTGACAGGTGCATGTTACAAATCTTTACGTTCTGAAGCTGGCGAAGGAAGTGGAGACGCAGGAATTCATCTGAATTAATTATCCAAATGAAACAAGGGAGATACAAGAGCACAAAACTATATTGTAACAGCAGTTGATAAGAAACTTTTACAAACTGATGTGTTATGAAACAGCAAATGAAATGTGGGAAAAACTCCATAGGGCATACGAACAAAAATCTGAGGTTAGTTTACATTTAGTTCAACAACAGTTCTATAATTTTATTAAATGTTATTCTGATGATATGGCAACACATATTTCAAAGTTAGAATCTCTTGATCAACAACTTAAACAGTTAGGCGAACCGATCCCAGAATCGATGATGACCACCAAAATTTTAATGACTTTGCCATCAAATTATAGTTATATTTATAGTGCCTGGGAATCAACGCGAGATAATAAAAGAAATCTAAGTAATTTAGCTGCAAGACTAATGTTGGAAGAGACTAGAATTGACATGAAGAATGAAGAAGATTCATATGCTTTGTTTTCAAAACAAAGAAATCTTAGTAAAGAAGGAAGTGGCAAACAAGAATTCAATAGAAACAAATCCAGAAAAGGCAAAGGGAAATCAGATGAATGAAAATCAAGTAGAAAACCTGGTAAATGTTATGTTTATCGAAAAATTGGCCACTGGAAGGCAGAATGTTACTTTCGGAAAAAAAGGAGAACAAGCAAATTACAAATAATGCTTTTATTAGTGAACTAAATAAAGAAAACGTACAAGTTACAACAGGAGATATTCAAAGGGATATTGATGTCTGGTTTATGGACAGTGGTGGAAGCGATCATATGACTAGTAGGCGAGACTGGTTCGTTAACCTTAAGTTCTTTAGGCATTCTATAGCAGTAAAGGTTGGAAATCGAGCAACTATTTTAGCAAAGGGAAGAGGAAATATTAATATTTTATCTTTTGTAAATAATTTGTGGCATAAAAATATCTTTATGGTGTTCTTTATGTCCCTGAAATTAAACTAAATTTATTTTCTACAGGTGCTGCAATAAATAAGGGCTTTGTATTAATGTCAGACGGCAAGGAATGCAAATTAATAAAAGATAATGAAGTTGTTGCAGTTGGAGTTCGTTTGACGTGATTATACCGCACATTGATTAAAGTTTTGAAAACACAATCTCAAGGACCAGAATAAGAAGCTCCTTCAGAAGTAAATTTAATGGTACAACAGGCACAAGCGTTATTGATCGAAAAACTTTTCTTTTGAAAGAAAAAAAATTTAAGTCATGTTAGCAAGTAGCCAGCCAGCAATAAATCTAGATGGAGGTCAAAGCGCCAGCAGTGGGATTACATTTTTAATATCGAATTATTTTCAATTCCGATGTAAAGATTACAATAAGTCATTTTTTTTTATTTTAATTTTTATTATTCGTTCTTAAAATTATAATAGAGGATTTAGAGAGGGTTAAAGTTTTTATTGCTGGAACGAAATTTTTTTTTTTTTTTGTTTTTTGGTTTGTTTTTTTTTTGTTTTTTGGTTTGGTTTTTTTTGTTTTTTGGTTTGTTTTTTTTTTGTTTTTTGGTTTGTTTTTTTTTTGTTTTTTTTTTTTCGTTTTTTTTTTTGGTTTTGAAAAAATGACAATAACAACAAATGCTTTCATTTATTTTTGATCAAATATATATCCTTCAAACTTTTCTTGCTATATCTGAATTCTGTTGATTTTCTGAAGTATAAAATCAAAAAATTAATAAATTCAATGAGAAACGCTCAAGAAAAACAGTAAGGAATCCAAGAAGTTATTTTATTTTCAAGTGCAAAACAAAGTATAATAATTAATTATTTACAAAACCTTTAATTTGCGTCCTACCTGGAATTGAAATCTACAAAATTAAAAAACAATTATACCAAAAATCATAATTTAGTAAAAGCAAGCAGAGCATTACTCTTCGATGCAACTTAACTTACTTATTGTATGTATCCAAAACAATAATAAAAAAATAAATTAAAGGAAGTAAGTTATAACTTTACCTTTGTTGCATCTACACAGGCAAAAGTGAGAAGAAACTGTATATTGGTGTCAGTGTGCCATGATACAGGATTTGTATCTACAAGAAGAATTAAAGAGATAAATTATCTACATTACGATGTAGAAAAATTTCTACTGGATGCTTTATCGAAAGTGTACAAGAGAGTTTGTTTAACCAAAAAATAGATTATATTTAAACCTCTTAAAATGGTATATAATTCTTAATCAATATTGTTTGCAGAAAAATTTATATTGAGCGTCCCAACTATGTACAATTTCTTAAACTTTTATGATTAATTATTCTATAAGAGAGTATTTTTACTTTTCACATAAATTTCGTGAATTTTTAGTCTGATAAATAAATATCAGACTTAATAATTACATTTTAGAATGTAAATGATTTTCTAAATATTAATGAATTTATATTATTAATATTATTACATTTTATATCCCAAGGACCAGTGGCATAACCATAAATTTTCCATGGGGGGTTTCTGAGAACTATGGGGGGTAAACAAACAGTTATTAGCAATCAGCGCCAATAAGCTATGGGAACGGTGACGCGAAAGCCCTTAAAACCCCCCATGGCTACGCCACTGCCAAGGACTATGTCTAGTAGTTTTATTTTTAGTGTTTTACCAGAGCATAATTTAAAAAATTGATAGTAATGCAACCATTTATTTTAGAATTATTATTTTTGCCATTATACCATATTTTTAAAACGGACTTTTTGTTATATCTTTATAATATCAGATAAAACTGTAGAGGATGTTTCAAAATAAATTATACAAAAGATAATCGTAGGTGTAAGATACTTGGACGATTTAAAGTCACATATTATTAATCTATCGTAGGGATTTAATTAATTGGATGGTTTTTATGGATTTGGCATTATTTTTTATTTAACCTAAACAACTTGGTGTAAAAATTTTAAATTTGGCAAATATTTGTCACTCGATATAGCAAAAATAATGCCATAAAAACCAGGAATAAAATCCAGGTCACGCATAAATAAAATTGGTCATTACGTTCAGCTTCAAAAACATATTCCTGCATAAGTAAATTTTGTAACATATTTCAAATTAGTGGAAATTAATAATATTATGGACTTTTCAGATTTGCCGCGAATTTCTTTTAAGTGGTCCCTACATTTTAGATAAATAATTTCTTCATGTGGGAACATACTTTTTTTGCGTAAGTACTTTTATAATGACTCAATTTTGAATTATTACTGTTACGCAGGTTTTTGGTATCACAATTTATTTTAACTCGACTTTAACAATAACAATGCAACTGATGACATTCACATGTAACGTCTATCATAAAACTAAAACTGACGTCAGGATTGGGAGAAGAGGAGGAAAAGAAAAGGCGTAGGAAGACGAGGAAAAAGAAAAGGAGGAAAGGCGCAGGAAAGCAGAAGTAGAAATTATAAATGGTTTGATACAAATTCAGGAAAATTTCAATCAAGAGGTAGGTCAGCTGAACAGTCGAGTAGATATCTTAGCCTAGCGACAAGAGAATCTAATAACTAATTTAAAACAACAACAAGAGAATTTAAAAGCTAATTTGGAACAACAACAAAATAATCTAAAAAATAATTTAGAGCATCAACAAGAGAATTTAAAAGCTAATTTAGAGCAACAACAAGAAAAAGCTAGAGTAGACTTGAAAGGCAAATTAGAACTGAAATAGTTAAGTTAGAAAGAAGAATTCGTAGCCAAGCTCCAGTAGGCAACGTTGAAGCTGAAAATACTACTTCGTCTTCATGCATAACCGAACCAAGCCACATTCGAATCCCAGTTTCACAAAACTATACTAGCAAGACCCTTAAGTCATCCACGTTTGACGGTCAAACAAGATAGGAAACATATCGACTCCAATTTGAAGCTGAAGCTAGAGCCAATGGCTGGACCGAGAAAGAGATGGCGGCTTCATTGATAGTGTCACTGCGAGGTCAGGCAGCAACTACTTTACAGTTACTTCCCCAAGAAGAACTCAGTTATTTATCTCTCGTCCAAGTTTTGGAGACAAAATATAGCCAGCAGCATTTGAAACAGGTATTCCACAGCTAGCTGAAAGTTCGTAGTCAGTAAAGATTTCTTAGAACAAATCGACATACAAGCATTCATTGATGAACTACAGGACGTGAAAATGCAGCAGGCTCTTCAGCTGTAACATCACAAGACGTTGAGTGAGACGTTAATTGCAGCCCAGTAATACAAAGAAGCAAAACGTGTATCTAGATCTTCTCGAGCAAAAATTGAGACAAATTAGATTCCAGAAAGTGAAGAGGCTACTACTAATACTATCACTCAACCTACCCTCTCACAAATCTTAAATATTCTGCAAAGTATACAACGAAATAGTCAAGATGAGAGCAGAAGATGCTTTAATTGCGGAAGAATCGGATACCTTCAAAGAACCTGTCGAAGCAGGGCTCGTTCTATGAATCGATAATCGGAGAATGATGCTAGAAATTCACCTAAATCAACCTCCCGAAGCTCGTCATGAAGTCCAACAAGGAATAGTTATAGCAGATATGCCTTCCGGAGAAGCCGGTCACCCACACCTAGCCGGCTTTCTAACAATAGTCAGGGAGGAAACGAATAGAGGTCGACACTACGGGGCAGGCGTCGGTTGTAACAGAGGGCTCCAAAATTCGCACTTACACCCTAAATCAAAACGAACAAAATCTATTGGTCAAGGGGTATATCGATAATCAGGAAGGCACCTTCGTCCTTAATACTGGTGCAACTAAGTCCTTCATTCGAACAGGGATCCTGGATCGAAAACCACGACCAACTCGAAGACGCTTAGTTCTGGAAACAGCTACAGGGCACACTACTCCTGTTCTAGGCAAGATATCAGCAATCGTACAGACTGGTAATACACTGATAGAACACTTATTTCTGGTGGCCGATATTAAAGATCAGTGTGTCCTTAATATGGACTATGAAAAATAAGTTTATCATCGACCTTCAAAATAAGATCTTGGTAATTGGAAACGAGGAAAGTGTCCTAAATTCGAAAGAAAAGACTCAACCGATAAAGGTCCTAGTAAAAGAAGACATAGAAGTATTCCAAAATTCTGAAGCGAGACTTAGCAAGAAATCACACGGCTTGCATGTGGGCATTGTGAAAAGTGAAGAATCCGTGAGTGACGTAATTCTGGTAGGTTAACCTTGATCAACTAATTCCCGTAAGGGTTACCAGTTTAACGAAGAGGCCATTCAAACTGAAGAAAGGATAAGCAATAGGGCTCTGTACACCGGTGGAAAACATAATCAAGTGCGAAGACCGTTCCACGGGGAAAGTCACCACAAGTAACTCAGTTGACGCCAGCTTCGTAAAACAGCTAGTTAAAAATTATGACCATCTGACAGCTGACGTCAAAGAATTCATCAATACCAACTGTGACATTTTCAAGACAGGAAAATCTAGGGGTGTAGCAGTCTTGTTCAGCATATAATTTATGCAGGCGATGCAAGTCCAATACAAGCACCTAGAAGACTTCCATTTGCTAAACAAAAAGAAGTAGCAAATATGATACATGACATGATGGCTGCAAATATCATTGAAGAAGCTTCCGGTCCCTGGTGATCATCTGTGGTCCTAATAACTAAGAAAGACGGATCTACTCGTTTCTGTTTAGACTATAGAAGATTAAATCAGATAACACATAAAGACAGCTATCCACTCCCCCGAATAGACGACACACTAAACACTCTATCAGGTGCAAAATGGTTTACCACGCTAGACTTGAAGAGCGAATACTGGCAAGTAGAAGTACCTCCTGAAGATCGAGACAGAACTGCTTTTTCAACTGGCAGTGGATTATACAGATTCCAGGTTCTCCCGTTTGGTCTCTGTAATGCCCCAGTTACCTTTGAACGTCTAATGGAAATAGTTCTAAAAGGATTAACCTGGAAAACTTGTCTAGTATATCTCGATGACATAATGATCATGTCAAAAACTTTTGATGAACATCTACTAAATATGAGTGAAATATTTGACAGATTAAGAAATGCCAATCTAAGGCTTAATCACAATAAATGTTCACTGTTCCAGTCGGAAGCCTATTATCTGGGACACATTGTTTCTGCAGAAGGAATCAAAACTGACCCGGAAAAAATTACAGCTGTCAGATATTGCCGAAACCAAGAGACAAAAGAGAAATAAGAAGTTTTCTTGGACTGTGTTCATATTACCGAAAATTCGTTTAAGACTTTGGTCAAATTGCTACACCGGATTGTCAAAATGCCTTCACCGAGTTAAAAAAACGATTGACTACGGCACCCATCCTAGCATACCCTCGGGAAAAAGGACAATGCATTTTAGACTGCGACGCATCCCAACATGGCGTGGGCGCTGTGCTATCCCAAGAACAGGAGGGGGAAGAGAAAGTAATTGCGTACTTTAGTAAGACCTTGGAAAAAGCTGAGAAGAATTATTGCGTCACAAGAAAAGAACTTTTAGCCTTTGTGAAAGCCCTCCAACACTGCCATAACTACCTTTTTAACAGAAGTTTCATTATTAAAAGTGATGATAGCGCCTTGCAGTGGCTGATTAATTTTAAAAAACCTGAAGGACAAGTTGCTAGATGAATAAAAAGACTGCAACAATACAACTTCGAGATAGTGCATCAAGGGGGACGTCTCCATAGCAACGCAGACATTCTTTTCAGGCGACCGTGTTTAGATCGACAATGCCGGTACTGTAAAAAGCTTAAAGAACGAGATGAGCTGGTTGTAGAAGTTAGTCTTCAGGCGACCACTATCAAGCCAGAGGATGACGAAGACAAAATTACCCTTGAAAGCCTAAGAAATACTCAAAAGAAAGACAATGACATGAAGGTTGTCTGAGAATGGCTTAAAAATGGAATCAGACCTATATGGCAAGAGATAGCCAAATATAGTGGAACCGTTAAAGGGTACTGGACTCAGTGGGATTCCCTGTATCTTCACGATGGCCTATTGCACCAGAAGTGAGAGAGTTCTGATGGAGTTCATGTAGTCTGCCAAGTGATACTGCCGAAATCACAGGTCAGGAGTTTGTTGGAGGAGCTTCATAGCAGCCGTTCAGGAGGACACTTTGGTACTAAAAGGACACTTGCGCGAGTTCGGGAAAGATTTTATTGGGTCAATTGCCGACGGGATGTAGAAGATTGGTGTAAGGAATGTGACCTTTGTAATGGCAGAAAAGGGCCCAAAACAATAAGTCGAGGTAAAATGGCGCAGTACCTTTCCGGAGAGCCTTTCGAACAAATTGCCATAGATATCCTCGGACCACTTCCCTTAACAGAAAGAGGAACCAAATACTTTTTGAATGTTTTGGACTATTGTTCAAAGTGGCCCGAAATAGTGCCTATTCCTCATCAGGAAGCGACGACAGTAGCGCAAGCATTTATGATGAACGTTATTGCGAGACACGAAGTCCCCCTAAAATTACATTCTGACCAAGGACGACATTTTGAATCCGTATTAGGGCAAGAATTGATGAAACTGTTAGGCATTAAGAAAATACGCACTACGCCCCTCCACCCACAGTGCGACGGAATGGTAGCAAGACACAATATAACGATATGCCAGTATCTTTCAATGTTCGCCTTTGATAATAAAAAGAACTGGGACACTTTAATTCCTCTATTTCTGCTAGCCTACTGAACAAGAAAAGACCAGTTATACTCCATCCATGATGATTTCTGGAAGGAAGATGAAACTTACCCATGATCTTCTTTTTGGAAGGCAGCCTCCTAGTAAAGAAGAGGACCGTACACCTCCCACGTACATATAAAACTAAAGAGAAAGATTGGAGAAGGTATATGAATTCGCTCGGCAACGTTTGAAAGTTAATAGCGATAAAACAAAAGCTAAAATCGACATTCGTGCCACACGAACATATTTTGAGAGAGGCGATCTAGTATGGCTGTACAATCCCAAGCGTCGAAAATGACTTTGTCAGAAACTGCAACGGAATTGGGAAGGCCCACACACCGTCCTCAAGAAAATCAACGACCTGATCTGTCGAATTAAATTGTCAGCGGGAAGTAAACCCAAGGTAGTTCACATTGAAAAGTTAGCGCCATATCGTGGGCCGGATCCTCCCCGTGGAACTAAATTTCCAAATTTTGTTAAGCCGGACCTGGATTTTAATTACGGATTCTATGGCATTATTTTTCTATATCGAGAAAAATATATCTGCCAAATTTTAAATTTGTAAACCGAGTAGTTATCTCGGTAAAATAAAAGTCTATACGCATTAACTACTAGACCCAACAATAGTGGGCGATTTAAATTCATCCAAGTATATTTCACCTAGAGTTAATACCCTGTATTCTAAAAATGACTACAATAATTAGTCAATGTAAAAAAGTAAATATAAGTAAATTTAAATTACGATATTTTTTTATCAAATATTTCCCAAAACGCATTTTGTTCAACATTTTCTTTTCAACACTACATTATTGGGTACACTGCCTATACATTTTTCTGTCATCAACATCAACATAATATGACTTTACAACAATGCGGACCCATTGACATGAAAGCAAATTATCCAAATTGTTTTTTAAACGGCCAGTATTAAAAATGTCAATTATTTTATCAGCTCGCAGTGTAAAATTTACGGTTGCTAGTCAATCGCAATAAACTGGATTTTTAAATAAATTAGCTATTCGAAACACGCGGCAAACAATGCTGTCAGGACAGATGTGACAGAAAACGAGAAAAATACGGTAATATACAAGATGTCGCAGCGACGATTGTCCAATTAATTTTGAGTGTGCAAGAATGCAGTTTAATTTAAAAAAAATTTAAATGATAAAAGGAATGTTAAAAATTACAGAGAGAATTGAAAATATACTCCAGCTAAAGCTGTAACTTAAATTGTCTGTTTGCTTTCGTGTCATTTGAAATTATTAGTAAAGAGACAAAGGAAGACTGTGATTGAAACTTAAACAGTTTTAATAGTAATGCAGAAAGAATAATATAGCAATTCTTGTTAATAAATAATAACAATAGTGGACTTTTAAAAGCAATACAGAAATGAGTAAATATTTGAAATATATAAGTGACATATGTAATAATTAAAGCACCAAAGGCATAAAATCACAAAATAAAATAATCCTAATGTTATGCACTTAATAAAAATATGACACTTATTAAGATCGCTGTTGAAGAGTTAACATTTTTACGTAATTCTATCATAAACCAAAAAACAAACCAAATTATTAACTCTAAAATAGAAAAGAAGATAAAATATTCCTTCCACTTATTATGGGATTTTAGAATAAGCAGGATTTTTGAATAAAAACACATTTTCTCTGAAAAAAACCAAAATAAAAATACAGGTGTTTCTTTCTATAATGAATTTTATTTATTGCCAAACTATATCAAGTTATCGGCACGTTAACTCAGAGTGTTCAGCACTAGGTATTCAGTTACTGCTTTATTCCCCTTAATTTACGAGTTTTTCTTTAATTTTTATGATTTGGTGAAAAATTTGATGATAAGGATCTTCCGGATATCCCTCGATTTATTAAGGAAGTTTCTTTAGGGGATGAATTTTAGTGTTAATACTTTGTATTTGGAATCGAAGGGAAAAAAGGCGAAGCTTTGCCTATACCTAGTCTTTTATATCTGAAAAATTTTGAGGAAAATCAAAAACTATAAACAGAGAATAGAAAATGAACCAAAAATTGTATCTCGAAAAAGCATAAATCTAAATATAAATAATAGCGAAACTAGAGGGGAATAAAAACATAAAAATAGATTCATTTTTTAAACAAGTGAATCGCATTTTCTTCTTATATTTATATACAAAGGGCGTCACGTTCAACGGGACAGAGCCTGGTGGGTAAACTACAAACGATATTAAAAATTCTTTAGGCACATATATACAATTCAAACTTGGGGTAGCCTTGTGTAAGTTTCTTGGATTAAAGTTGGAAAAAGAAAGAAACAGGTTTCGTTTTAACTCACAAAGATTTGTATTTAAACAGCGACCGGTTTCGAAGTGTTATCACTTCATCATCAGGCACGCCTAGTTGGTTTTTTTTTTGTCTAATACGCACTAGGTTTGATGAAGTGATCACACTTCGAAACCGGTTGCTGTTTAGATACAAATCCTTTTAATATAAAAAGGAGCTGTTTTTTTTCTTTTTCCACCTTTAACATATACAGGGTGTCCAGAAATTAGGCAGTCATATTTTAACAACGTAATCTACCTCCTAAAATAGAAGTAAAAGTTCATATAAATATAGGTCCGAAAACGTTTCGTTTTCGAGATACAAGGTGTAACAAGTGAAGTCCTGATGGCATATTGTAAATATTTTCTAAAATTTCTTTAGTCACTGGTTTTCCAAAGTTAAAAAAAAATTCCACAGGCTTACTAATTATTGTTTATGATCAACTTATCATGAAATTTTTAAACTTTTCTCTTGAAAATGGTGCGTCCTAGTGAGATACAATAAAAATAGGTTTATTATAAAGAAAATATTGGTTTGTTAAATTTTGTAGTTAAAAATGTTAAAAACAGTCAACAAAAAAACTATAAAGATGATTAAAAACTGGCCATTAAATAGAGCGTACAAAATTTAGCATTTGTACCAAATTTCATTTAGTTATCTTTATAAGTTTTAGAAAATATTTACAAAAATGTGACATCAGGACTTTACTTTTAACACCCTATATCTCGTGTTTATATAAACTTTTACTCCTATTTTAGAATGTAGATTACGCTGTTTAAACATGACCCTCTAATTTAGGTACATACAACTCAACGGCGGCTACAAATTAAAATTAGTTTCATATACACAGGGTGTTTCAAACCAGAATAAATATATAATGTTAATTTTTTTAAATGGGACACCTTATATTTTATTTTAATTTTTAGTTAAACTCTTAAAAATGATCCTTGTTTAATAAAGATCTCCAGTCTTTGATAACTTTCGATTTATTTGATATTTTCTGAAAATGTATTACTCTCGAATATAACTAATTACTCTTAATTACAAGATAATTAATTCACAAATTTTTGGCAGTTTCCTACAAAATGTTATAACGTTTCATCAGAAATATTAAAATATTTAAAAATTATACGAGGTGTTTACAATTTAAAGTTTTGTTACAGTAAAATGTTTTATTTAATTACTGTGTTAATTTGAACGGCACACCCTATATTTTATAGTAACAATATGAAGAAAATATCTACTATTTTTAGACCTATTATCAATAGTTTCTATGTATTAATGAATTTCGATTACTAATAATTTCATATTAAAACATGTATTTATTTATACCGAAATTTTCTAATAAATTAAAAATTTGTAATAATTCTTCTAATTAGTACCAAAATTAAAAAATATTTTTAAATGTTCATTTACATTGTTTAAAAATAACAGTCCTATAAGGTATTACCAATATTCATTTTCATAACCACAGCGGTTTTCGGTGGAAATTGGAAAATTTATTATGATCATCAGAAAGATTATTTATTTATTTTTTTTTTAGTTGCCTAAAGGTCTTACTAATTTCATACTTATTACCAGTAGTTTCCTTGCATTATTAAATTTAATGCTGCACTTAATCAAGTTTCTTTGGAAAATTGTATACGTGAAGAGTAGACCATAATATTCAAATCTTCTGTTTGATGTCGAAGGTACTTATAACTATGTAATGTCATAATTCATGTCAATGGTCAACAATCATTCTCGATGTCAACATCGCCCAAAATGTAATATTATTTTTATAATAAAAGTATCTTTAATAAATACAAAGAATCCTTAATAAATACCCTCTAAAAATTCTTATAATAGTATTAAAACTTGGCGCAGTAGCCGGCAGATTAAATATTCAGGGAAGAAAAGTATGATAAGAAAAATCCATAAATATAACCTAAATTTGGAGGATAAAACACGTGAAATGGAAAACATCGGGGCAGAAGCAATCAAATTACCTCTTGACTTTCATCGTACAGAGTCAAAATGCAGCCAGCGAATGGATGTTCTGGAAACAATCATTCGACGACTACTTGATAGCGACTGGACAGCATGAATCGACTGATAAAGAAAAAATATCCATGCTAAGGAACCTGATGGGAACAAAGGCAGCCAAAATAATTTTGACTTTCAATATACCCGCTGCACAAAAGGATAACTATGAACACTTGATAGAAGTTTTATATAAGTATGTAAATACAAGAAGCTACGAACGGTACAACTTTCTAAAAAGAAATTCAAAAAGAACGTGAAAACTTCCAAAGTTTTCTCACGAAGTGTCAAAAATTAGTCAGAACATGCAATTACAATGTCGCTGACCCATATCAAAGCACAGAATATAAAGCAATGAGAGATAAAATAGTAATGGAAATCAAAGGTGCATCCAGTAGGGAAGCGCTACTAAAAATGTTGATGTTAACTCTTGAAAAGTGTATACAATTCTGTATAACAAGTGAATAAAGCAGAGACCAAAACAGAGAATTTGAACAAAGATCACAGGAAAGTAGCAGTAATATGGAAGTGAAATGTCACAAGAAAAAGTACAAAAGACAAAATTGCGCGAAATGCTCTAAATTCGATAATTATGCAATTGCTTGTAGAGTAAAAAATATTAAAAATGTATGGTAGTGAAAGTGAATACTATTCAAGCAGTAATAATCGAAAAAGCTAAAGAACCGCGATCCTACTGGATCCGGAAATATGTAAACAACCGAATTGTTCGTAGAAATACAAGCCAATTAAAAAAATCATTAACCAAACCAATTTATTATTACAAATATATCCCAGTTGAACCAACCCCTGACGTAAACGAACTCGAACTAGATATTGATTCAAGCAATGACTTTCAAAATATAAATACAAAAAATAATATACACCTAGTTCAGTGAATGAAAACATTTAGGGGGAAGGTGTTTGTTGTCGAATGTACTTATAACTATGTAATGTCATACTTCATGTCAATTGTCAATTGTCTCGATGTCAACATCGCCCAAAATGTAATATTTTTTTTATAATAAAAGTATTTGTAATTCCAAAGCATCCTTAATAAATAATACCCTCTAAAAATACTTTAAAATTGTCTTTAGTTTTACTAAGTTAAAACGTGTGATTTTATTTTTGGTGGATTACTAGTTGCGAATAATAAAAATGAATGAGAATTCGAGAGAATGGAGAATAAATATGATTTTAATACTTGAAGAATGTTTGAAAAACCGTTTATTGGCATCTATAGGTAATGATTTTTCTTCCAAGATCATCCAAGGAAAGAAGTTTTTGAAAGACTTTTAAGAATATTTCGTGCAACTGGTACTGTTGCTAATAAAAAGCGTATCAGAAATAAGCCCACAACTAGTCAACAAAATGTTTATTCCCATTAGGTATTAGGAAGGACATTTTCAAAACTAATCTCTAGGGGCTCAACGTTATATTGCCCGTTATAAAATCTAAGTACCTCAGTCTTATTACCATTAAAAAATAAATCAAAACTATTAAAGTAACTTGACATTTTCTAAGCGATGTTGGAGCTTTCTATGTCTAGTAGATCCATATTTTTAGCTGAAATTATAGACGAGAAATCATCTGCATAGCTTACATAATGATTATCTCCTATTATTGAGTCATCATTGTTTACATACAGTATGAACAATATGGGTCCCAAAATTAAACCCGGAGGAACTTTTATATTAATATCTAGTGTATTAATAGTATTGATTTTGTTGCCGTTTTGTACTTTTAAAGAAATATATTGCTTCCTAGCACGTAAAAAGGTTTTAAAACAGTGCCTCTGATTCCATATTTCTCCAATATATTTAATATCAACTCATGGTTTACACAATCGAATGCTTTACTGAGATCACAAAAAATAGCAGCTAGGCATTCAGATTCTTCCTAATGGTGAATAATTTTATTGTAAAATGAAAGCATAGCAGTTGTTGTTGATTTTTCAGCACAGAATCCATGCTGATTTTGTACCTTTTCAAGAAAGACAGAAGACGATCAAGAAAGGCATATTCAAAGATTTTGGACCGACCACAGGAAATAGAAACAGGTCTGTAGTTTTCTATTTGTCTCCGTTCATTTTTCTTGTTCAATACTAAACATTCCCCAGTTTTAAAGCTTGAGGAAAACTGCCCATCTAAAATGATAAGTTAACTAAATATGTTAGAGGTTCAGAAAGAACATTTTATACTTGTTTTATTACAAAACATGGTACGTTATCGGCTCTAGAAGATCTATTGTTGTTAATTTTCCTACAATTTAATAATTCTGTGTGAGAAAGTGGAATGAGGAAGAAAGAATCATTATTTGATGTAATTCCTTCGATGTTACTAGTAGACTTTGTTATTATTTGGTCGACCAAATGACCAGAGCATATTAAAAAAAAACTATTAAACTCTGTAGCTACCCCCGGATCATCCAGTAATATCACGTACTTTTCTATGACAATAGTTGGGACAGAATTTTGCCTATTCGTAATTTCTGATAAAATATTCCAACAAGTCTTAATAGTATTGTCTGATCTTAGAATACTTTCTTTATATATTTCGGTAAAATGTGGATTACATTTTTTAATATAGAAATGTTTTTTAGTGATTGACTTGAGGCAGCAATTTCAGCAGCTATCCAACTTTTTTTTTGTTTTTTTTTTTGAGGTTAATTTGTTTTTCAGGAAAGCAAAAATTAAAACTATTTTTAAAAATGTCATAAAAGTACGAAAATACATTCTTAAGAGTACCAATATTATTTAAAATTGTCCAGTTTTCATTGGAAAGAGCTTGTTTAAACTGTGTTATATTATGTTCGCTAAAATTTCTTTTTACCTACATTCATTTTTGAATCCTTTTCTAAAACTTTAAAGAGATTGAAATAACAAAAAACAAAAAGATGATCTGAAATTTCGTTATCAGTGATACAACATGAAATATTATTTTAACAGCTGCTCACTAAAATTTGATCAATTAATGTGCAGGAATTTTCAGTGACTCTTGTTGGCCAAGTAACTATTGGCACAAGGTCAAAACAGGACAAAAGCATATACAAATCGTTAAAACTATCTTTTGAATATGTCTCAAAATTAAAAGCTCCCGTTAAAAAAAAGTGAGTATATGAGATGTATATATGATCTAACACTCAGAAATTTGATTTAAAAAATATTAATGTCTTCAGTTTAAAATAATATGAACAATTTAGTTAACTTTGTAAGATATTTCTATACAGAATGTGGACAGATCTATACATTTCACGTTATCAAAGTCTTTCATCCAAATACTAGTACCTCCACATTTTAAATTTGTTCTGCAGTAAAAGCTAATTAATTTAAAAAAATGTATTCTTATTAAATTTAGGTAATCGTCTTTAATACCAATTTCATTTATACATAAAATATTATCTTTAAAAAGATCAATGTCATTTAAAAAAAAATAATTTTGTCATTATTAATGGTATTAATATTTAGCAAGATTAGTTGTGGATTAAAAATTAAGTATTGTTGGGATTGTTTCTCTGGCGTAGAAATAGAGAACGACTAACACATGCCCTATAATGCCAGAGATTAGCATCCATAGCTTTCTTAAAGTTTGAGGCCCAAATTGTTACCTTAAATGAACTGTAAACATTAGGATGTTTTGAATTTATTTGTTTGCACTTTATTTAAAATAAAACATTTAGTAGATGTTTCAAATTTATTGATTCATTGAAACTATTCGTAATAGGTTTTAGTAGATATGAATATAGGGAATATATAACTTATAAAGAAGATAAAATTTCCTTCATATTGGTACCATAAAATACAGGGTTTTCCTTTTGATTAACGCAGTAATTAAATAAAACATTTTAATGCAATAAAAATTCAAATTATTGAATATTTTAATGATTCTGATAAAAAGTTACAATTTGTAAGGAACTGCTAAAAATTCGTTAACTAATTATTTTGTAAACAAGTGTAATTAATTCATTTCGATAGCACTACATTTTCAAAAAATGTCAACTAAATCGAAAATTATCAAAGATAGGTATAGAAAATCCTTATTATTTTTAAGAGTAGAACCTAAAATTAGAAGAAAATATAGAGTAACTTTTCATTGGTATTCTGGTTTCGTACACCCTGTACATATGAAATTAATTTTAATTTGTAGTTACTGTTGAGTTGTATATTTGTTCCAAAGGTATTTTTAATATTGTTTGTAGTTTACCCACCAGGCACCTAGCATACGTAAAACCAGTGTCTTTAAATGGTAATGAGTAGAAAAAATCTGAGTAATTCTCTCACAATTTTTTTAAATTATATACACAACTATTAATGTAGTGCGACATCTTGCATATTGCTTTAATTATTACATTCTTTTTTTTGTTTTCTGATACTATCGTTTCCTTAATATAGTAGATAGTAAATTGAAAATTAAATGCTTAGATACATGGTAATCAAGAACTATTATTTTTTTCTGAGCAACAAACTTACTTTAGAAATAACTAGAAATAACTAAAGGCATGCACCATTTCTTCATATTCTTTCGACACCCCGTACTAAAAACTAAAATGAACGTCCTGTTCTAAATTTTAATAAACGACTTATACCGGTTGAGCTGACTGGCTGCTATTTGGATTCGAATTTTTGCATTTTACATTTCAGTTTCGAGGTAATCAAGTTAAATATGAAAAATGGTCCGATGGATTTTTTAACAAACTCTCTTTTCATTCTCTATGTTGTTGTAAATTACTCACCAATACCAAAGTTTACTTACTGGGACCTATTAAAACACACATAATTTATTATTCTTAAAAACTTTTTGCTGCATCGGAAACAAAGTATTTACCGTATTAAAGGATCTTAAAAAACAAAAGAGAACACGATAGAAGTAGTTATTTACATAAAACAATAATTCTTTAAAATTATTATCGTACATAAAATATTTCTAAAATTAGGTAGGTAGGCAGGTCAATGGAAATCAGAATACAGAATATCCCATAGTTATCATATTGTAAATCTCACCTCAGAGGTAAGATGTGTAACCCCAAATTTGCAATAATTGGTTTATGACTTACTAGGGAGTTAGGGGTCTATTGTGTAACTATAGTTATTATCTGGTAACTTTCTAACCACTTGCTATCTTACCACTTTCATAACTACTATATATAACAACTTTGACAAAAGTAGCTATTCCAGTATTCATGATTGCTATATTAGTCTATGCTTTATGATACAGTTATGCTACCGACCAAGTTGCTATGATCAAGGTCAGTTGTTGTATTACCACTTTATGAAAATCAGAATTCTTTAAGTAAAATCTGTAACAACTAGTGGTTACAAAAGTTGATTTAGAGCGTAACAACTAGTTGCTAAGAAAGAAATATTTTGGACCCTGGATAATAAATATTTTAATAAACCAAGAAATTAATAAAAGGTATATTTACTGATAGAATAATAAATATCAGAATTCAATAAATATATTATTTTCTTTAATAGTTTGACTTAGGCGATCTGTATATGTAAGGAGAGTTCATGTCACTTAGGCCCTAATAGGCTCATTGTGTATCCTTTACGGGAATTTATGACCTATCTTTCAGCTGCCTAAAACGTCTAAGGGCGAATATATAACGTCACGAGAGCTGCGTATAGGAACCATCTCTTAAATCATCAAAAATCCTGCATGTCTGCTTGCGATAAAATTGTACATTCAATTTTCCTGCCTTGATGAAAGTTTACAACTACGACATATTTATGACTTTTTTTAATTTAAAATCAGTTCACCAACAAAAATAAAAAGTCCCAAATGATAAATTATATTTAATTTGACCGGGAGAATATTGGTCCTGTCTCTTCTGACTTCAAGGTTAAGTTGTTAAAAGCCTGGTTTACACCATACATACAACTTTATAGAGACCGTGAATACTAGAATAGCTACTTTTGTCAAAGTTGTTATACGGTTACTATAAAAATAATTAAACTGGTGTGGTGTAGATCAGGCTTTTAACAACTAACCTTTGAGTCGGAAGTGCCGGGAGGGACGTCAAGTGAAGTGTAATTTTATCATTTGGAAATGGTTACATTTTGTTGGTGAACTGGTTTGAAATTAAAAAAAAAAACTTAATACAGCAAAATGTAATTTTATCTCGAGCAGATCTGCAGGTCTTCTCACGATCTGAGAGGTAGTCATCCCTGATATAGTGCTATTTGCGTACGTCCCATTTGCGTACACGGGTTAGATTATCTTTTGAGTCAGGTAAAAGTATTACGATATTAGTCCTACTTGCGTACATATACAGTTATACTCAATTTTATTTTTAAAACTTTCCTTTACACCATTTCCAGGCTTAGGACTAGGAGCGATTTGCTGGCGTGTTTAAAAGTTTTTTTTGTATTTATTTTAGTTTTTTAATTTTTTATTTTTTTTTGAGTTTTTTTAATTTTTAAGAATTTACAAAAAGAATGGTATTTACAAAATATTTACAAAATGCAGAGCCCTACAGTCAGTTACTCTAACTTAGCGACGTAAGCTAGAGAAGTTAGGCATTTTTTAACGTCTTTTGCTTCTGTATAGGCCGCTATTATTTTATTAATTCTAATGTCCAGCTTGACGTATTTTGTTTTTCTTTTTTTTTCCCTCCAAATTCAATTCTTTTCGTTTATAAAGAAAATCACTATTTTCTGCTTCTTCTTTTAAGTGTTTAATCAACTGTAAGATGGCGGATGGTTTCTTTTGACCAGATGATGTAACTTGTTCTATCCCTCCACGAGGTTATTTGTACGATGGAGCTTGTTGCTGCAGTTCCACATGTCTGGCGTAATTTACTATTTTCTAGCCACTGATCTACGAAATAATCATAGAACTTTTGAAGTTTTTCGTTAACGGGTGAATTTTCTAGAATGGTTAGCCAACTGATATCCAAATCTTCAAGTGGAAGAATATACGCCAAAGCAGCACACATACGAATATGTAGTCGCAGTTCACCATCGTGCCGGTATTCTACAACTAGGCCCAACTGTTGTACTTTTCGCCATATACATTGATTGTAGTGGAAATGACAGCCATTTATTGCAACGTTAGGAAACACATTCCTTACAGCTATAATTACTGCTTCCTACAGTCACTAATGTTGGTTTCCAGTTTGTGGCTCCTTTTATTATCGTAAATAATCTCTCATATGTAGAGCGAGTTTTGTTCTTGAGTAGTGCATAAACTACAGGTATTACGTTTCGCTCGTCTGTATTGCTTCCAATGTCCACATGTATTGTATAAAGTTGAGTAAACTGTTTACTGCAACACTTAAAAGTGCCGTCCATTAAGAAAGTATTCTGGTTTAATATAATCTCCTTCCCAATCGATGACGAAAATATTAAAATTCTTCGTAACCATCATCAGCGACCAGGAAGGAAGATCTATCGTTCAAAATAAGAGACCTTTCAGGTATTTCGACATCCGATACACATTTTGGCTCTTTCGACAGTCCGTTTGCCTTTTGTCTGTGTCGATATAGGTAAACTGGTCTTTACTGAAGACAACATTGGAATATTGCAGACAAAGTCAATTTCTATGTTGTCGATAGTGTTGGTCCTTAAAATTGCTGATGGCTTCCCTTTGGTCGTATTAACTATTTGAAGTTGATCCATTTCGGAAATAAAAACGGTTATAAGACGACTGAACTGAATAATATGGCAGTAGTGCACTTACTAACGATTTTACTCGAAGTGTTAGGAAATTCAAAAATCAATTATCGAATAATGAATAATGTTAAATTTGACCTGATATTAACGATTACTTATTAAGAGTACTTATATAAAATTATTTTTATTTATTTAAAACGTAAATAACATTTTTGGACTACTTGACTACTAGTTCGTAAATAGGTATCAACTTAACATACATGAAATCAACTTTTATTTTGCAATATTTTGTGGCCATTAAAAAAGAAAATTATAACATTTTCAAACTGTAATATAATAGGCCCTATTTTATGTGTGTACGCAAGTAGGACTATGCATCATAATATTTTTACCTGCCACAAAGCATGACCTCACGGTGTACGCAAGTGGGACAAAATTAACCGTGTACGCAAATGGGACGTACGCAAATAGGAGGATACCGTCATCCCTATAGACATTTTACCAGAAAGGCAGCATCTGGAGAATGAACAATGGTGCTATCGAGGCCTAACTAATGTAAGGGGAATACATCTTACAGATACAGATTACAAGCAATAAATAGTAGTTTTTGCTGAAGTCCTACTTTATTCCTAAAACAAATCATTTGAAAAAAATATGATAAGTTCCGAGTATCTTATCAATAAACATACCTCCTATTAATTTCTTGATATATTTATTATCCAAAGATCTATATTTCTGTCTCAGCAACTAGTTGTTATACTTAACCACCAAGAATATTTGATTGCTTCTAAGTCACTTGAAATTCACTTTAATAACCACTTTTGTTACAGATTTTACTTTAGAGAATTCTGATTTATTCAAAGTGGTAACATAACGACTGGTCTTGGTCTCACCCACTTGCTAGCTAGCAACTGCATGATACAGAATAGACTACTTAAATCTGTTTTCCACTAGATAGAATTTAGTACAATAAATCCACAAGTGGAGAAAACTCTTTTTTTCTGAAAAATTTGACGTAACACACCTTACCTCTGAGGTGTTCATATGGTCTCTTTTGCTTCTTAAGAGTTACGTTAATATTGTAAATATTTTATTTGCGATACGGTACATGGAGAAATATTTTAAATACAGTGGGTCCCAAAGAAATTTAATACATTTTAATAGATAACACATCTTAAACTAAAATGTTTGAAATTAAAAATATTCGATAAATGAAAACTTTAGTATAGTATGTATAATTCATTAAAATGGGGCAATATTCTTTGGGACATGAGGCATAGTAAAAATAATTTCTTAGAATCATAATACGGTCATAAAAAGTACTGTGTTAACAGTCTACACTACGATGATTTGTTTCATAAATATTATATTATTCTAAATAAATATAAATTTAAAATAATATTCACATCTAAAAAATTTATTTTCAATCACGAATAATATGCAGGGTGATTTTTATTTGGGAATATCGGAAATATAGTGTAGTGCCAATCAATCAGAATTGGACTTTCTCTCTAATATTTTGTAGATTTTAAAATCGGAGACAATCCAAAATTAAACATGGGCACTATTTTCAAAAAAACGAGATATTGGTATCATTTTATAGAGAATAACAGCAAAATCCAAAAAGTCCCTTTTAGAAGTTACGTAAATGTATTATGCCAAACATTTAAAAAACCATTGGGGTTTACAGCCCTACAAAACTAAAAATCCGATTTCTCGGTTTCGAAAAATGTACTTTTTATGTTAACACTGCGAAATTAGCTAAACAAGCTTTTGTAACAAAAAAAGTTACCAGTTACAAAAGTATCTAAAATGTATACAAGGTGTACCAATAAAAACTCCTAGGTCTGATATTTTGGTATTGAGTAGAGATATTTAAATTCTATAAAAGCCAGTTGACAGATCACTAAGAGAACAAATTAATTCTAGACAGGTCAATAGGTAGATGGCCAACGCTGCACTGAATATTTTGCTTATGTAGCGCAACTTGTAAAAAATGCATTTTTAAGCCGATTTTGTACTATGAACTAATTCGATAAATTTAGGCATTTTCGATATATAGAGTGGACTACCCAAAACAGTGCCCCACTGTTAGTTGGCATCATTCATTGGGTTTTAAGAAATTGACAAAACAGGTCGATTTTTATTCTAAATGGAACACATTTTTACAATACATACATGTGTCATGTGTAAACCCCTCCCTTCCATTTCTTAACCGCTTAGTTTTAAATATGGAATGTACCATGTGTAGTACATCATTGAAAAGGTAGTTTTATTGGAGATTCAGAAATATGACTGTTTATTGCGTTACTTTTAATTTTAGTGCCCTCTATCGGGATAAAAAGTGTAACGTATTATAAAGTGTGGCACTTTATTTAAAAGCTAATTTAATTACTAATCCAATGCTTTACATTGTAACGTGCATTTTTAGCTGCTCAAATAAGTAAGCAAAAATTCGACTCAACTTGTTTAAATATACGAAAAAAAGGTAAAAGGTTATTTATTGTTGATATCACCTTTTTTTTCTTTTTGCTTAGGATTGAAGGACTACGAATATTGAGTTTATTCGCATATTTTGCCTATTTTGTCTATTTTGCCGATTTTGCTGATTTTGCCGATTTTGTCAATTTTGCAGATTTTGTCGATTTTGCCGATTTTGCCGATTTTGCCGATTTGGTCGATTTTGTTATTTTTGCCGTTTTTGTCGTTTTTGTCGATTTTTACAATTTTTCAGATTTTGACGATTTTGACGATTTTGTCGATATTGTCGATATTGTCGATTTTGTCGATTTTGTCTATTTTGATAATTTTGTCGATTTTACTCATTTTTTACATTTACAAGGTCTAAAAATATTTACATATATTTTTTTATTACATATTATATATACATTTTGCATTCTTATTTTTTGGTTTTGTTTCTCTATTTTTTTTTATTTTTTTTGTGTTTTTATTTATTTTTTTTTTTTAATGAAGGTAAATGGACAAGGTATAGTCAAGGAAACTTTTACGCCTAAAGGTCGTTCTAGGCGATTTATACATGTACAGGTAGACCACGGTTTGTGAAGGTAATGCAAGAGGTTAGACATTAATGGTTAATAACCTTATAATATACAGTTTTTATTTTATTTACAATTTTATATATAATTTAATTTTTGTTTACAATTTTAATTTTATATTATGTATGTGCTCTATAAATGCATTTAAAATATTTAAATGTATAGATTGTGCTATTAATTGAGTTAAATTAAATGGGTGGCTTATACTAGAAGAGTTTATTAATTTTTTCACAAAAGATTTTACCTCTGTTTGTATTAGTTGGTAATTTAACATTTTATGTCCGATATATCCTATTTCTCCACAAGTGTAAAAGAGATGATCATTTAATTTTATTTTGTACAGATAAGATGAAACTAAAGCGTGATTCAACTTCATTTTACAAAGGACCCCGCATGTTTCTTATGGAAATTGGGTTTCATGCCATTTTTGTTGATATGGTGCTGGTTGACAGGTGAGAAAGGTACATAACTCCAAATTTTGTCAAGGAGTGAAATCTATATTTTCTATAATCATCGAGTTATCCTATTAAAGGGGGTTTTAGATTTTACTCTATATTATTTGTGGAAAATGGTTTTATGATATTTTTAAAGAATTGTAGTGTTCAGTTGAATTTTCATGGTTTTTTAACCTATTCTTTACCTGTTAAAGGGATTTATAGACATAAAAATTGTGAGTATGACTATTTTCAATAGATTTTGAGTTATTAGTTCGTTGTTTCATATAGAGAGATTTATCGGCATTTGAGTGTGTCATATTGAAGTGGGCTGTCTTGTTTTTCTTTACACTTGAGAGGCTACTAGTTTAACCCTTTACGAAAAAGGTACACCTTTTGATTGTTGATTTATTTTATCTTGGGCTTGGTGCAGCATAAATTTAATTATTTGGTTCATAATACTGTTTATGACTCCTGTTGAGCCAATGTAGTTTTTCATTCATCATAGGTACTTAATATTTTCTAGCTTAGGTACTTTTGGGGTATTTAAATTTATAGTTTGGGAAACTTGAGTCAATTTATATTGCCACACTTTTGTTATACAGGGTGTTATTGAAATACACGTACATATTAAAACTGGGTATTGCGCAGATCCCCACTGAATGTAGAAAAATATTATTTTTTAAAAATACCCCTTATTAAGGGAGTTATTAATTTTTGAAAATTAATTCTAAAACAAACGTACTTCACTGATATGTTGAGGATGACCTATATAAATTAGGTTTATTTACCTATTTTAAACATCAACAGTAATTAATATGCAAGTTTTTGTCAGATGATAAGAAAACTAGTCTTGTAAGAAATAACCATGTTGCCAAGATTTTCGAATTAATTTCTATTTCCGAAGACTGGTTTTTACTACCCTCGTTATCAAAAAACTAGAATATTTGATAAATGATTGTTTTTAAACTATACATTTTTGAAACTATAGATTATTAAAATTTTAGTTGATTTACGAATCTGGCTAACACGAGCGCGTCATTTCCAAGTTGGTAAAAAGTGTTGTTACGATTACTTTTAAATATTTTTTTACGATGCCACTATTTACGAATATTGAACTAACGGATATAGTGCTGGTTTATGGGGCAGCTGGAGAAAATTCTCGGCAAGCACAAATCCTGTATCGCGAACGGTTTCCAAATCGGAGAATTCCGGACTGTCGTACGTTTATTTCAACTGTTCAGCATCTAAGAGACCATGAAAATTTGAGAGTGTCAATGCAGATCGAGGGAGAACAAGAACACAAAGAACATTGGCGGCCGAAGAAGAAATATTGGAAGCTGTTGAAAACCGGCCTCAATTAAGTTGTAGAAGACTAGGTCTTGAAATTGGAGTGTCCTCATTTGTTGTGTGGCGGACACTTAAAGAACAAGGTTTACATCCTTATCACATCCAAAAAGTCCAGGCCTTATATCCAGGTGATGAAGAAAAGAGAGTGGAGTTTTATAAATGGATGATTCAAAAATGTGTTGATATTCCTGATTTTCTAAAAATATTATTGTATACTGACGAGGCTTCATTCACTCGTGATGGCGTGTTCAATATGCACAATACGCACATTTGGAGTGATGAAAATCCTCACGCCATTAGGGACACTGGGCATTAAAGAAAATTTTCAATAAATGTTTGGGCTGGCATAATAGATCAGTATTTAATCGGGCCTTATGTTCTCCCGAACAGATTAAATGGGCCAGGATATCTCCACTTTTTAGAAGATATTTTGCCAGTACTCCTAGAAGAGATACCGTTACAATTAAGGCAACGGATGTGGTACCTACTAGATGGCGCTCCTCCTTACTTTGATTTAAACGTACGGCAGTTTTTGAACATTAGATTTCCTCAAAAGTGGATAGGCAGAAATGGACCTACTAAGTGGCCTCCGAGATCTCCGGACTCAAATCCATGCGATTTCTTTTTGTGGGGTCACATGAAACAACTGGTTTATAATGAACCTATTAATAGTGTTGAACAATTAACCAATAAAGTTAATGCGATAGCCGAGGAACTACGACAAAATCCAAGACTAATTTCTAATGTTCAAAGTTCTTTGGAAAGACGATTGCAAGTGTGTGTAAATAATAATGGACGGCATTTGGAACAATTACTGTAATAAACTTTATTTTGAATTAATTGGTTTTGCTACGGCAACAGTGCAATTTCTATAGGTAAGTTCAATTTCGATTTATTTTACTTCTTTAAATATGGAAACTAGTAGGTCGGAAAAGGGGACTCTTCCCCAATATTTAAATTTTAGAATTTGAAGTTAAAATTGGTGCCAATCGTTTTTGGTCATTACATACTATTCCCCATTTTAATATGTACGTGTATTTCAATAACACCCTGTATTTTAAGGGGTCACCCGAAGGGTCTAACACTCCGAAGATCAACGGTCTCAACGTAGACTCGACCGTGAGGATACAGTATGTCATCAGTTTACTAGAACAGTGGTCCGTATAATTGTGGTTCATTGGTTTACTAGCCATCTGGCTAATTATTAGCTGTTTTTACATAGATGGTTCTTTATCTGGATAGGAAGATTGTGATGGTGTCAACGAAGACACCATACTATCGGGTTGTTTATATTATAAAGAGGATTTCATATGTTCACTATGCTTGCTAATCTATTAACTTAAACATTTCATCTTTTAATTAATTAAGCACTTAATAATTTAAGTAGTAGCTCCTAGTATAACCATTCATTTAAAAAAATATATTTAAGGAGGTCCTTTCGCCACCCCTTTCGCCACCAATGTTAAATAAAAAATATTAGATTATGACTAAAATTAATTTTTTTTCTAATAGTTGAAGTCCTTATTTATCTAATGTTGAACTTTTAACTTTACCTTACCGTGCAAATTTTTGAGAATTTTTTTTTAAAAAATGTGAGTATTTGTGCAGTGTCTTGTGAGAAAATAAGATCTCAACAACAATTCTCGAATTATATTATTATTTATTGATTAGATGGAGTAGAAAAAAACTAAAAATAGGATTTTTGAAATATTTAGGTTTTGTTTTTTACAATAAAATATATAGGTTACCTTGGAATTTATTGAGCAATTAATATTAAAAAAAAATTTTGAAGTAACCTAGTTGAAAATTTTTTGTGATTTTTTAATATTAATTTCTCAATAAATTCCACGGTAACCTATATATTTTATTGTAAAAAAGAAAACCTAAATATTTCAAAAACCTTATTTTTAGTTTTTTATACTCCATCTAATCAATAAATAATAGTAAAAATAATTATAATTCGAAAATTGTTGTTGAAGTCTTACTTTCTCGTAAGACACTGTACAAACACACACATTTAAAAAATTTTTTTTTTCTTAAAAATTTACACGGTAAGGTATAGTTAAAAGTTCACTATTAGATAAATAATGACTTTTACTATTAGAAAAAAATTAATTTTAGTCATAATCTAATATTTTTTATTTAACATTGGTGGCGAAAGGACCTCCTTAAGCACTTAGTGTTTTGGCGTGGGTAATGACCTTAAATACCTCGGGACCTAATGGCTACGTTCAATATTTCATCTTAACTCATCATTTATCTTAATTATAAGTTACGCAGGTAAATTCTTCCAATTTGGAGGGTGTTAGAGGTTTATTCTGTTTTAAAATTAAACGTTGATGTTTAGATTTAAGTGCGGATAAGCACATGATTATTTATATTTTTGATTTCATAATTGTATAAGGTAGAAATTAAGATTTTACTATATTTGCATACCATCTTGCGCAAACGTCCTTTGCCTGGTACCAACGAAACGACCGACTGTGTCATCTGTTGATGAAGTTATTTTCTTTTGGGTTTATGCATATTACATATATGACATATTATTTTAATTTCTTATCATATTTAGCTACGTTCGTTTATTTATGAATTTATCAAAAGCCATAAGGCAAATTATTTACAAGGTTGTTAAACAATTTAAATATTGTCTTTTTTTTAGAGTTAGTTCTTGAACTCTAGGTTTTCAGTTTGTTTGTAATAATTGGGATAATTGGTAATTTTTTTATAAAGAAACATAAGTTGAGGTTTGTCTATTATTTATTTCTTCATTTACTGGGTTTTTGGGGAAATAGAAACATATCTTGGCCACTATATAGACCCAGTTGGTGCCCTTCATTTGTATATTATTTTTGGATTTTTTAATAGCTATCCACCCTCTGAACGTCGTCGAAGGCCCAAAGGTCGAAACCGGAAAAACCACAACTTTCGTAACCATAGTAGACAAAATTTTATTGATAACGGTTTTTTTATATTTAAAGTTTAATTTTGAACAATTCCTCTCTGGGAGTTGCTTAGAACTTTTGGTACGTTACAACATAATAATAATATAAATATCTCCATATTGCACTGGCAACAGTTTTAAAATGCATTATTGCTAACTTTAGCTTGTTGCAAGTTGAAATATGGTTTCTATCCTAACATATTTTATAAACTTTTAGCTAAATTTGTAGTGTTAACATAAAAAGTATAAAATTTTTCGCAATTTTTTCCTAACATAAAATCAAGGAAATCGCATTTTTTTGGGGCATAAGTCCCAACGGTTTTTAAAATGTTTAAAATAATACATTTACCTAACTTGTAAAGTGACTTTTTGGATTTTGCGATCATATTAGTACACGTTACGCTCTATACGATGTTACCAATATCTCGTTTTTTGAAAATACTGCCGTTTTGCACAGTCTAGTTTTGGATTACCTCCAGTTTTAAAATCTCCGAAATATTAGTATTTAATTTACTATCGATTCAGCTTAGTCCCCTACATAATTTATTTCTAGAGCGCTTTTGTTACAAATAGCATTATAGTAATACAGAGACTTCAACAATAGCAGTATCTCACGTGATCCGACAAATCCAGGGATTTGGAATAAAAATTGCCTATTTTAGTCACTTTTATAAAAAATGTATTGTCCGTCGTGTCAAATACATCAGCGATAGTGTTCTAAGGATTTTTTTTGTATTTAATTGCATTCAAATTTTTATTTTTGTGAATTGGTACAATTATTATTGATTGACAAATCATTCTTACCAACTAGATGGCCCATTTTATTTACTCATAAGTAATTAATGTTAATTTTAACTAAGTGCGGACATTAATTTGGTCACGTGGGATACTAATATTGGAGACTCGTTAGTAACAAATGCAAAATAATCCCTTTAATTCTGCAAACCTATTATTTTAGCTGTAATACATTTAATTAAACGCTTTAATTACAATAGTAATTAACTTTTAATTGATTAAAAGAGAGATACATTGTACTGCAATAAAACCACTATTAAATTATATAAATACCGATACAGTGTTAATAATAATTGAAATGGCGTTAACGACATATCATTAATTTAATAGCAAACAGATATAGTTGCTAATTTCGACTAACATATTGTTAACCAATGAGAAATCTAAAATGTATAACATGTGAAAAGTTTAGATAAAATAATAAACTGGTATATAATTGAATCAGAAAATAATAGACAGTAATTGAATGTGTGAAATTCCTGACATTCTATTACTGCCTATGATTTTCGGATTTAACTATAGAGCAGTTTAACAACTATTATTTTTCTCATTTTTTTTATTATTCGCTATTTTTTTACATTTACTAAAAAAAAAAAACTGTAAAGGTAATGTCCATTTGAGAGTTACTCTCGAGAGCTTCTTATGACAGCTAATCTCAGATGCTTGTCCATTTGAGAGCACTTTCTTGAATTTTTACTCTCAGATAGCTCCACGAAAGAACTTGCTGAGAGTAAATTGCAGCTGTGCTCTCAAAACCGTATCCACAGCAAATGAATATTGCGAGTTCGATAAAGAAAGTTTGTAGAACATAGTGTTGGAAAAATTTGCGGTGTAATCGTTTGTTACAAAATTTTACTTAAGACCCAACTCAACTTTTATCTTAGGTTAGAAAACGATTTTTATTTGAAGTAATACAAGACATGGATGGTACATTTTTAAATCGTAACACAAGATTCCTGAAATAATTAGGGCAAAAATAAGAGTATATTTTGCATTTTAGCTTTTAAATACTATACAAAATGGTGGAAAGTCCATAACTTTTAAATATTTGTTAAATATGATGATAATAATAATAATAATTAAAGCATCTTTATTCATCAAGTTTTAGTAAAAGTGTAAATATATCTATACATATATAAAGTAGATGAAAAGGTGAAGTTCAGCTTGTACTGATTTACAACTTAACCTGTAAATAACATTAAAATATAATATAATAAAAAAAAGTATAAAAAATAAACAAATTTTTAAAACCAAATTCGTTGCATTATACAGTATATATTTTTTATGACCATTTATAAGGATCTTAGAGTGTTCCAGGTGGTCTTGGAATTCTTTTCTCTGAGAATAAAGTTTATATAGGCCTTTTTTTCTCTTCGAATTGCTCCAGTAGTAAAATTCCTTAATTCGGTATAGCTAGTCCAATTTACTGCAGTCTTATCTTTTTTATATTTTTTTAAAGCTTCGTCTCTTAAAGAAATCATTACTTTTATATTATAAGTAAGCGGTATGCGGTTTCGTAACTCTTTTTCTTACTAAAGGAGCATGTACAGAGAAAAGCTGAGTTATTCAGATGGGAAAACATATCTTTAACGTAATTTAATGCGAAAATTATGTTCCAATTCACGGAACTTAATTCAGTATTAAGAAGATTAATATCAAATCGTGAAAAGTCACTTAGCTTTTTTTTCTAAAGTGATTGCCTCTATGTTGCAAAGAACAGCTTGATGATATGACAAGCCACACATGTTGTTTGATGGACACAAATATAATGTCGATGAGAGATTTGCTGTGCGGGGTTGGTTCATTAACAATTTGTGTTAGTCCATAGGAATTTAAAAAATTTATACATACATCACAACCTCTACTAGGCGTCATAAAATCTATAATAATATCCCTGAGACAATAAAAAAGTTACAAGATGGTAACAAGTATCACTTAAGTAATAAAATATTATGCATTAAAAGTAAAACAAACTATAGACTTTCGACAATTTTACCGTACTCTGAACCAATTTTTAAAAACAATATTTGAAAATATTATCGTTGGAGCTGTATTTTTTGTGATAAAAAAGTCGCCGTCACTTGTAATTTTGAACTTGGATTTAAGAGGAAGCGAAAACACAAAGTGAAAAAATAGTGTTGGATCAAACTTTAAATTCAACCTAGAGTAGGATTAGGTGCGTGGTCTACATTCACAAGGGAGCTGCAGATCAAAGATGAGCAGCAATTTCGTTCGAATAAATGCAGCGCAGGTTCAGTGTATAATAGACCTACATGGACTATTAATTGCGAAAAGAGGGGCGAAAATATGAGAGCTATTTCCGTCTATGAACGTGTAATGGCTACATTACGATATTAAGCGCCAGGTATTATAAAATATAGAGGCCGCATATATTTTGCAGGCAACTCCTATAGGAGTCTACAATATTTATTTGGTATACCTGTGGCCAAGGTAATTTTTTTACATAAAATTAGAAAAATTTTACCCAATTTTTCTAACCTATAAAGCCTCGAGCTATCGCAGTTGCTTCGCAAAATAAAATTATACAAAAAATAAGAATAACGAAAAAAGAAATCAACTAATTTACCTAATCTGTGTGGCCTGGAGCCATTTACATTTATTCGATCGCTCACGCGCAGGTTATGTAAATTAGTTTATTTTCTCATTTTATGCATATTTTGTTTTTCGATCAATTTCTTTTTTTATCAAATCTATTTTCGATCATTTTTCTTCTTTTTGATGATATGTCATTTCAATCATTTTCCTTTTCGATCAATAATTATTGTTACCTATGGTATTCAACTCTAGAGTTGGGCCACCTACAGTAATATTCTAGAACAAAGTATTGAGGATCATTGACGATACTCCTTGGTGCATTAGAAACAGCGACTTTCATCGAAATCTGTAAGCGACCTTCATCAAAACCTTTAGATGAACACTGTTCACCAGACTATCACTAGATTCGCTAGGAGTCACGAAAAACAGCCCACCAACATGTGAAGGTTGAGGCGATCCAGCTTCTTGACAACATGAACCTGACAAGAAGACTTAATGGAGTGAAACCTTTTGAGTTAGCCAAGTGATTGTATTAATAACAAAGCAAAGCATTGTGCGGTTTAGTGTTACACGTTAGTTTACTGTAATTAAGTTATCAGATCCTGAGGTATACTAGCAAGTAGAACTTTAGTTTTTAAGATTTTTATATAATATAATAATGTTTATTTACCAGCAATATATACATTCAGATACCATAAAATAAAATCCAATAGGAAATAAAATGTAAATAAACAAGAAATGTGTCACTGAATCTGCTCACTGTACAAAATACAATGACAGATTGTGTGTGACAAAAAATACGACAAAATAAAATAAATAAAACTTATAACAATACAATAGTAAAAATTTAAAAATATGAAGCAATTAAAATACAAATTATTAATATAAATCAAAGTTATATAAGTACAATCTTTACACTTTGATAATAAGTAAAATTTATTTCCAATATACCTCGGCATAAGTATCTCATACAACGAACATAACTTCTACATAGACAAAGAACATTTTTAAAATATTCAGATTCTTTAACGTTTATAATATACTTTCTAATTATTTAATTTCTATTTTTTTTTTTATTCGATTATATTACGGAAAAAAGTTCGCGGTGTTTTTGTTATAAATTATTTTACACATATTTTAAATTTTTTTACTGTTTTTATTTCTCGAAGCTCCGTTGGAATGTTATTAAAGATTTTTGGTCCCAAAAACCGATAGCTATTTTGCCCAATTGATTTATTCGTTCGTGGTAGCAAATAATTGTCTCTATTTCTTGTATCATATTGATGCAACGGTGTTTGCAGATCATCTTGATTTTGAAATTGATGGGTGAGTGCTGCTTGACAGAATAACTGTCGTAAGTCAAATATCTGGGTTTCTTGATACACATTTTCAGTAGGATATCTTCTATTTTTGTTTAGCATTATTTTTAAAAAACTTTTTTGAATGATCTCGATTGGCTTTAAGTGCGTTTTAGTGACTCCACCCCAACCAATTATTCCATAGTTGAGATGAGATTCGAAAAGGCTATGATACAAAATTCTCTTCTGTGGTAATTCTAGCATTGGTGATATTTGTATGAATTTAAATAAGACACTACGTAATTTGTTTAGTAAGTATTGAGTATGTTTGTCCCAGCGCAAGTAGCTATCTACTATTATCCCTAAATATTTAGTTTTATTTTCAGGTAGTATATATGTGTCGTTCTCCATAGCGATATTTTGAAATTGAGGAAGACCAGAGGCTAGACTGCAAAAAGGCAGGTACACTGTTTTTTTAAAATTTATAGATAGTAATCGGTAGTCAAACCATGTTTTTATTTTGGGGAAATCCTTCTCTACCAATGTTTTCAAGTTATTCCAGTCAGTAGCTTCGTAATGCATTACTGTGTCATCTGCAAAGCTAATATTATTTGCTTTACTTTCCACTAAAAAGAGATTGTTCAGGTAGACTATAAAGAGTAGAGGCCCTAATACTGTTCCCTGAGGTACACCACATGAGACTATTTGATCGATGCTGGTAATATTTCGTATTTTGGTTTTCTGTTTTCTGTTTGTTAAGTAAGACTTCATTAATTTATTGGCTATAACCCTTATACCCATATCTTCAAGGGAATTTAATAAATGACAATGATTGACGGTGTCGAAAGCTTTAGCCAAGTCTAAAAAGATTTCTATTGATGGTTTTTTATTGTCAATTGAACAGTAAATTTTATTAGTTAGTTCCCTTATTGCGTCTTCCGTTGAACTTCCCTCCCTAAATCCATATTGTCTTTTTGATAACAATTTGTTTTTTTTTTTTTCAGGAAGTCACATATTCGATGTTTTATCACTTTTTCTAGAATTTTCCCTATTGAAGAAATCAGGGCTATCGGTCTGTAGTTAGTTATTTCTGTTTTTTCGCCATTTTTATATATGGGAATAATTAGAGACTGCTTAAAAAGTTGAGGAAAGGTGCCTGTAGAGAGGCTTGTGTTGATTATATTTGTAAGTGGTGCAGCTATAAAGTCTGAAATGAGTTGCAATGTCTCTGCAGTTATGTTATCCGATCCTGGAGCTTTCTTCTTTTTAAACCTGTTATTATTTGTTTTACCTCGGTTATAGTTGTGGGAATAAAAAATATCGAATTGCAAGAAACGTGCTTTTTTTCTTTATAATTTTTTGTTTTTTTAATGTTTTTTGCTAAATTTATCCCTACATTTGTAAAAAAGTTATTAAACTCATTTGCTATGCGATTTGGATTAGTGATTAAAATTCAATTTTCTGATGTAATACGTGTTATAATATGTTTTTCTTTATTTTTTGTTAATTTATTTATTACGGACCAAAGTTGTGTAGAATCATTCTTTTTTTTTCTCAATCATATTTTTATAATAGTTGATTTTTGCTTCTTTAATTTGGATATTTACATTTTTTTTATAGTTATTGTACTCACTATATAAACTTGCATTTTGTGGATCATTTTTATATTTTTTAAAAGTTTCATTTTTTTTATTGATGAGTTTAATTAATGATCCAGTTATCCAAGCCTTTCGTTTTCGTTTATTTTTTTTTATTTTAATTTTAATTTCAGATTTTTTAATAGCATCTTGGATATAGTCTACAAGTTTCTCAACTGACAAATCAAGATTTTCAATATTTATAAATTCACACCAATTTATATATAATAATTTTTTGTTATTAATTTGTTTGTAGTAATTTTTATCTTCATTAATATTAGGTTTAACATTGCAATTATTAAACATAATTTGTAATAATATTACAAAGTGGTCTGTAATGAATGTTTCTACAGTTGATGATATTATATTATCGAAATTGTTTTTATTTGATGCTATAAAAATGTGGTCTACGCAAGATCCGGAATCTGGTCTGGTAACAGTATATATAGCCGATAGGAAACCATATTCAGCAAGTAGGGTTAAATAATTTTGGGTGTTCTCTATATTTTTAGCTAATAAGTTAATATTAATATCACCAATAAAAATACTGTAGGCCAATTGTTTAGGGTGACTTTCTAATATATCTCTTAAACCTTCTAAAAATATGTCCACATGTCTATCTGAAAGGAATCTGTAAAATGAGTTTATATAGACAATGTTTTTGTTATATTCTAATTTTACACGTAATACAAAGGAATCGCCTAGCTTTACATTTTTATGATCTAGATATAGTTCTGTTTTTATGAAAACCAATACACCATCATTTTAATTCCGAGTACCGTTATTATGGAGTGTCTTATAACCCTCAATATTATATATCTCGACATTTGGTATACTTCTAGTTTCTGTAAATACAATACAATCAATAGATGTGTCTAGGTCTTCTAAAAATATTTCAAACTCATCTAGGTTTTTTGCTATACTTCGAATATTATTGTGGATAATTTTTATATTTGGATTATTTTTATTTATTTTAAATACCTGTTTTACCTCGCTAGAGCTACTTAATTGAAAGTCTCGATTATAGGGATCCATTTTATAATATATTGTTTATACTAAATTATTATAAAAAATATGACAATGAAAAATTAATCTAAGATGTATGTAAGATTGCAACCCTAGTTAATGAGTTAGGTTATAACAAAATTACTCATTGATCAACTCTTGATCAGATTGTAATATTAATAAACGCCCCTTTTGGAGTTTTTTCACAATAAAAAAAATATATTTGTTATTCGATTTATTATTTTTTTAATCAAATGTTTTCGATTAAATGTATTTGATCAAATGTTTCTTATAAATTTTGTAAAACCTAAGTGTAATAGGTTGCACATGAAGAACCACTTCCTTGTTCTGCGTGATGTTCAACAAGTGGTTTCAAAAATCTGGTGGGCAATGGTGTCGACATGTTGGACGATGCCGAAGCGTAATGTATATCCTTTTCATCATAAATGCGATACTCTACATATTTTGTATCCAGAAACTATTTTTCCTCATAAATTTTAATTAATTTGACCACATCCTCTTTCGACCATCATAATTTCCTTGCCATTTTTGCTGAGAGCATTCTCACAATACGAATACCGTTCGAATTGTGATAGTTGCTCTCAAACCCGAGAAAATCGCTTCGTCCACATGCGACCAAGTCTGAGAGTTTATCAGTGCTGTCATATAGTGGCTTACAGATCTGTGTTAACCTGCCCGAAATAGACAAATACCTTAATATTGAAAGTGCATTAATATGTCTTGGTAAACTTATGAATACATTTTTCGAATGTTTATAGAATTATACCACAAAAAAATTATTATTATCTTTATTTAGTCAAAATAAAAGGTCCATTTCAGGTCAACTTTTAAGTATTTTAGTAGCAGCATTAATAAAATGATTTCTTTACTTAATGGTAGCAGATAGTACTTAATTAATAAAGTCGTTATAAAAATACAAATTCAATATTTATTGCCACAAGTCTTAAAAATGCTCCTCCTAGTACACATAATTTTATTTTATATTCAGCCCATTTTTTTACAGATCCAAGCTACAACATTTTTCTTTTTTAATTTTTGTGCATATTTTATAAATAAAACTTAAATTATTCGAATTTGAAAAATGTTTGGCTCCTTTCACTGATACCTTCAGTAGTCTTCATTTCTTGATATCATTATTAAAGTAACTGAACTTTATAAACTTTACAGGCAAGCGAATAGCAAATAGGTACTAATAAAATTATCTACATTTTCCAGCTATTTACAAATTATAAATTTTAAATACTTGTAATTTAATGATTATTCTAATAATTGTTAATAAAAGAAGGACAAAAACTTGTTAAAGGAATAATTTGGTTGGCTTAAAAAATATATACCTGATTTACCCACTTAAAAGAATATTAATAGTCTTTTAATTAATATTTGCCCTATTCACAAGTAATATCTGCAGATTTAAAAAATTATTTTAAACTAAAAATCGTAGCTAGCAGATTAATATTGTCAATATAAAATAAACTCCGTTTTTGAACTAGGAGGAGCGAATTGAAAAGTCCTATTTGCATAGGGAAAAATAACTAAAAAAATAACTAGATATTATTTTAGCGATAAATTCGAATTTCAAGAAAAACATGATAAAACTTTGAAGTCAAAGTTTTAGATGACCAACGAATAAAGATGACACTAAAGTGTGCTTATTCAGTTCTTTATTATTTATTAATAATAATTGTACTTTTTATTTTTATTTTTTCGCTACTTCGTCTCATATCGCAGCTTGCACCAGTATGATGGGAAGAAAACCACTAGAACAGCGACTAAATGTCAGTAAATTTCACCCAAAGGCAAAACAAAATACAAACTATTTGTTTTATTTCCAGTTTAGAGTTTTAATTCGATATTTTTATTTATTATTTTATAAGAAACTGTTATTGGGAAATTATATATCTATTATAAAAACAGAAAAGAAAGTAAATAGTAGGTATTTCAATTTAATAAAAAAATTAGATAAATGGGTATGTGAGTTCTATTTGTTAGAAATGAAATTGAATCGCTTATTTTAGAAACAACCTAAGTCACTTTTTCAAAGTTTCCAAGAGGAAAAAAAATGTTTTGAACAAGGAACAGGACAAAGGTTGTGTCAAAAATAACTTAATATTTTAAATTGTCATATAACTAAGTATATTTACAGGAATAAGGTTCTTTTTGCGTTAAACGTGAGTTACTCACTCCAAAACAACAATGTCAATGTGTTAAACCCAATATGGACAAAAAGTGACTTAGGTTTTTTCTGTAATAAGTGATTCAATTAAGAATACTTATTATTACCTACCTACAAAACATATTTATATAGTATTAAAAATATACGGAATAAACACCACAAATTATGGACATATTTAGATGGAAATAGTACGTTCAATATATCCAAAATATTTTGTTGTTTTAAATGTTAACTAACAATTTTGTAAATGGTTTATTTTCAAATAAATAGAATTTACTTGAATATTAAGTTACATTTTAATGAGTTTTATTAGAAATTCAGCCATGTTTAGTTTAAAAAAAATCACTAATAAAGTTGTTAGTTTTTTAAGTAGAACACCAAAAAGCAATGTTGACCAATTTATAATATAAAAGGTTTAGAGACCTGAACAAAAAATTATACCACATATTCCTGAACCTTAAATATCTAACGAAACTTAATTCAGTCCAAAAGTGAATGATTTCGAAAATAGCGTTTCAAAAGTTTAATTTGGTTTTAGTTTTTCACAGATATTTTTTTTAATAATTGGTATATTTTCAAAATATTTGTCTAGGAGGGAGGGTTTTGTGGATTGAAAAAATTAAAGTTGCTCTCATTTTTAATGTAAAATTTAAACGGCGCCATTTTTATAAATCCATATATCTCAAAAACGACTGTTTAAATCTCCTCTTACCACTAATACCTTTTTTGGGTAAAAGACATTGTTTCGAAATCAAAACATATCAAAACATTTGAAGCCGGTCCTGCGCGCCACACTTTGGGTGGTCCGTTGAATATATATAAAAAATCGTTGTAAACACCTGCTTCTTGGTCTACGTGACATTACCCTCGTGAACGGGCAAAACAGGATCACACCTGACTAGCCGGCACTATGCATTTGTTCCATCTGTCTCCCTCTATCGTTTTCTATCTCCCTCAACATATACGCAGCTAACCGAAAAAGAAGCGCACTTTTTAACCAGACACCAAAGCAAACAGACGTGTATTGAGTTCGCTCTTACACAACATAAAAATGTCATTTTGTAACTCACTTTTTAACAAGTCACCGACGCAAACAGACGTGTATTGAGTTCGCTCTTACACAACGTAAAAATGTTATTTTTTTTAAAAAAGTTTTTCTCAGCAAAGATAGTTTAGAATGTAACTAAATATGTAAAAAAGTTTTTGTAAATAAGTGTACTGAAGATTTATGAAGAGTCATAAATAAAAGGTGTTATCTACGATAATTTTGCGAGTTTCATTCCATAAGGAAATTACTACAGTCCATTAGCCGAAGCAGAGAAGAACCGAAAACTGTGTTGCTGCATACGTGGTTTATCAATTCAGGTAATTACGATCACAACATAGAATCTGGTCATATTCGAGCCGGATGTTTGCAGTTTCGAGTTATGGTCCAGTCAACAGAGACTAACAAACTTAGTGCGGTAATTCTTTAGTGCAATAATAATAATAAAAAAATCGTTCGTAATTTTTAAAAAATAAGTGAAAAACAGACAGGTATAACTATTTATTTTACTAATTTTTATTTTCTAAAAGACTTACTACATGGCAAGTAAAAAAAATGTTGGAACTTGCTTATGTAAACTTGTAACTTTTATTTTTTTTTAACTTTAATCTATATTCACGCTTTGTCGTTATATATTCGTTTATATTTATCGTAATATTATACCATAATCTTTTCATTGTCGTATATAGTTGAACATTCAAAATCAATGTTACATATTTTTTCGTTATTTCTAATACTTTGAACATATACCCACAGTGGTCATTTATATTGTTTCGTTACAAAATCGTACTTTTAAATTATACCCACAGTGGTTACTTATATTTTTTCAATAATGTTTATCGTTTATATACTATACTTTAATATTAAACAGAACATATTTTCGGCAATTAAACAAAGCTAACACATCTTCTCAAAAATGGAAAAACATAGAAAAAATAGGTCCACAGCTAAAGGACAACTAACTCGAATCGAAAATTGGATGCATGCAAATCTATATTCTGACTCTCTAAGCAGTACAGCACTTTCTATTCAAATTACTAGTTTAGAACAACAATTCGAAAAATATACTTTAGCTCAAAACGAAATAGACTATTTAATTTCTCAAAACGAATCACTTGTCGATGATGAAGATCGTGAATCTTTCGAAAATTCATACATTCAATTATTAGCAGGAGCAAAAGACGCTCTTAATAAACTACAACCTGAAACTAATCAAATTGTAAATCAAAGTAACATTAATCAAAATATTAAACTCCCAGAAGTCAATATTCAAACTTTCTCAGGTAATCCATTAGAATATACTAGTTTTATCGATTTATTTAATGCCTTAATTACTAAAAATTCAAGCTTGTCAAATGCCGAAAAATTATTCTATTTAAAATCTTTTCTGGTGGAGGAACCCCATCAGTTAATTCAAAAACTAGATATAACTAACGACAATTTTGCTATTGCTCTCGAATTACTCGATAAACGGTTCAATAATAAAAGACAAATATTAAACAACCATTTTGTACAACTGATGGCGATCGCTCAAATAGAAAAATCAAACTCATCTTTGCTCAGAAAATTCGTAACTCAAGCTAAAACCATAATCGATTCCCTCTCTAGTCTTCACATGACATCAGAGGAGCTATTTAACTCTTTTTTGATACATATTTTAGAAAGCAAATTAGATTTTTTCACAAAACAATCATTCGAACAATCCATAGGTAAAAATCAATCACTCAATGTTAATCAACTTTTTGACTTTTTAGAAGACAAATGCATAGCTTTCGAAAACTCTGTAAGTGCCGACAATAAACCAAAAAATAATGCCCAAAATTACTCGAATTTTAGTCATAAACACATAAATAAACCTCAAAAAATATTTTTACAAACAAACCAGACTCCAAAAGTAACTCCTGTTCAACAAACAACGTTCCCACATTCTAAATGTGCATTTTGTAACACTATAGAACATTCAATTTTTCGATGCCAATCATTTTTATCACTAACAATCAAAGACAGGTTCAATTATGTCAAAAGTATTCATGCATGTATTAATTGCTTATCCACCAATCATAATGTTAAAAATTGTACTTCAAAACATACATGTCATACGTGCAACCAAAAGCACCATTCTTTATTACATTTTCAAAATACTAACAGTCAAAACGAACCTCGTCCTCAATATCTACAAAATAAATTCAATTCATCAACGTCAACACCTAATTATTCTCAAAATAAAAATTATTTTCAGACAAATAGGCCTTCAGCAGTCAATGTTGACAGTAATCGTAATTTACATGTTTCGAATCAATCATCTTCAGGGCCGTCTACTTCTTATAAGCCTGTTACTTCTTCAGCTTTATCAGCTACAACTACAAAAAATACACATGTACTTTTAGCTACTGCCAAAGCACAAATTAAAACTAAAAATGGCAAGTCTATAACAATAAAGTTACTTTTGGACAATGGTTCCCAAACATCTTTCATCACGCAGTCTTTAGCCAATCGTATTGGCTTTAAATCATATCAAAATAATCTAAAAATATCTGGCATCCTAAACGAATGTAATTCCGTTTCTCGTTCTGTTGACGTAACCATTACCGCTTTAAATAATACGAAACAATTCAATTTTTCATGTTCAATCGTAAAAAATATAACGCAAAAATTGCCACAAATCACGATCGACACACACAAGTTAAAAATACCGCAATATTACTTAAAAAATTTAGCTGATGACACGTTCAATATTCCGTCTGATATAGACATTTTGGCAGGCGCCGACATTTATTATTCCATTTTAAGGGGTGGTTTCAGGACTCTTGGCAAAAACCTCCCAACTCTTATAAACACCCATTTCGGTTGGCTATTGGCAGGTACTATACCTCAATATTGCCTACAAAATAATAGCTCGTATTGCAGCATAAAGCATTCTTTATTAGCAATAAATCAAACACAAAACACCTCAGACGAGGAAAATACTCATTTACTAATCGAAAAATTTTGGGAACAGGAGGAAATCACTTCTAGCACTCCTATTTTATCTTCTGACGATGCGAAAGCAGAAGAAATATTTTCAAACACAACAGTAATTTTAAATAACGGAACCTATCAAGTAAATTTACCACTTAGCGATCCACAAGCTCATACTTCTTTAGGTACGTCCTTTTACATGGCTAAAAATCGATTTATTAACCAAGAAAATCGACTACATAAAAATCCACAGTTATTTTCTCAATATCGAGACCAACTTTTAGAATACATCGAATTAAATCAAGCAAAAAAAGTTCCTTTGTCTATTACGAACTCTTCTAATCATAATACATACTTTGTTCCTCATTTATGCGTTCTAAAAGACAGCGGTACCACAAAAGTCAGAGTGGTATTTGATTTTTCTGCAAAAAGTTCTACTCATCTATCATTGAATGACATTTCCCTTAGAGGACCACAAGTACAGCCAAACCTTTTTGATATTTTATGTCGTTTTCGTATATTTAAGTATGTATTAACAGGTGATATTCAGAAAATGTTCCGACAAATACAAATTAATCCAAATCAATCATATTTACAAACTTTACTTTGGCGAGACTCACCTAATCAACCATTTGAATGTATTGAACTAACAACCGTCGCATTTGGACATAAATCTTCACCATTTTTAGCCTGCAGGGTATTAAAGGATATTGCACAACAAAATCCTCAATTTTTTTTAGCATCAGATTCATTACTAAACCAAACTTATGTCGATGACATATTAACAGGGTCAAATACCATTTCTCAATTAAAACTTCTCGAAAAAGAACTTCATACCCTATTGGGAAAACACAATTTTACGCTTCATAAAATATTAACTAATCTTAACGAAAATAAAGACAATGTTCAGTCATCTAATCAACAAGTTGACTTACATCTTGACAATAATACATCTGCTAAAATCTTGGGTTTGTATTGGGACCCTAAATCAGATTTATTCAATATCTCAGCACCTAACAATTTAGAATTCAAAAAAGTAACAAAACGACTCGTTTTATCTACTCTATCACAATGCTATGACCCTTTGGGCCTAGTCAACCCTATAATAGTCGCAGGCAAAATATTAATGCAATTTTTATGGTCATCCCAATACTCCTGGGACCAAACTATCGTAGATTCTACGTTCTTAGATATTGGCCACTTAACGCTCTTCGTGAAATTAAGAGTATTATTTCTAAATGTACAATTTGTTTTAAATTCAATGCTCAAACAGCACAACAAATAATGGCTGACTTACCGGCTGACAGGGTAACAATTTCTCGTCCTTTTCAAAAAATAGGTGTAGATTTCGGAGGTCCTTACCTCATAAAAACTTCAAATTTAAAGAAAGCTCCCGTCTCTAAATGTTATATTGCAGTTTTCGTGTGCATGGTCACAAAAGCAGTGCACATTGAATTAGTTTCAGCCCTCACAACTGAGGCATTTATCGCTACTCTTAAACGTTTTATCTCCAGAAGGGGCAATCCCTCTATAATTTATAGTGATAACGCTACCAACTTTCAAGGAGCAAATAATTATCTCAAAGACATTTATTCATTTTTCAAAAAACCCTCAAATTCAACTTCAATTATCAACTTTTTATCTACTAAAGAAATTCAATGGAAATTTATTCCCCCTAGAGCGCCACACTGGGGAGGAATTTGGGAAGCCGCCATTAAGAGCGCAAAGTATCATCTAATTCGAATCATAGGTAATAACACTCATACTTTCGAGCAACTATCTACAATTTTATCTCAAATCGAAGCTATTTTAAATTCACGTCCCTTATATACAAATTCAAATGACCCTCTCGACGAACAGCCATTAACTACAGGACATTTTCTTATCGGCACATCTCTCACGTCTTTTCCAGAAAAAGACATATCCAATTTAACAATTAATCGACTTTCCTTTTGGCAAAAATGCACTCATATACAACAGAATTTCTGGAAAAAATGGTCCAAGGACTATTTAAATCGATTACAAAATAGACCAAAATGGTTGACTACACAAATAAATTTAAAACCTGATGATATTGTATTATTAAAAGATGTAGAGTCTCCGCCTCTTGTTTGGCCGTTAGCCAGGGTCTTAGAAACCTACCCCGGTAAGGACGGTAATGTTCGGTCGCTCAAAATTTTATCAAATGGCAGCATTAGCATAAGACCAATCACCAAGGTGGTACCTTTGCACAGGTATGACGACGTTCAACCTTAGACAGTTGGCTATTTAGCAACTGATCATTTCACCGCCTTGTTTTAACTTTCCTTTTTGCTTATTTTTATCAACAGTTAGAGTCAATCTTTTCTATCTTCTTCTTCCAAGTCCGCAAACCACTGTATGTTGCGTTACGCGCATACCTGGGCGACACCCGTCAGTGCGACGCGGTGAAACCCACCCATGGCCTGAATCCGGAAGTATCTCGCACAAGGTACCTAAGGATTCCGTGCCCAAACCATAATATTGCGGACTGTAGTACATTTAATTTTAACAGCCATAACCCGGGGGCTGTTTAGGGGTAAAATATAAATAAAAGGAGTCTCGGACAATTCAGTTGTCCTCGAGTTCCGCGGTTTTTAATTTCTTCGTTTCTTCTATTATCTACCTTCTTTCTCTTCGACTTTTACATAATGTACTCTAAAATGAGACATTTATATAGGGTGATCCTAAAATAAGGACACTCTTGGGTTACTAATCCCTCTTTACAAAGTTTTTTGTTCTAAAGCCTGAATATAGTTTCAGTGCTCATATTCTTTTCGTTACAGGGTGATCTTATAGTAGACACCTTCTAAAGCCTGAATATAGTTTCAGTGCTCATATTTCTTTTCGTTTCATTATATACAGGGTGATCTTATAGTAGACACCTTCTAAAGCCTGAATATAGTTTCAGTGCTCATATTTCTTTTCGTTTCATTATATACAGGGTGATCTTATAGTAGACCCCTTCTAAAGCCTGAATATAGTTTCAGCGCTCATATTACTAATTGTTCTAATCACATTCCTTCAATCATTCTAACGTTCCAATGTTCCAATTCATTATTTGTATATAGTAAAAAGCATAAGCAAGGTACATCAGGTCACAGGGATAGGGCTAGGACACTGAAGTGGGATGTGTTCGCCAGCAGGTCCAGACTGAAACCAATGCTGTAGCTTAAATACATTTAAACAATCAATACATTTATTTAAACTTCACTTATTCATCTGACCTCTTTTTCGTGGGGGGAGGATGTTTCGAAATCAAAACATATCAAAACATTTGAAGCCGGTCCTGCGCGCCACACTTTGGGTGGTCCGTTGAATATATATAAAAAATCGTTGTAAACACCTGCTTCTTGGTCTACGTGACATTACCCTCGTGAACGGGCAAAACAGGATCACACCTGACTAGCCGGCACTATGCATTTGTTCCATCTGTCTCCCTCTATCGTTTTCTATCTCCCTCAACATATACGCAGCTAACCGAAAAAGAAGCGCACTTTTTAACCAGACACCAAAGCAAACAGACGTGTATTGAGTTCGCTCTTACACAACATAAAAATGTCATTTTGTAACTCACTTTTTAACAAGTCACCGACGCAAACAGACGTGTATTGAGTTCGCTCTTACACAACGTAAAAATGTTATTTTTTTTAAAAAAGTTTTTCTCAGCAAAGATAGTTTAGAATGTAACTAAATATGTAAAAAAGTTTTTGTAAATAAGTGTACTGAAGATTTATGAAGAGTCATAAATAAAAGGTGTTATCTACGATAATTTTGCGAGTTTCATTCCATAAGGAAATTACTACAGTCCATTAGCCGAAGCAGAGAAGAACCGAAAACTGTGTTGCTGCATACGTGGTTTATCAATTCAGGTAATCACGATCACAACAGACATAGAACAAGAAATTTTATTTAAGAGCGTCTTCAGAAACTTATTTCGTTTTAAATGTGTGTAAGGTACCAAAGGTACATTTTACAATAAAAATGAGAGCTTTTAATTATTGCACACTATACAGTTTTGTAGATTTTTTTTTTAATATAGGTTAGAAAAACAACATATGAATAGTAGTATCTTTATTTTGTAATTTTGCTATATATAAATTATTAATGAAAAAAATTGAAAAAAAAAACAAAAATACTTAAGAAAAGACAAAGTACATCTCGACATTTGCATTGAAACAGAAACAAAAAACACCAGGTACTCAATATATTATTCTACATCAGAAGATTCGTTATTTTGTTGCTGCCACCTCACTATTTATTTGTGATCATGTTATTTCGATGAGATTTAACTTGCAGTGATATGGGGTAGCCACTACACAACTTTATTAGTTTCTTTAGTCATTTCATCGACAATTTACAAATTATGTTCATCTTTATGTTGCCGAATTAGGTGTAAAAGTTGATATCGCTTCATATTTAAATAAACTTAACATTTTTAGTTTGTAACCCCTCCTGTATTTCTTGTTAACAAAGGAATTTTTTCGACTATGATATGATGCATTTTCTATCACAATCACAGCATCATTAGGAAGCTTCGTCAAAAAAATAGAAAAACAATTCTAAAATAATTTGGATTTTATCTCTTTATGGTAAATGCATTTTCTACAAAACCTTCTTCAGAATTAGCATGTAAAATATTGAAGCATCTTTTTTTTCTTGTAAGGATTTTCAGGCCTGTGAATAAACCTTACTATGACCTTAGTCTAAGTAAAAGATTAGCGTGTTTTCTTATCTATATTGTTTGATGGATTTTAAATCTACAGATATAGTGTTCTATCTATCTATACTTTGACATTTTTATTTCAAATATCTAAAAAAATATATACATAATAAATAAACAGTACATTTCACTGTTCAAAGTTAAACGTACCTAAAGTTATTATGTTTTAAGAAAGTATATAAAAAAGACTAACATATGTGGCAAATCTAAATGTTTTAATACTTCCAAAATTTTATTCAATCTAAAAAACATATTTTTGATAAATAAATCATGTACTAATCTTCGAATAGCATTTAGAACCTCTCTCTTATCAAATGTTTTTAGAAGTCCTGGTCTTCTATCAATATTTTTTGGACTAGATATTGTTCCATTAATGCGGTATTATTCTAATACTAGGTAAGTTGTTGACTTTGCAATACTTGTAAAAAAAAATGTTGAATATTTAATATTATTTTTAGTTTGAAACTAATGAGTAAAACTCACCCGTGGCTTGAGAAATTTTGAATATAACGTCAACAATTTTGGTTTATTATCCAATGCCTATTTGTAAATATGTATTTATTATTTACTGCTTTTCTGAGAAGCGTAAATGGCCTAAACTCGTTCGTTTTAGTTGTTTTGGTAAACTCTGCGAGGAACTGCTATAATAGTATTTGATGTAGAAGGATACATAATGGTAGGCATTCAATACAATTACTTAAGTTCTGAAAAGAACTGTTATTAACAAAATAAAATAAAAAAAAACTAAGTAATAATGATGAGATATAAAAGCAGCTTAGATAAAAGAGACCAGAGATATAACATACACCGGTTTTAAACCTGCGCAAATGTTGCCAATTTCTAAAGAAGGGTTAACGGAGTGGGGGAACTGGGCGGCGACCCGCGGCGACCCGAACTCTGTGACAGGGACCGGACTTTGTTTATTAGCATCTTAATGAACTATTAGGTTTATTTAAAAAGTGTTTAATCGAATTTTGTATTATGAAATAAAATTAACGTGATTTTTTAATATCAAACAGATGCCACGACATTTTATGTAAAGAGAAGACCTTTTATAGAATATTTCGTTAGCGTTTATTTACTACGGACTTTTCTGCAAGAGATTACAGTAAAATGTTGAAATAGAATATATTGTTAATAGAGCAAAAAATGTTACTCATTGTCTACGAGTATTATAAAAATAACATGTGCGCAGGCTAATACTGCAAATCTACCCTTATGAGTTATACATTATTTTTTCTACGGCTATTACATATTATTAAAAATTAGTCAAAATGAGAAAATGCTGTTTTGTATTGTAACCTCAGAAAAAAGTATATTAAGGCTTCTTTCTTTAAGAATATTAATTATTATAAAGGATGAGTCACATAAAACTCTAGAAATGCATATATCTGAAACCAGATAACATTTTAAAATTTAAATCTATTAAAAGTCGATCAATAGATTATTTTCAAACAATATATTTTTTGTCATTTCCTTTAAAATCGACTACTTGATTATCTTTGAAAAATCAAAAATAATCGATTAATTAAAAAGACAATTAACCGATAAATCAGTGTTTACAAAATATAATATAAATAGAATTATCGTTTATTTTAAATAATCGATTATTTTCAAATAAACCATTTTTTTTGTCCATGGAAACAGATTATTCGATAATCTTTGAAAAATCGAAAATAATCGATTAATCAAAAATAATCGATTAATCAAAAATAATCGATTAATTAAAAAGTCGATTAACTGATAAATCGATTTAAAAAAAAACAGAATGATCGATTATTTTAAATAATTGATTATTTTCGATCAATCGATTATTATCAATAATCTATTTTTATTGTATTTCCTTTAAAATCGTTAATTCGATTATCTTTGAAATACCGAAAATAATCGATAATTCCAAAATAATCGCCTAATCGAAAATAATCAATTAATTAAGAAGCCGATTCTATGATAAATCGATTTTCAAAAAATAAAACGAATTATCTATTATTTTCTAATAATCCTTTTTTTATATTTCCTTTTATTTGAAATTGATTATTCGATTATCGAAAATAATTGATTATTAAAAAGCTGATTATCCAATAAATCGATAATTTTAAAAAAATAACCAAAATATCGATTATGTAAAATAACCGATTATATCCAATCGATTATTTTCATATAATATCTTTGAAAAATCGAAAATAATCAAATAATTAAAAAACGATTAAACGATAAATCGATTATTTTGAATAAATCTACTTTTTTTGTATTTCCTTTAAAATCGATTAATACATTATCTTAAAAAAAACGAAAATAATTTATTGAAAACAGCGGATAAATCGATTTTCATTAAAAAATATCAGAATTATCGATAAATCGATTATTTTTGTAACCCTTATCGGTCGCTTGCTTTTATCTGAGCATTTAGCTCCAAAATTTAGAGATTCGGATTTTTTGATCCAGTTATGTTTGAAATCGCATTCGATTGTATAATAAATAAATATTGCTAAATTTTGGATTTTTTTTAGTAAACGAAAATTATGTTCCAGTTGTTTAGGGGTTTGTAATGTAACATTTTATTAACGTGACTAAGGGTCGATTCCACCGTTGTGTTAAACGAAGTTTAAAATGACATTTTTACATTAACACTGTCATTTTAATCTCCGTTTAACACAACGGTGGAATCGGACCTAACTCCTGTAACTTTAGTATTTTTTTTTGCTCATACTAGATTACTTTGTTTTAAGACTTAAAATTCAATGTCCTTTCGATTTGACCGCAAATAAGATGAACCTTGAAATTTTAAGTAGGGCATCCTCTATTTCATCTAATATTCTTATAAAAATACCTTATAAAAATACCTTATAAAAATACCTTATAAAAATACCTTATAAAAATAAAATTTAGCTAGCAACTATGATTCTTTACCTCTTATTTATCTACCAAAAAGGGCTTAAAACTATCTTTAGAAAACATTCTTATAAAACTACTTTTTAAATACAAAATTTCGTTAGCAATAATGCCTATTTACTATTTATTTAAATTAAATGTTCAAAATTTTACCCTTTTGTAAATTTATGTAAGTAATATGAAATCTGATTTCTGATGCTTAATATTTATTGAAACCCCTTAATGCGGATCTGAAGTATTCAGCCCAGAGAATCATGGCGCTTTATGTCAAAACGTTAATAAATATTTACCGCTGAAAACGAATATATTCATAACAGTAGTACTTGTATTATAAGTACATACAATTTTTCAAGATACATCGTGACATTTTGAACTTGAAATTGAATAACTAGAACACTTTAAATTGCTAAAATACCAACAAATAAATCAAAAAACAGCTGTCAATGGTGATTAAACTCAGGTGGAGGTGATCGCTGAATGGAAATCGGAGCAATTCGGGTGGCGTGGTGCAACAATGATTTTCAATTGGTGGGTTACTTTGGCTTAAAATAGACAACATGCGCAGTGTGCAATGTTACATCTTCGGTCTCTTTAATCTAAGAAAAGCAGTAAAAACAATTTAAAACATAAAATGTCAGAACTGTCAACAATAACAATTATCAGCTAAAAAGTAATGTTACCAATCAGAAGTCTACAGAATTGCCACCTTAAATTCAAATCGCTCCTCTTAGTTTGAAAAGCGAGTATAGTAAATAAATATTTGAGATAAAATAATGATGTATTTAAATAATTTAGTATTTATAGTTTAAATAATAAACTTTTTTAAATAAATAAACGTTAATATATAAATTGATAACTAACCTCAAGAAACAATAATTCATTTCACGCTAATGACTCTTTTTACATTCTTCAACAATTACATATTTTATACACACAAATTTATTAGAAAAAAAAACGTTATTCTTTAATCATTGTAAAAAATAATTATGCCTGCATATTGATTTAAAGAAAAATGTTTCCTTAGAACTTATTTACACTGAAATAGCATTTTAGTAATTTGGTTCCATTAATTATTCATTCAATGCAGATAATATAGTCTTGGGGTTCAATTTATAATAATTTATGGCCGTTGTATGACGGAGCTGAATAATGGTGCTGGTTTATTTTATAGAAAATTATAGAGTTCATATATTTTCTTACCAAAGTGGCATCTACTTTGCTAGGGACATAACTCATATACTATTATGGAATAGGCTGGAATTAGTTTATTATTTCTAAATTGGCCGGAGAGAGAAAAATTTTATATTGATTTATGTTTTAAAGAGAATCTTTTTACACAGGGTGTTAAAAAAAAGTGTCACAAAATAAAATGGTGAATAGTATGACCCAAAATAAGCAGAAAAGTCTTAATAAATATATGACCGCAAATTAACGGTTTCGGAGATACGGACCATTTTGTGTTTATAACAATTTTTTATTATTATAAAAAAAACAAGGATATTTATAAACAATTAATTACAACATAGAGTTAAATGAGATGTTCAAAGTGCCCTCCCTCCATTTCAATGCAGCTACGACATCTCCTCCGAAAGGACTGTCGGACTCTTTCCAAAATACCCTCATTGGCTAGGATTCGATGACATCCCTGCTCTATTCGTTGCTGCAGCTCTTCGAGGTTATTCACAGGAGTGGCGTACACTAAATTTTTTAAGTGTCCCCAAAGAAAAAAGTCAAGCGGATTTAAATCAGACGATCTTGCAGGCCATGGCACAGGTCCGCCCCTTCCTATCCATCTTCGACCAAAGTATCCGTCTAAATGTTCTCTTACGGCAACTGAAAAATGCGCCGGAGCACCATCGTGCTGGAACTACATTTGATTTCTTTGTATTAAAGGAATATCATCTAAAAGATCACCCAATGTGTTCTGCAAAAAGTTTAAGTAGTCAGCTCCCGTTAATCGGTTAGGTAGTACAATCGGACCTAGTAACCAGTCGCCATAAATACCCATCCAAATGTTTAATGAAAAACGAACTTGATGCCTGGATTCCACGATACTATGGGGATTTTCGTCGGCCCACATATGCAAATTATGGAAATTAAAAACTCCATTTCGTGTAAACCCTGCCTCATCAGTAAAAAGAATTAGTGCAATAAAATTGGGATGATCAGCATCATTTCTCAGAAACCATCGACAAAACTCCAAACGTGCTTGATAATCAGGTGCATTCAGAGCTTGCACTCGTTGAAGATGGTACGGGTAAAGCTGCTGCTCGTGGAGGATTCTCCAAACCAGAGGAGCCCCAATTTCTACCTCCGCTGATATTCTTCGCATACTAGTTTCTGGATTCTCTTCTACTCGTGCTAAAATTGCTTCTTCTGCCTCAGGGGTGGACACCGACCTTGGTCTCCCGGAATCATGTGACTATTTCCCAAATTTACCTGTATCACGCAATCTTTGGTGCAATCTTCCAAACACACGAACTGAAGGGATGTGGCGATTAGGGAAAGCGTCGATATACTGACGTAGCGCTTCCCTCGCATTGCCATTTGCACGACCGTACATAAAATGCATGTCAGCAAATTCAATATTAGTGTAAACAGGCATAACGAAAATTTATAAAATTATTCACCCACAACAAAATAATAACTGCAAATAGTATCTATGAAAAAACATCGGTAGACTCCGATAAGAAAAGCAAGTTTTTGAGAATGAAAAAAGATAATCAAAAAATGATACAAAACACACAACACTCCGTATCTCTGAAACCATTCATTTGCGGACATATGTTTATTAAGACTTTTCTGCATATTTTGGCCCATACTACCCCCCGTTTTATTTTGTGACACTTTTTTTTAACACCCTGTATACATCTAATTTAGTTACTAAAAAACAAATTATCTAAATCAGAAAACATTCTAGAATTTTTGTGTTTTATGTAGCAAATTTATTTTTATATAAAATTAGAAAGTGTATTTTTAAAGCGCGATTTGTATTAGTTATTTTATTTAAATTTGAGATGAAGCTCGCATATAATTCATGTTTTTTTCATTTACATTTCATGCTCTTTGATATCATCTGAATATTATGCATTATACTGAAATTATTAACATTTATTTACCCAGAGGTTATTAATTTAAAAAGTACCAATTATGTTTAATTTTATGCATTAGTGCATAATTGTTCGATATTTCAATTTATTTATTTATTTATAACCAAACAGATAAAGGCCTTATTACTTGGTTAAAAAAAAGAAACAATACATTATATCATTTAACATTTATCTTATCTAAACTAGTTCACCAGAGTTGTTCTTGTTTTAATTGAAATATTTAAAATGTAACTTTAACATATTTAAACTTAAAAATATTTAAGATGTGGCTTAATATACGATGATAAAATATTGTTTGTGGCACCAATCTACATTTACCAACAAGTTATAGTTATTGATAAATTTCAAAATAGTTATAAGAGGTGCCCTAATTGTTAAAAGTATATGTAGTATATGAAACATCAACATTGTGTGCATACACCGCCCAGGAACATTGAATGAAAGTAATGAAAGAATTTCGGGGCTATTAATTTTACCGTTAATAACTTTGTACATGAAGATAACAGCAGATAAAGTCCTTCTTTGCTCCAATGATAAAATTTTAAATTCATTTCTGAGATGACTTGATCTAACTGTATTATAGTCAGGCCAGATACGATATTATTTAAAATAAAAATTTCTAAGAAATTTATTCTGAACCTTTTCTACTATTTTCAAGCAAGTTGTGTATTCAGAAAACCAAAGAGTTGATGAGAAATCCAATTTAGTTCTTACTAGAGTAAAATATAGCAACTTTATGGTGGCAATATCGGTAGAATTTGCTGTTTGTCTCATTACATATCCCAATGTCTTATTGGCAGCGGAAACTATGTCTTTTAAGTGTGTAGAAAATAAAAAGATGTTGTTTTATGTCACACCAATGTCTTTAATTTCTTTACATCTTACTAAGGTATCTCCTCCCATCTCATATTCGAATACAATTGCTTCTCTGGAACAAGTTATACTCATTATTTAAAATTTACTGATTTTAAAATGCAGTTTGTTAATCACACTCCATTCATAAATCCTATGCATATCTTTTTGAAGCATAACACAATCTGAACAGAGTATATCCGCCTATAAATTTTGATGTCATCTGCAAATAGAAGATACTCAGCTTGCTTAAGGATGAAAGGGAGATCGTTGATAAATATAATAAATAGTAAGGGTTCAATATTAGACCCTTGTAGTACTCAAAAATTTGCATGGTATTTCCCAGAAACATTTTCATTATGTCTAACTACACTTAGCGGTTGAGTGCCAACTGAGCGCGTCTCCGAGTCGTGGTTGGGAGAACGGCCAAGTTTTCCTTGCTAGTGGTAGACATAAATAGAGTGCAAGAGCCTAAAAACCCTCAAAATCTCGCGAAGGCTACCGCCGCGAATCAACTCCTCTAATCTAAGGTGTAAGGTAACGTGCCGACGGATGAATTGTCGCAGGGGCAGATGCGGCAGTAAGCGCTCCCCTGAGGGAACATAGCGACACCCTTTTGTATCTAGCCTTCCCGGCACATGCGGGGCTCTGCATCTTTCGACCTTTCCTTCCCTAGCTACTCGTGGGAATCATATGAATTCTAAATTAAAAAAACCTGAAGAAGCTGGACGTCGACGCTCACCTCCAGCAAATGAGACTGGACGACTAAGTCCAACTTTGGCGCAGGAGACTAGACAACGACGATCGTCTCAAAAAAAGGAGGATGGACGTCGATGCTCACTTTCTGCAAAGGAGCCTGGATAAGAAAGTTTAGCTCCTGCACAGGAGGCTGAACAGCGACGCCTAACTCCAAAAAAGGAGGATGGAAACAGTAGATCACCTCCAACTAACAGGCCCCGGAGAGGCAAAATAATCTCTGGGTCTAAAGCAAAGAGAAGGAAGAGGGATAAGCTGCAGGCAGGCAGTGCTACGGCAACCGCCACCCTTAGCAAACTCCCTCACTCCAAAATAAACAAAATCGGCTTAATCAAGTCCTTAGGCAGCGACGCTAGTTCTGCCTCCACAAGAGGCCAGGAACACGACGCAACTAGGGACAAGAAAAGGCCGCGATCTCACACCTCTTCTGAGGTAACGCCCCGGAAGGGGAAAAACCCAGACAGGACCACAAAGTTCTGTCTGGGATAATCTACAAGGATGCAGCTACGAGCCACCTAAAAGTAGCTTTAATAGACAAGAATAACCCTTTCGGTAAGATAATTATCGAAAGAGAAATCTTTGTCAAAAAGACATTGATGAGAGAGCTGGACAAAACAATTTTGTTCGCCTACTGCAGCAAAACCAAGCCACCCACCTTCAGGTCTTGGACGTACTCTGGTTAAATCATCATAGTAACGTGCGACGATGACCTGACGTTGAAATGGCTAAAAACCAAGGTACCAACTTTAAAAACATGGGAAGGAGCAACACTTGCTGTTGTGAGGATGGACGAGCTCCCCAAGCGCACCAAAGCCTCTCTTTGGATCCCAGGGGAAGCGCAAGCTGACCTTGACGAGAAGAAGGTTGTGCTCAGGCGACTTGAGGGGCAAAACCCAAACTTATATGTGGCGAAATGGTTTACCTTCCACCATGAAATAAAAAAAGACCCCAAGTACGATCTCTTCATCTTCAATGTAAATCAGGGTTCACACTAAAGTCTTCGCTATAAAGAAAAACGGAAACTAAAAATGTTTATCTCTTGTGTTTTTATCTGGTTATCAATTTTTGCTATAAACAACTAGTAAATATCACATTCTTGATGGATGACTTCTACATTGTTGCCACTCTTTACGAAAATTCTGGAATTCTGAGACCAAGCTTCCTTCATGTCAAATTTTTTTCTTGGAGTAGTTTGAAACGCAAATCTGTTAAGTCTTTATTAACGAAGATACCTCTTTCCCTGAGGTTAGTTTTGGCTTGATAAATTTCAATACGCTTCATATATGACTGAATGTGGCTTCGTTTCAACTTGTGGAAATTTGCCAATTCTAAAAACTATATTTATTTCAAAAGTACTGCATTTGACTTTTAATCCATCATTAAGCAGGTTCAGCATTTTGTTTACTAAATTTTCATTTGTTTTTTTTTTTTTACCAACTAGACGTAGACTATTTATTCTGGATTTTTGATAGAGCTCATCTAATTTTTCAATAATTGATTTAATTTGCTTCACATTATTTTGTTCCACCTCTTCTAAATAAGTTAACTAGTCCTATGGAAAGTGCCCTATATCACACGCGTATAAATAAAAATTTACTTTCCACCCGTGTACGAATATGCTACTTTCCGCAGTAGCTGTCACAAAATGTCAAACACATAATTTCTATTTTGATCTATTTAATATCCATTTTTATACTAAAATCGGTATGATTGTTAAATTATTGAAATTGTTGTAAATTAGATCCTAGATTTATATCTTTAACAATTATTATTAAAATAACTAAGATATGTTTGCTCTTTATTTTGGTTAAATACATACCCGATTAGATCATTTAATTGACGTAAGGGCTATTAGCTCAGACGGTTTTAACGTGGAACTTATCAACTTTGCCATTTGAGACCTGGCGAGCGACCGCGTTCAAATCCTGGCGGGGCCAGATTTTTTTATTTTTTTAATTTTTTTTTATTTTTTTTATTTTTTTTTTTTTAGTTTTTTTTTTTATTTTTTTTTTTTAGTTTTTTTTTGTTTAGAAAATATGAAAATTGAATAAATACGATTATTCTTGATTATTTTTTTAAATACATTTTAATTATTATAGTAATAATAATCTGGTTTTACATTTTTTGATGACATTATTTTGTGGTCGTAGGAAAAATATTGTACATTACTTGTGTGAAAAGTGATAGTCGCACTCGGCTTGTGCCTCGTGCGACAATATTTTCCACTCCTGTGAAAAATTTTACTTTCCACACTCGTAATGTAATATACTATTTCTTCCTAGGGGCCTTTTCGGATATGAGACCTCCAATAACTGTATCTTCTTTAATAATGTTATACACTGTCCGCGTAGATACTCCAGTATAGATCTCACAATTAGGGGCTATTTCATCCACATATTACTGTACTCCTTTCTTCTCTAGAATATATTCAGTCTACTTATTTTATTTTTCGATTTGTTTTTATATAATTTTTTAAATATTTTTGTGAGTTGTATTATATCAGTGTCTTATTTATGTTGTATATTGTTTCATATATTTTGCTCATAATTTTTCATTTCGAATTTCAAATCGATTTGATTATTTCCTTTGTTGCAGATTAAAATATTTACTATTAATATATCTGCTAATTCTTCTATCTGGCTCAAATTGTTATTAATAACAGTTTCAACTAAATTAATTTAGCTAATTAAACTCCTTGATTTATTCGTATCAACGTTAATACATGTTACATTAGTGTTTTATATATTTAAATTTAATTAACTTAAGGTATTCTTTTGTATGCCTTATGTCGTTATCATCTCTCTTAATATCTAAATAAATATATTTACTTATTTTCTTTGCTTGAACGCTGTATATTTACAAAAAAAGTAAAGAAACAACAAACTGATAAATATTTCTCTATAACCAAAAGAGCGTCTGTTTTAGAGCTGTATAAATTTGACGTCGGTAAACGAGATATTAGTATGCATAACATTTTACTCATATACCATTAAAATGTCGAGCAGATCTAAAATATCCCTGCGCTAAACCTTAAATTTTAATCAATGTACATATTTGTATAATACCTGTAGCCTAAGTAGAATTTCGCTTCACTTTCAGCCCTAAAAACACGAAACTTAATCCTTTGTTTGACTTTCCTCTCAAATAAACTTTATAACGTAGAGAGCTGCATAGGACAACAATGAATAGTACAGGGAGTCTTACAATGGGTTTAACGAAAACGTACAAAATGTAATATTTTAGAATCAACTAGTTTTCTTTGATGGACTTTTTTAATTATAATTATAATTAATATTATTATATTTATTATAATTATTATAATTTTTATTACATATTGATTTATCATAACATACTGGGTGAAAAATAAAATATGTGCAATTATCAGACTTAATTTAACTATGGTTGAAATATTTAACGGCAACCAAATTAGCCATTTAAAATTTTGAATATCTGAATTTAAATCAAAAATTTTTTTCTGTGAAGAAAATTTTCTAAGGGGCGTTTATTAATATTACAATCTGATCAATAGTTGATCAATGATTAATTTTGTTATAACCTAACTTAACTAACTAAATCTTAAAAACTAAAGTTCTACTCGTTAGTACACCTTAGGGAGCCCAATGCCCAACGACAGGAACAAACCTGGTATACAGACCGCTTTAAGACTACGGAAGGCACTGGGGCGGGAGTATTCTCCAAAAACCCTGATACTAACCATAGCTATGCTATAGGAATACATACCTCGGTATTTCAGACCGAGGTATACGCAATTTTGCAATGTGCAAAAACGAACAATGAAAGAGCTGTCGAAAATCAGCACATCCAAATAATGTCAGACAGCCAAGCGGCACTTAAGGCCATATCGAGTCAGAAAGTTAGGTCGAGGCTGGTATGAGAATGCATCGAAGAACTAAGAACACTGGCAGACCGAAATAGAGTAAAACTATTTTGGGTGCCAGATCACCAAGGGATCGAAGGTAACGAAAAGGCTGACTAACTTGCAAGAAGAGGGTCAGAAAAAACATCGAAACCAGATACAAACCCAGAAGTACCAAAAAGTACAGTCCGGGGCTTCATAAACGACTGGATTCGGGAACAACATATTAACTATTGGAGAAGCATTCCAAAACAGGTACATGGAAAAGCCTTTATAGGCAGACCATGTCCCAAAAGAACTGAAGAACTACTCTTTATGAATAGAAACCAGCTGAAAGTGATAACAGGGTTCATGATTAGGCGCGCCTCAGTAAAGGGACACTTGAACAAAATTGGCATGTATAATGGGGAACTCATGTGCCGACTATGTCACAAGAAACCAGAAATGGCCAAATACATACTGTAGGAATGCGAGGCTCTAGATCGCAAAAAACAGGTACTTTTTGGACAACTCCCTGTTGATCCAACAACGTATAGAACCCACTCACCCAAGGATCTGTACAAACTTCTACAAGGTACACAGGTAACAGATTTGGTGCTATAAACTAACATAATAAGCCAATAGGCTTCAGTCTTATTCGAAGACATAGTCAGACAAGCCCAGGAGAAAAAAAAACAAAACACCTCAGGGTCTGGTAACTTAATTACACTAAACTAACGTGTAACACTAAACCGCACAATGCTTTGCTTTGTTATTAACACAATCACTTGGCTAACTCAAAAGGTTTCACTCTCTTGAGTCTTCTTGTCAGGTTCGTGTTGTCAAGAAGCTGGATCGGCTGAACGTTCATATGTTGGTGAAGCCGTTGTTCGTGACTTCTAGCAAATCTTGTGATAGTCTAGTCAACAGTGTCATTTGAAGGTCTCGTTGAAGGTCGCTGTTTCTAATGTATCAAGGAATATCATCAATATTCCTCAATATTTTGTTCTGGAATCTCTAAATTATTAGAATATTACTGCAACTCCAGAGCTGAATACCATAGGTTTAAATTGGTTTGAGAACTTGTTTATATAATAGAATTTTGTTATATGTAGAAAGGTTAGAAATGCCTACCAAGTAACCAGTACATTTTTTGAATTTTATATCTAACTCTTGTCTTTTCTTTTTAACATGGACTTTCTAGCGAAGTCTTGCATCTAATGTAATACCTAGATATTTTGCCAAGTTAGCATAAGAGATCTGAGCATTATTTATGTTAATTGGTATTCTTTGACCATTTTTGTTAGTAAAATTAATATTAACAGATTTGGTTTCGTTTAGTTTAATACATCATCTTTGGATCCAATTATTTATTTAATTAACTGATATTTGTAGTTTATTTGCAGCCTCTTCATGATCTTTGCCTATCGCTAGGATGCTAGTATTATCTGCACATGCAGCTATTGCGTCTTGTTCTAGTTGGGTATGTCACAAGTGTACAACAGATATAAAGTGGATACCAGGACGCTTCCCTGTGGTACTCCTGCTTTACTTTCTTTTAATTTAGAGTATGCTTCATCTTGTTTTACTCCAAAGAATCTATCTAAAATGTACGAATCCAATAGCTCTGCGTTTGGCTGTGGAAGTTGCACATTCAGTTTATATTTTAAGCCATTATGCCATACTTGATCAAAAGGCTTGCGCAACATCGAGGAAGATGGCTGAACAGACTTCTTTATTTTCTAATCGCATTTGAGATTCTATGAACCTGATCTATATTTAAATGGTTTTCCCTAAAACCAAACTGGTAATCTAGAATTAGTATTCTTTATTGAATGATGGGTTTCAGTCTTTTTATTAGTATTTTTTTAAATAGTTTTTATATTATAGACAATAGAGATATTAACCTATATTAGGACGAAACTTCGTTCGGAGGTTTTCCTGATTTGGGGAGCATAATGACTTCAGCTACTTTCCACAACCTAGGGACATACCTTAGTTTGAATGAGGCATTAAACACGTGTGTAAGTTTAATAATGGCTTTCTTCGGAAGTTGTTTTAAGATATCTCCTGTAATTAAATCAAAGCCAGGAGCTTTCTTAGGATTAATATTTGTTTTTATATCTTCTGCAATTTCCTTTGGAGAGGTTGGTCTGATAATTGAGTAATCTCTCTCTAAAAGAGCCCAGTTCGGTTATTCTTCTGCTTCATTTGGTTTAAAGGTATTTTGTAAGTGCTCTTCGAGTCTATTAACTTTTTGTATAATATTTCTAGCCCAGCTGCCATCTGTATCTCTGATTGGAGCATTCTGCACAGTGGGCCTTTTTAATCGCTTTGTGGCTTTCCATAGAGAATAGTCAGTGGATTATCGTTTGTCAACTTACTGGTACTCACAAATATATTCATTTTTAATTAGTTTTATCTCTCTTTTTAACTGTTGGGTGGAATTGTTAAGTTTGGTTTTATCTGATGGAGCTCTGGTCTGATGCCATTTCTTCCTTAGTTTTCTTTTTACATAGATTAGGTCCCTTATTTCTTTAGGATAGTTATTTCCTGTTGTTTGCTGCACAATAGGTGGCGGATTTTCCCCTGCTGCTTGTTGTATGTTGAATACAAGTAGCTCTACTTCTTCATCTAGCTGTGCTTTTGTTCTTAAGGGAACTGAAAGATTGATTTTATTTTCAAGGTCCAGTCTGAATCTTTGCCAGTCTGTTCTCCAATTTATTAGTCTCAGAGTGCTTTCCTTTTGGATAATGGTGTCACTAAGAGTGAGAAGAATGAGCGAATGATCCGAATTCATGTCCCATGCCTCATCAACTTTGATGTAGTTTGCTGAAATATTTCGTACAACACAAAAGTCTCTTAGGTCGGGAATTTTGTTTCTATCTGTAGACCAATAAGTTGGTTTGCCAGTTGAATGCGACTCACATTTTAACTGTGTTATTGCTTCTTTTAGGTTTTTATCCTTAGTTGTTGTTAGTTTGGAACCCCAATGGGTATGTTTTGCGTTAAAGTCGCCTCCAAGGATAAATCTAGGTTCTTGACTATTGACATAATCTAGATATTGTTCTTTTTTAATAATATGTCTTAGAGGAAGTGCAGAAGTGACCATAACATCAGAAGTTTTAGATTTTATCATTACTGAAGTAGCCTGAAATGTTTCAGTCCTGTATCCCGCTTCTTGATGATGCTTAATTGCATCATCTTTAATTAAATCAAAATGGAGACAATTTTTAATTTTGGTGAATGCGCTTTATAGCACCCACCAAAAATAACAATTCGATTATAAGAATTCGAGTGATTAACAAAAAATGCAATTAAAATTCCATCTCTAATATCTTTCCTTTGGATATAATTCAATACCTATTACGGTATTAGTTAAAGTAGTAATTGTTTTACTGAGGAAACTGATCGCTCGTATCATGTGAAACTGATGTTGAGTTTCATTTTATTTTAAGTATTGGTCACAATTCAGTTGGAACTGTTTCTTCATTTAAATAAAATATAATGTGTTTATTGATCTAAATAATTTAGTTTGATATTTATTTTCCTATTTAAAATACCTTGTATTTTTAACAGCCCTTTTGGGTTATTTTAACTGATATTTGTTAACATAGTATGGCTTCCTGATTTATTTATTTATTTTTCTATTAAAGAGTTCAAAATTCTAGGTTTAGTTGAACTGGATAAAAGTTCTGTACTTTAATATCAAAAGGTTTGGGTTTAGAATCAACACATAAGACTTTGTTCACGTTGATTAAACAAATTTGAAAAGTTTGATGTGACTAAGAACTAGTTAATTTTTTAATGGTTTAAAATGTGTCAAGTAAACTAAGACTCACGAAATACTATTATTAGAGGTTAATGTCACATGGCCTGAATATTCACTTTGTTTAAGTAGTACGAGTAGCTAATATTGATGAGGGTGTAGAAAAAATAAATATCCTATTATATGTCTTTGAAATCATATGTTTGTAAAAAGTTGGTTGTCCATAACTTTTGGTAAACATAATAATTCTGAAAAATATAGAAATTTACTGAAAATGCCTTTGTTTTATAATATATTTAAAAATTAATAAAATTGTTCTAGGTTATAATGTTATTTTGTATTTTTAAACTACTGCACCTATCCTTTTAAATTGTTGAATATTATTTCTGTACACAATTTACGAGGTGACGCTGGAGAGTTTTTTCAAATTTTTTAATATTTTTTATATTATAATAACAAATTATCCTATTTTTTTAGCAAGAATCGTATTTTTACTTCAAAGTGTTTCCAAAAAGTGAACAATTAAAATTTCGAAAAACTCTCTTACTGTTACCTGGAGAAAATAATTATCTAATGAAAGAACTTTGAATTTTTTTATTTTTGATGATCTAGTAGCGAGTTAGGAGGGGCAACGCAATTCTACTTTTTTCCGAGACGCTTCCGAATAATTGCCGCCATTTTTGTATTTTTTAATATTTCTTCATGAAAATTTGAAAGAATATTCTTTAAATGTTATACATTAAAATAAACAGGTTTTAAATATGAAAAAAAAATTCACAAAAATGTGCCTTTTTTGCACGAATTAACGTTATCACCCCCTTTAATAGCAACTTCTTCATTCAGAAAAATTATTTAATTCGTTATTTTTAAGTAAGTTTTCAATAGTTTTAGCTAATCTTGTATATACTAAATGTTGGAATGTATGAGCATAGTATTGAATCCATATATAACGGAGATTGTGATACATTTGAAGATTTATTACTGAAATCCTCTTTGAAATATATGCGATACGTATTCCTAACATGGACAGATCAAAAGGACCGAAATCCTGTTTATAGAATATTCGATGACTTTGAGAAAATTCGATTTAGTTTCAAACAAGATAATCTTGTCTAAGACATTTATTATTATTGGAATAAAACACAAACTTGAAGTAATTATGGCTAGCCTATTCATTTTATGTTGTTATGAATTTAAAGAGTTTGTTTAAATTTTTGAGGAAATACGCAAATATATATAAATAAATCCTAAAATAAAAGAATTAAGGAACTTAGTATTCAAATAATTTGTTACAATTTAGTGACCAGAAGTTATGAATAAAAGATTTAAATTTATTTAAAAGATTTACATTTCATTTTGATATTTATATTTGTTTAATTTATTGGTCTATCGACGCACAGTGGGGCAAGGGAGCGTAAAATCTGGCATTAATTTTTGGATTAACGAATTGGAATTTTTAATTTATATCTTGACTTAAGGAGTTCAATAGCAATAAAACAAGTACTTTTTTATTTTGAAGTAGTATGTTTATTAGAAAAAAAAATTCTTAAAGAAATATAACTTAACAGAAACGTTCTATATAGCCATAATTTTGAAAAATACTAAATTATTGACGTGTTAAAATTTAATTTTTTCAGCATCATTTCAATTGTAGTCATCATCATCGGAGCTAGTATATGTATCGCCACTGTTATATTCACCATTAGTATTAAAATTGTCGTCACTACCACTGACATTACCTTCATCAGAGGTCTTCATATTATTATCTACATTTTTAGCAGGCGCGGTTAGTCCATAGAAGCACATGCGTACGTGCACCCTCAGCAAAATGTTGTAAATAAGTTTTAAACCTATAGAGATAGAAGAATGGATTTAACTTATAAGCAATAAAGTCCATTAAAGTCAATTATTTTGTTTTGTTGGTTGAAAACCTATTTTAAAATTACACCATTTTTCTGGGGGTGCACGTGCGCATGTGCTTCTATGAACGAGCCGCGCTAGATCTTAAGCAATAAGATGTGCTTCTTATGATTACTGTACCTTTTTTTTTTAGCCTTTTTTCTGTAAGAGTCTATTAGTGGATCTAACCATTTTCTATAAAAAACTTTCTCAAAATCTTTCTTGCTTCCTGACACTTTTCTGTTAACTGCCCTATTGGTAGTAAGGCAGAAGATATTATTTATGAACGATGAATGAAATATTTATGGAGTGTGGGCGGACAGTATCACAAACTCTCTAAATTTGTCTATTTTTGCTCGTAGATCGCTAGAGACAACAGTTATATTTGTATTCATTTTTTTTTAAATAATACCCTTATCTCTACCTGTAACTTTAACTGAAACGTACGGCTCTTTCAAAAAATTTCTAGTTACCTTCCTATCATTTATATTACCAAATCCGGGTTTTGTCTGAGCTATAATAAGTACGCATAGCTCTCTAAACTCATTTTGAATTCGTAACTTATTTTCAGCAACAAAATGTCCTAATGTAATCGCATCCCAAAATAATGATCACATATACACGAATACACATACATACAAATATTTTCTAAAAACATGGTTTTTGATATCAGGGGACCTCAAAACGTGTAAAAAAAGTCATCCCGAAATAAAAATTTGACACAATCGCAATACTTTCTCTATACTTTTAAGTATACGGCAGGAAAGGATCTTTATAGTCCCATACACAAAAAATCATATTTATAAAAAATGCCCAAAAATACGCAAACTTTTAGTTTACTTCCTAAAAGTAGAATCAATATACTCGATTAAAGTCAAAAAATGACAGCTTCATATTGTTTATTTCACATTTAAAAAAAGCTTCAAATTTTTTAAAGCGACATATAACGCTGTTATTTCTATGATCAGCATATAACTCGCATCAAATATATATTTTAGAATTTAATAACATGCCATAATATAAAGGTTCCATGACGAAGAAATAAAAGTTTTGTCTGATATTCGCAGAAATAAATTCTCAACAATAGGTTATTTTTAGCACGTACGCCAATTGTTACTCTTTACGGACAACCGGCTACATTAAATGCCTGCGATAAGAAAGATACCTAATAAAAAAATTAAATGGGTAATTTTTGTGTACCCTGGTTTATGTTTGATAGATTATATACAGAGTAGTCCTCATCACATTTATTTTATTTTTTGATTAAACGTCAGGTTTTACGGTACCTGGCCCCAGTGTACCACGCCTTAATTTAAATCACCGTGGCTTCGCTTGCTCGACTCCTATAACGCTTATTACTACTGTAACAGCCATCTTGCCTAAAGACCCATTTGGTTTAACTGATAGGTCTTTAGATACTGTTGTTAATATACTATTAAAAGATAAATGCAGCCAAAAGGTCCTGGAGTCTAGAAGAAACATCCATTTACCAGTGGCAAAAAATAAAAATGTTAAAAATTAAATAAAAAACAAAATTATTCCTTAATAGCATAATCTAGCTTCTTTGGCAACAAGATATAGACTTATAATAATAAGTATTAAAACAGTAACATATGTATATTTAAAATAATTACAAAATATCTAGTAGACTCAAGAATAAATAATCAATCTATGTTAACGAAATTAATATTAAAATTGATACATATAAGATAAATGTAAGATATACAAATTTGGGAAGAAAATTTATATAGAAATCAATTAATTATATAAATCAATTAATTATATAAATCAAAACCAAACAACCTGTTAAAATAAGTTAAATATATTTACCTATAGTACACAAATCGCTGCACACACCTTTACATATTAAGGTGTTTTGGGATTTAGGGCCCCGAAACGAGAGTCTTCCCTTTTGGCAAGAGTTTCGGCCCACAGTCCTTAATCGAGTCTTTTACTTCAGTCTAGGATCTGTATTTAAACCCAAAAATTTACGTGGTAATTTTATTTTTTAGAAAATCAACGTACCACCTTTGTAAGCAATTGACTAAACTAATAACGTAATTGTTAGTTTTATTTTAATACGTGCGCTTTCTTTTGAATAATAAATAATAACATTTAAAAAATACTTTTAAGAATTTTTTTTATATTTTCAAATAATACAAATTATTACATTATTCTCCCGACAAAAAAAATTTAACTTCTTTTTTAATTCTTTTTAAAACCCTTAATGAAAATAATTTGGTAAGACTGCATAAGTTGTGTCTCCTTTGTTTGGTTGGCACCATCCACTGATTATTCACTTTTCTGGAATGGTCCCTTCCCGATCTAAGTTGGTCCTTGGGGTGCTGTACCATGTAACTCTTTTGGCTGAGGTTACGGGTTCTTTCCGCCATGGGTTAATCCATTTTCTAAAAGACGGCGGCTTTGAACTGATTTTCTGGCTTGCTACTGTGAGACTGTTACTATACATTGTTGTTGCATTTGATTACTACTGGTAGACCCCTACTGACTGACTACTGAGAATGGCCTCTTTCATTGTACCTTAGTCCATTCCATATAGACTATCACTGGCTCCTGGTTTCGGCATTTAGATTGTGTCATGCCCTCTAAGAGCTTGCTAGAAGTGGTTGTTTCTTGGTTTTAGATTTCTATGTAGCAGTCTCTTTGTAACCTTGTTTTCTGGAGTCTTGGAATACGACCCATTTTCTGCCATAGATCGTGTAACCCTGAAATGCCTACGGTCCTGAATTTGGATGACCATCACAATTTGGACTTAGTGATAGCCCCTGGGATCGGTGCAGATGGTGACTTTGGCAAAGGTAGTACGGTGTTGATCTCTTCTTTTTTCCTTATTTTTTTTTTCTTCTTGTGCAGTGGTAACGTCTTTTGGGGACTTCCGATTTGGACACCGTCGTGATAACATTGAAATGGCGGTCTTCGAATTGAGAGTCCGAATTCCAATAAAAATCAAAAAATATCTAGTATAAAAGTGACCATCCGACCTTAAAAAGTTTACTAATTTGAATAAAATATTCTCTCTAAATAAGTTTATGTGTAAATTGTTTAGTTCGATATTTACAAATTTATGCACTTTTTAGATTACATATTCACATCTCAAACTACTTTGAAGTCATTTATTTTTTCAAATAAAATAAAATATTACAAATTTGTAATTGTTTTTCATCTTGGCTTTCACACTAAATTATTAATTAAATCTGGATTGTTTCATTACAGAAACATTACTATCTATTTTCAGGGCTTTAAAATAAACAAATAAAGGTTCATGAAATAAGCATACCCACTTGTTAGCACATAAACGCAGATTGAATTAGTACCTATAAAAATCCAATAAAATAACCCCATTTAAAATTGTACTTTATTTTTATCCTTATTATTCTATTAAATTTATTTAGAAATTTCACTAAATAACCTTTAATGTTTTAATCTTTAATCTTTACAACCTCCTAATTTAACTGCTGAATTTTAACTTTTAAAGATATGCTATGATATATTTTACGTATTTACTGCTTATATATTTATACCACCTGTTTCGTTTAATTTTTTAGCTCCATCCTATAACTTCAATTACTCGTACTTCTTTTGCTCAGTGGATCCTTCCTGTTCCCATCACAATTTACTCGACTGGTAGCGCGGCGTGGCGTCAGGCAGATCTCTCTGGTAGAGCGGACTGGCTTCTGGTAGAGTGGACTGGCTCCTGGTAGAGCGAACTGGCTACTGATAGAGCGGTGTGCTCCTTGTAAATCATCGTGCTCCTGGTAAAGCAGTGTGATTCTTGTAAAGCGGCACGGCTTCTAGAAGAGCGACGTACTCTTGTTATCTAAATTTACCGATTTCTCTTATTTTAACGAATTGCTATATTCTTGGAATAATTTATAGAGGGAATTCATTTGAAAAATCAAAGTAATAATGTATTAAAAAAATATATTGACTTTTTTACATCTTTATTATGATAAGGTATTTATTAATCTACATTTTACAAATTAAGGTTTGAAAAATAAATATGTTTTATAGATATGCGTTAAAAAAATTAAATATCTTATACTTTATTTAGGTCAATCACCGCTGTAATATTTCTTTCTTAGATGTTTTTGTTGGAGTACATATAAAACTTCCTGATATCAAAGAGAATTTCTAATCATTTTATTACATATTATTATTATTATTAATATTTTTTGAAGGACCATTTTGCATAAGCAGGTAAAACACCTTTACAAGAAAGGATCCTATAACGTAATAATGATTATATAAGTGCAAAATAGATTATTTTTAAATGTACATTCAATGCATTATTTGTATGCTTAGTCCAGTTATGATGATAGTTAATTTGTACTTTAAGGTATTTGATATCATTTGTAATACTTATATGAAACTATTGAACGTTACCTTTTATTGTTTCTATAGGAAGAGGCCATCTTTTTGTAACTGTATAATGGAACTACATAAGTTTTATTAAAGGTTTGTGAGTTTTTATAATCAAACCATTCGAAAATGTTTATAAGATCTGTTTCTATTAATAATTCTAATCAATTCCAGTTTTCTGCATTTTACAGAATAACTGTGTCGTTTGAAAAACTTACAATATTTCCATCTGTATTTAAACAACAAATTGTTTAAAATAAAATTAAACAAGATAGGACCTAAGACAGTATCTTGAGGCATGCGATATGCTACTTATTCCTTTACTTGAGATATTATTATTATTATTTCTATTTGTGTTCGTTTTTGTAAATAACTTTGTATTAAATTATATAGGGTGCATCACATTCATACAATAAACTTCTATTATACGAAAAAAAAACGGCATATGATATAGTTAGTAAATAATTTATTTACTTATATACTTCAACCGGACCACTTTTGTTGTTGAGACAGCTATTGGTAGAAGTCTTATTCTTGTTTTTGAGGTTCGATCAAAATAATCTGCATTAAATTGGCGTAAACACAAAAAATTAAGATATTTTAGCTCACAATTTGTTTGTTACATGAACTCAAGCCATACCTTTGTTTTTTGAGAATCTTTAGGAAATCTGAAAATTGTCTACCTAGGGTTAATTTATATAATTTGTAAATCTAGAATCTTTAAGAAATCTGAAAATTATTTACTTGCAATCAATTTATAAATCTAAATTAAACAATAATTTATTCATTTTAACAACCACATAAATATCTTAAAATTGCATAAAATAATTGTTTAAATAAAAGTATGTATACCTTATAATACATGAGACTACGCCTATGAGTACAGTTAATCGCAAACGCACTTACCATGTTTGTTTACAAATTTAAAACATTAAAAATTTTAAAAATCTTTAATGTGGTTGAAAATTGAGAGAACAAAATACTTGCTTATGAAATGTAAATTATTCCTTTCTACTTTTAGCTGTACTGTTATATCCACAAGACGAACAACTGACCATATTGTCTTGTTTGTCTTTTAACGCGGAAAATTTAAAATTAACAGTAATACTAAATAAATACTAAAACACTTAACACTTTTTAAAAATGTCTACAAACCAAACGCTCAATAAAAGTTTAAATTAACACATAAAACATCTAAATTATTAACAAATTTTATTCACTTAAATTATAAACCAATTTTAGAAACCATTTATCATATGATGATGAGTCATCCATAGTACAACATGGCTACCACTTCCGTCAGATCGATTAGATTAACGCGGTCATGGCATGCTCCTTCCTGACTATATATGTTTTAAGGTTTAATAGGTAGGTAAAAATATTAGAGATATTGCAAATTTCTATAACATCAGCCACTAATAGTGACAACGTAATTAGAAGCAAATAAATTCCATGCTAAAATAAGACTTATTGCAAACCTGAAATTTTGACATTAGAGTCCTTGTCCTTATACATATTTGTAACCTCATTTTAAAAATTTTACATTACAGTTCATCTTTTTTGTTGTTTATAATGGTACATAATATGGAAGAGGTATAAGAAATTACCATTTTAGAAGGTTTAGATGATGATATTAAATAGTTAATAATAAAAAACTTCGAACTAATACGAATGTTGGCGAGCGCACCCGAAAACTATAAAGTCGCCACTAACTGCTGTCCCTAAACATCAACAATTAAGGACAGGCACAATCTTTTTTAAAGTCAGTTCTAGAATGTAAGTGATCCGCGCATGCTCAGGTACTCAGATGTCAAAATAAAAGCGGAACTAATAGTGACTGACCTTAAGTAAACTTGCAATAACTCTAATTCAGTTTTAAAAGATAGGTTCACAATAAATTAGGATTGCAATTTTCAGGGGAAACACAATAATTGTCGGTGTCATGTCTTATGTGATTTTTTAAATGTAAAATCATTTTGTTTAACCACTTTGCTCAGGAGAGGGATTGGTACAGGTGCAATTTGGTAAAGTACAATGTTGTTACATTTCTTTGGAGCATATTTCATTTCGTTATCAGAGATGACGGTCGAAATTTGCAGTGAGCTCTCTTATTATAAACAATACCTACAATGTGACAACCGCCTATATTGAAACAGCTGTCATCTGCGCACCCTGAATTTGTATCCACTGGAGTCACATACTTTAATTTTCTTTTACTATACGGAGAATGGTCGCACTGCGCAGCTTTCTGAGTGCCTTTTAAAAGGAGATAGAAAACTCCGCCATTTTGAACCCTTATTATGTGTTGCCTACATCTTGGCGCAATATTTTCAATAGGTGCGTTTTAATCATCCGCTTCTGCTTCGGAATTGTCGGTTTTCTTGTTTTAATCTGACAGGTTAGAACGACTGAACCGACAATTCCAGAAGCAGAAGCGGATGATTAAAACGCACCTGATATTTTGCTTGCTGCTGTCAGTGTCAGTGAATATTATTTTTGGAGTCACAGTTTATTGCTAAAGAATCAGTTAGCTCACTCAGACGAGTTGAAAGTTCCAAAATAACATCCACTCCAGGGATACAAATTTAGGATACGCAGAAGACTGCTGTTTTAATATAGGCGATTGTCATATATTGTATTATCTGAGTTGCGCAGTGTATAAACTGGAACATTGAGATAAAAAGTGCCGACGCAGAGGGAGCGATCTGATTCTTTAGCTATAAACTGTGTCATAGGGTTCAAAATGGCCGTGCCCTATGTTGGGCGTGTCGGACCTCTCTCTTGCCCCGTATAGTAATCAAAGTATGTGACTGGAGTAGATGTTATTTTGGAACATCCAATTGGTCCGAGTGAGCTAACTGATTCTGTAGCTATAAACTGTGCTATGTCTTTGAGAATTATTTAATGTATTTTATATATTAGTCATATTTGAGTTTGGAATAATTTCCTTTTTTAATAATTACCTTGTTATAATTTTTTTTTTTAAATTATCATTATCTGGTGTTTCAAACGTAGTTTTGATATTAGTTATTTTTTGATGAGCAGTTTTTAAAATTTATTAGTTTAGTTTGTTGATTATTATAATTAAATTGTTTTATTTTGCTGAGAAGATTTTTGGTCTATGTTTTTTAAATGTGCTTTATACCCTTTCTTATATAATTCAAAAATATATTTTATATGAATTCATAATAATATTTTATTATAACAACAAATTATGTATTTTATATTCCATAAAGCAGTCTTGTTCACACAATATGTGTACCAAAACGTATCAATATTTCAGAAACCGCATCAAATTCTGAAACCGCTTATTCCCGAACTTTGCACTCTAGCTTGGAATATCCAACCTCGTGTGCTAAATCGGACACGAGTCAGCAATTTTCTGCCATCATTCGTTGCTTTAGACGCTTCCTAAATATCGATTCCATTTATTCTTTTCTGATTTTATTAGAACCCAAAAAAAATTACAATAAAAGGCCTAATAAAAACTGAAAAGAAAAAGTATTGCCTTTCCAATAAGTTAAAGAATCAAATGGATATAAATAAAATTAAGAATTATTGGTTATTTACCCTTATACTCAGAAAAAAATAAAAAACAATATAGCACAGAAACTAAACTCAATCTTGTTGAAAAGTTACAAACGTCAGAACAAGAGACGTAAAATATTTTTTCTGTTCTCTCCGCAGTCATCTGGTAAAATGAAATGCTTTAACCATTTTTCCTTGAATACATAAATTGATGCAAATAGGACGAGTGTACACAAACGGTACCTAAACAAGGATTATTGTTTAATATTAATTATCTATATTTGAATAAGTTGTAATTACAAAGTTCACACTGAACAACTATTGTAATTAATTCCCAAAAATAGCAGTATATTTATTTGCGTAAAATATATTAAAATTGATTAAAATAAAAATTGGGTTAAAATTAAGCTTGGGTTATAAAAATAACAGGACGTTCTGCATTATTTGGTTATAAATTATAACTTATGTCGGTAAAATATCTAGTAATGATTAACGGCTGTATTCATGAACAGTAGTTCACTTGTTAATGGTTGGTTAAATATCTAAGAGCTAGTTAACTTGCATGTGATATTCATCACACTTTGTTATAGTTAACCGCCCGGGATCGTCTAGTTAAGGGGCTTATCTGACAGTTAATAGGAATTTTCTAAATTTTTAAGGTTAGTTTTTGTAGTTGTTTTTTCAAAACAAACATAACAATTTTTAGAACCAACGTTTGTATGTCTAAATAGATGGATAGGTTTTACCGTGTAGAGGATACCTCGTCCTCTTTAAATTTCTCGTCTGAAGATGAAGGACTAGATAAAGGACAAAAAATAGTGAGACCGCGCAAAACTATCTATTTAATGAACTGGACGAAATTGGATTTAAACAAAGATTTCGTATAAACAAAGATACTATTTTATGCATAGAGAAATTATTAAAAGATGATTCAGAACCATATAATGAGGGTTATCCAATTTCTAAATAAAATCGAATATTAAAGAATCTATAGAATTTATTATATTTTCTCCGTTTGAGCTATTTGAGGAGCTTTCCGAACATACATGATTACAATTTAAGTCCCCCATAATCAAAAGAGGTTTGTTAAATGTCTGAATATAGTTAGACCACTGATTTTTAGAAATAAGGTTATCTCCTGGGCAATAAATATTCACTTTATTTAATTGGCAGTAGGGAGAAGATAGATAGCTTGAACTTGAGTTGGAAGATCTAGAAAATAATCTAGTAGAAGAGGCTGAAAATCTAAATTGTTTTTAATTAAACTATACCTCCCTAGCCATCCAGTCTATAGTTTCTCAATGTTTGGTAACCTGTACACCTTAACCTATAATCTTCCTTCATCCAAGTTTCATTAAGTAGCATTATATCTGGATTATGGTCCTTAATTAGGATCTTTAGATTATCTATGTTCCATTAAATAATGGTTAATGGATCGAAGAGCATAATAATAGATAACTTGTACTCTGAATCTTCAGAGTACTCCATTAGACCTGACTGAGAGAAATAATTTAAAGGTCCTGCTGGACCTGTAGAAGAAGCATTGGGTTGTGAAACAGAATGAAAAGAATTGATAATATTACCTATGAAAGTCATGACTAACTCCTTGTATTGGTCCGATAAGCTATCTAAGGCATGAATAACATCTATTTTAATGTTATTTCCTTCCTCATGCTGAAAAGGAGACGATAGGGATCGAGTTGGGAGACTGGATGATCTACCCGATGGACTAATTTTTTTAGGAATAATTTTTCCTGAAAAAGTAACACAAATCGTACATAGGAGATTTCTTTACCGAATTCCACAATTCTTCTATTTAGACGTTTGACATGAAGAAGTTTACAATTCCCTAAATAAAATTAAGTTGCCTCATCGTCTGTAAAAGATCTGTCCACATACCTTACAATCCCTTTGCAAGAGACATTGTGTGATGGAATAAAAACTTCATAACCTTTATTTTCCAATTTTTTATCCTCCATAAATTGGTTGGTAGCTTGGTAAAGATCGCACCTATACTGTTTTTCCCTTTTCCTACTATTTTGAGGATATCCTTCAGCAACCCTTGGTGGAGGATCTGGCGGATCCTTGACCCCCCAACTCCATGTAGGTTGGAGGTTAAGTTAATTTGTTTTCTGTCACAAAAATATGTTTATACAATTACTTACTAAAAATATGAGGAAGAAAAAGATTGAAAATACACAGGATGGTGTAAGTAAAGCCCAAATAACAAAAGATTGTTAAATTTTTACTGACTGCGATGTTTATTCGGATGTCAAAACAAAAGTGGGTTATATTGTTCTAAAAAAATGAAAACTTAAGTGAGGCACAAATTGGTGTTGCCAATTTAAATTTAGTTACTCTTAATGTAATCGAGGGTTTATTAACTGATTGTTTAAAAAGGTTGGTGAATAGCAAGTGTTCTAATACTTTGTTAAAATTTAACAAACGGATAGTTAACTGAGCTGTTTGCAATTTCTTCATGAATACAGCCGTAAATGGCAAATAAATTCTTTTTATTATATTTAAAGCTGCGTTGGGCTTAATTTCAATTCACTTTTAATCGTAGCCATGTCTATTTTAACTGCGATTGGTTATAAAATAGTTAATAAAACAAAATTAAATTGATGGAACATCGAAAAGAGTTATAGTTATAAATACCTCTTGACCTGGCGGTTAAAATTAACTAAACCGTTACAGAATAGACCCTTTTTTGTAATAAAACGAATTTTGTAATAAATTGTTAACAATTGTTGTATTATTATTTTGGCTTCAATAGTATAATTGCAATATAAATATTTTTATTAAAAGTGTTTAATATTATAGAGATATTAGTTTGGAAAGTGTATATAGGGTGTCCCAACATTCCATGTATTCCATGTATATTGGTGAGATCAAAATAAGTCGTTTGAGACAAAATTACCTATGTCACAAAGTGACAAAGTTCACCAACATACAGTAGCTCTATGTATATGCAATTTTGGGACAACCTGTATAAAAATTTTGGGCCATAGACATATTTAAAAAAAAAAGTCGGATTTCCTTTAAATTTTTTTTTTATATTGGTACATTATATTAAAAAAATGGTATTAAAAATATCCAATTTCCGATAATTTTTCTTTACAAAAAACCTGAAAACATTGTCCTAGAATATTAAACAATGCAGAATACAAAATGACTAATTCTGACAATGCTATAACGGCGTAATACAAATATACCTACACAGGAGGAAGTCGTTAGGCGATAAGCCCTCGCTGCTATTTTTTTCCGGAAGTATCCATCTTATCTTTACGATGACTACGTGGTGTTAACTGTAGTATCAGTTCACGTTAATTTCAAAAAACCATTAAATGAACATGGAAATACGACTTTTTTTTCTTTCTCTCTCTTTAGATTGATTTATGTATATAGTCGTTAAATTGATAATAATCAGAAAAGTAAAAACCTTTAATTTAAAAATCGTTCTTACAATGATATAGAATAGGTACGTATTTTGATATATATTCATTCTATAAAAATTATGGATATTATTTTTCTTAATATTTGTTAATTAATGTTTTTATATGCGATGTATCAAAATGAGAGTAAGATTAAATTTTTCAATAAAATATATCATTGTAACTAGTTTATGTTTTAATGTAAGTTTTTATATAAGTATGTGTTAATGTAAGTAAATTTTAATGAAATTAAGTTTCAATGAAAGTAAGTTTTAATATAAGTTTTATTGTAAGTTTTTTGCAGGTTTTAATGTTAGTTAGTTTAAATATAAGTTAGTTTTAATGTAAGATTTAGTGTAGGTTTTATTGTAAGTTTTAATGTAAGTTTTAATCTGATTTGTTCTATGTTTAATGTTACTTTTAATATGTTTTAATCTGTAGTTTAATATATTAATTTCTGGAGGATGAAATAAAAATTGAAGATATTAATACAGAGGTAAAGTATAGAAATTATAGTAGTTGGGAAGAATGTTTTAATTTATTAAAATTTGTAGGATTGTCGAGAGATTTATTAATTGTTTTAATCTTCATTTCAGTCAGTTTTATTATGTTTTATTCTTTATTTTAATCTGTTTTATTCTATGTTTTATTCTATGATTTAATCTATGTTTTAATCTATGTTTTGATCTATATTTTAATCTATGTTTTAATCTGTTTTATTTATTACTCGCATATTAAAAAAATTACGTTTTTAAAGCGGTTGTTTTTATTTTGAGTAGTGTATATTAGTGTTAAATGTAACATTTTGTCTGAGAGCTCAGCTACTTTACATTTCATTATAGCTATCTTCATAAAAGCGTTTAAAGAACGGATAAGGAAACAGTTTATATAAAATACAGCAAGTATCCGCCTAAGAAAGGTCACATTATCTAAAACCGTTTATTCCAGAAGTTTGCACGTTTTCATGGATTTTCCAAAAGGACACTTAAAAAGATATAAGTTAACAGCAGTCTCTGCCAAAGTAGTTTGGGAAAATCGATTTTAGTTAATTTTTTTTTTGTTATTTATACTTTATAGGTATGCCATTTTTTCTATAGTATTATTTCTTCAAGCAATTCATTGTATTGAAATGTATGTTTTGTCATACTTAAATATTGTATGGTTTACAAGGCCTTTATATAGACTGAAAAATTCGCCTTCGGTTTTTCGTTTTCTTAAAATATCTTCCGACGTTTTGTGTTGTTGTTCTTCATCATCTAAATATAGTGAAATTGCAGCTAAATTAATTATTAATAATTTGTTAATCTTACAACAGGCATGTTTCAATCATCTTCATAAAATTGAATAAAAATAATAAAATGAGCGTCAGTTGAGTGTAATGTGTCAATACTACCTCAAATCCTTGAATGTGAGAGGATCCTAAGCGTAGCGTGATCTGAGCGCCTAGTAAGAATCGGCCTTTACCGTGTGTGTTATACAGGGTGTCTGTAAAAGGTCTTTACAAAAACATACTACATATTCCTTAGACCAAAATAAGTCGATTTAAGTAAAATTACCTTAGTACAAAGTTGCTTCGTTTGGGCTCCAGAGGGCCTTGAAGTTACAATTTTAAATCGTTTTTCCCATATAAATTTAAAACGGCATATGCAATTTTGCTGAAATTTGATATATTGATAGAGTTTTATGTGAAAAAAAAAGGTATTAAAATTTTGTCCAATAATAATATATAGGCGTAGAACTTGATTTTTTAAATAATTGCACCTTTAAAAATTCTACGCCAATGAAAGACAAGGAGTTTGAGTATGAAATTTAGATTGCGCAACTCATTTACTTTAAAAAAGGTACTCTTGATAAGACTCAATTACTCTCATGGTTTTGACGAAATTTGCATTTTAGTAATTTTGGAACATACACAATAATTATTAAAATACAAACTTTGTCCAAACCATGAGAGTAAATCGAGTGTTATCAAGGGTACTTTTTTGTAGTAAATGAGTACCCAATCCAAATTTCATACTCAAACCCCTTTTCTGCCATTGACGTAGAATTTTTAAAGGTGCAATTATTTAAAAAATCAAGTTCTACGCCTATGTATTATTATCGGACAAAATTTTATACGATGAAAAACATAAAATGTACTTTTTTTATATCTTCTTCAACACCTCTAATTGAGACTTTTAACAAAAATACTCGATTCTTGCCATGTACGATTTTTTGAGGAATATTAATTATTTGCCTGCAATACGTATACAAAAACATTAATTGTTGGTTTCCATAGTTTCATCTAAATAAAAATATTGTCAAGTTTTAACACCTAATCTCTTGTTAACGATTGAAAGTGTTCTATCTGACTCAATAATTAAAAAAACAAATGCGTGGTTTATTATTATGGCTGTACAATATACCAATGCAGAATATACCGATATGTTACTGACATTAGGATTTTGTGAAGGAAATGCTCGAGAGAGTGTCAGGGTGTACTCTGAAAGGTTTCCAAATCGTCGTGTACCTAGCCACCCAACTTTTGCTGCTGTTGAGAGACGTCTTCGGGAGACCGGTTCCTTTGCTCCCAACTCTGTTGATAATGGAAGAGAATGTTTTATAAGGATTCCTGAAGTTGAAGAAAACATTTTAGAACGTGTTGAAGAAGATCCAGAATTAAGCAACAGACGAATTGGAAGGGAACTAGGAATAAGTAAATTTGTCGTTCATAAAGTGCTTAGAGAACAATTGCTATATCCATACCATAAGAAAGAAAGAGATCCAAACTTTGTCAAGAAGGTTCTCTTTACCGATGAAGCGGGTTTTACAAGAAGAGGTATAACTAATACCCATAATGAACATGTTTATGCCGTTGAAAATCCGCATGCAATAAAGGTAAACCATTTTCAGCACGAATTCAAAATTAATGTGTGGGCTGGAATAATTGGTAATTTCATTGTTGGTCCTCTCATACTTCCACGAAGATTAACTGGAGAAAATTATTTGGATTTTCTACAAAATACGTTGCCAGAATTGTTAGAAGATTTACCTCTCCAACTTCGGAGAGATTGTGATTTATGCAAGATGGAGCTCCACCACATTTTTCTTTAAACATTAGAAACCACTTGAATGAACAATATTCACACAAATGGATAGGCAGAGGTAATTACGCACCTGTACACTGGCCACCACGTTCCCCAGACCTAACACCGATGGATTACTTTTTATGGGGACATCTGAAATCCACAGTTTACAGGGAACCTGTAGAAAATGAGGAACAACTCTGGCAACGTAATCAAGATGCAATAAACAATCTTAGAGGTGATGAAGAAGTTATGGAAAGGATATATTTTAATTTTCTTCGACGTATAAATCTTTGTGTACGTGAAAATCGTGAACATTTTGAACAATTTTTGTAAAATCTCTATTTTGATTATGTTGTAAATAAATATTTTTGTGAAACCTATACACTCTAAATTATTAAAATAGAAATTTAGCGAAAACCATGAGAGTAATCGAGTCTTATCAGGAGTACCTTTTTTAAATTAAATGAGTTGCGCAATCTAAATTTTATACTCAAACTCCTTTTCTTCCATTGGCGCAGAATTTTTAAAGGGGCAAGTATTTAAAAAATCAAGTTCTACACCTATGTATTATTATCGGACAAAATTTTAATACCATTTTTTTGCCACATAAAGCTCTACCAATATACCAAATTTCAGCAAAATCGCATATGCCGTTTTAATTATATATGGGAAAAATGATTTAGAAATTGTAACTTCAAGGCCCTCTGGAGCCCAAACGAAGCAACTTTGTACAAAGGTAATTTTACTTAAATCGACTTATTTTGGTCTAAGGAATATGTGGTATGTTTTTGTAAAGACCTTTTACAGACACTCTGTATTTTCTGAGTTTTCGAAGCAACACCATAGTGAATACAGTATCAAAAGCACCTTTAACATCAATAAGTATTAAAAGTAATATTAAAAAATTGACTTCAAAATCGTGCGATGGCATCACTACATCTTGACCAAATTTATATGGGACCAGCGCTGAGGTGTCCTCTTAAACAAAAAAAAAAAGAAACAGAAATCGGACAAGGTGGTAAAGAGTTATCATTGAAATCGGACACTGTATTAAAGAATTATCGCTGAACATACATAAAAAAAATTCCGATGAATTGAAGTCGGTTAAAAATAACTTTAATGAGATCTTGTTTAATAGTCAGAACATTTGCAATGGCAGTTTAAAGTATAACTAAGTTATCTGCGTTGTCTAAAACATGTCTTAGGTGCTTGACATTTTTTTACATGAATATGAAAAGGCTAGTCTGGCTTTGAATGGCAAAAGTTTTAGTCTTCTCCAACAACGATCAGAAACCAGTAACTGAAACCAGAATTCTTCGGAGTAGATAATTTGGCGGTCTCAATAATCTACTGCGCAGAATGCTGATGTCAGTGACTGTTGTTGTTGGAGCAGATTTTATTGATTTTCGCCACATTTTAGAAAACTTTTGACCAATCCATATTCTATTATAATGAGACAGCAATTTAGAGAGATTTTGGGTGAAGAATTTATTATGAAAAAATAAAATTAAATAATTAAAATTAAAAATTAAATGTCATCAGGTCCAGCAGCTGAATTTTTACAGGAAGCTATGGAGATGATCAGTTATTCAAATTTGAAAGGAAGATTGAGGTCATCCGAGTCTACACAAGGTAGAAGTTTCAATAGCCACAAAAAAAAATTTGTCTCTGAGACCTGTAGCATAGCTGACTTATTTAGAAATCTGCCACTTGGTGATCTTATACCGGAATAAGCACGTGCCAGAAATCCCAAGAATGTCAGAAACATTTACCCCGCTTGCTGGAGCCCCACAGAGCTCCATCCTGGCCTCCCTCCTTTACCTCGTATACACATACGACATCCCTCCACCAAACCACCTATCGTCCAATGCCTTCTATACGCCGACGATACAGCTCTACAGTCGGTAGCCAAAAATTCTAACCAAATAAATACCCGAACCCAAAATTTGTTAAACCAGTATTCTAGCTGGTGTAGCAAATATAGGGTCTTATTAAATCCACAAAAAACACAATTTATTGTCTTTAAATATACAAATTTTTAAAAAACCTCCCAGAACCCCCAACTCGTCAATGTAAATCTCCTGGGAGTCAGACTTGCTTAATAGAACCAAGTTGACTATTCGGGAGTACGATTCTCTCGTACACTCAACTGGTTCTTCGATGTCCAACGCTGTCTTGATAAAATGCAAAAACGAGCCAGTCTCCTTGGGCCTTTTTTGCGGACGAATGGAGCGTTGCATTACAAACACTCTAATATACACATATAATTATTTTATCCGCCCCGTTGAGTACAGAGCGGTACGATACGGCGTACTTCCCACACACCTATCTAACAAATTTACCACACTAGAGAGATGATTCCAACCCCATCCTCTCACAGGAAAAAAACGTCTCTCGCACGCTGAAAGGCACCAACATACACTCACAAGACACTTTACGAATCCCATGGCGCCCACGCCGCTTCACGCTATTTCTAAAACCGAAAATAAAAATGCCGCAACCAAATCTAAGACTACTTTTTGACTCCCAAGACCTCCCCCTCACCACTGAACTCCAGGATATGCTGGACCCTAAATCATATTCCCCACCTTATACTATGGACTTGTCCATTTTATGAGGTTAAAGAAAGCAAAATTGTAGATATTTTTCGGAAACACAACCTGCCACACAGGTCCCATACGCGCAGATGACAAATTAGGGAAGTGTTACGCAGCATCCTGCAGGAGCCTACGTCCGTTTTCAGTTTTATGATAGACGTTAAATGGTAATGTTATCAGTTGTATTGTTATTGTAAAAAGCATTCTCTCCATGGTAAATACTAGATCCACTGTGCACGAAAAATATATGGATACTTTAGGCCCACCAGCATGGTTTTTGAAGATGGAAAAGGAGAGAAAAAGGCGAGAAGAGGAAAAGGAATGGCGTAGGAAGAAAAAAGAAGAGGAATTAGAAAGGCGAGAAGAGGAAAAAGAAAGGCCCAGAAAGGGCGAAGAGAAGGAGAAGAAGGAGAGGCACAGAAAAGAAGAGATTGAAATTATGAACGGTTTGCTACAAATCCAGGACACTTTTTAGCAAGAGGTTGGTCAGCTTAACAATAGAGTTGATCTTTTGGCACAACAACAAGAGTTTTTAAAAACAAATATAGAACAACAGCAAGAGAAATTAAAAACTAATTTGGAGCAACAACAAGAACATCTAAAAACTCATCTAGCACAGCAGCAACAGAATTAAAAACCAATTTAAAACAACAAGAGAATTTAAAACAACAGAAACAGTCAAAAGTAGAGTTAGAAAGGCAAATTGGAGCAGAAATTATAGGGGTAGAAAGAAGAATTTATAGCCAAGCTTCGGTAAGCAACATTGAAGCTGAAAACACTACCTCTTCTTCATCCATAACCGAACCAAGCCTCATTCGAATCCAAGTTTCACAAAACTATACCTGAAAGACTCTTAAGTAGCCTATGTTTGACGGTCAGACAACAATTTGAAGCTGCAGCTAGAATCAATGGCTGGACAGAGAAAGAGATGGCGGCTTCAGCAATCGTTTTACAATTACTTCCCCAAGAAGAAGCCAGTTATTCATCTCTCGTCAAAGCTTTGGAGACAAGATATGGCCAGTAGCATTTGAAACATGTATTCCAAATCCAGTTAGAAGTTAGTAGTTAGAAACACAATGAGAGTCTACAAAATTTCGAAGCCGATATTAAAATATTGCTGCATTTGTCCTATCCGCAGGCATCTAAAGATTTCTTAGAAAAAATCGGCATGCAAGCATTTATTGATGGACTACAGGACGTGAAAATGTAGCAGGCTCTTCGGCTACAACACCACAAGACGTTGAGTGAGACACTAATTGCAGCCCAGGAATACGAAAAAGCAAAAAGTATATGTAGATCTGCTACAAAATTTAGAAAAATTGGATTCCAGAAAGTGAAGAGGCTATTAATAATACTGTCCCTCAACCTATATACCCTCTGACAAATCTTAAATATCCCGCGAAGTGTCCAACGAAATAGTCAAAATGAGAGCAGAAGATGGTTCAATTGTGGAAGAATCGGACACCTTCAAAGAACCTGTCGAAGCATGGATCGTTCTATAAATCGAGAATTGGCGACTGATGCCAGAATTTCACCTAGATCAACCTCCCGAAGCCCGTCACGAAGTCCATCAAGAAATAATTACAGTAGAAATGCCTACCGGAAAAGCCGGTCACTCAGACCTAGCCTTCTAGCAATATACAGGTAAACAAATAAAGATCGACCCAACGGGGCAGGCATCGGCTCTAAGAGAGGTCCCCAAAATTCGCACTTACACCTTCAATAAAAATAAACAAAATCTATTGGTCAAGGGGTATATCGATAACCAAGAAGCCACCTTTATCCTTGATACTGGTGCAACCAAGTCTTTTAGGGATCTTGCATCGAAAACCACAAATAACTAGAAGAAGCTTAGTTCTGGAAATAGCTACAGGGCACACTACTCCTGTTGTGGGCGAGATCTCAGCAACCGTACAGATTGGTAATACCCTTATTTCTGGTGGCCGATATTAAGGATCAGTGTATCCTTGGTATGGACATTATCAAAACAAGATCTTGGTGATTAAAAACCAGGAAATTGTGCTAAATTCTAAAGAAAAGGTCCTAGTGGAAGAAGACAGAAATACCCCAAAATTCTGAAGCTGTTATCTCGGCGAGACTTATCGACTTACATGTGAGCATTGTGAAAAATAATCTGTGAGTGACGAAATTCTGGTAGCCAGATGTCTCGTTAACGTTAACCAACTAGTTCCAGTAAGGGTTACCAATTTATAGAAGGGACCATTTAAACTGTCCTCTTCTTGTCCTCTTGTCAAAAAAATCTAGACGACAGTTCGACAAGGTTCGAGAAGGGTCCAGCAAGCTATACAAGTCTATGATCCTGAACGTCAGTTTTCAGTTTTATGATAGACATACGTTAATGGTATCAGTTGTATTGTTATTTTAAAAAATAAGTTGAAATAAATTGAGATACCAAAAATCTGCGTAACAATAGGTTACTTATTTTAATCAGGGCAAATTATCCTGAAAAGGAGGACAACTCCTACAGCAGAATATTAGAAAATAAAATGTCCTAGAAAATGTAAACAAAATTTACGAAAAAGTCACTATTAAACCAAATGTTGAAAATGTCAATAATTCCGAACAAGTATTTCTAAGAAAGATTAATTTGTATAATGTATTGATTTGTATTATTTGAGCAATTGCAGTTTATTTTTTTGTAAGAGCAATTAATCGGGACGTCAATTCCATTACTTACTTTCTAACAGAGGTCAATATAAATTTGTATTTTAATATACCACATTTATTTCGCTTCAATCTTTCATTATATGCGTCAAAAAAAAATAGAAAAATATAAAATTCCGTGCTGTTTATCGAACGGCTAACGAACTACGTCATCATTTTGCATGCGTTAACATGCCATTATAATCACGCAACGGTTTCAGTAGGGCCAAATATCATGCAAGTGGCCTGCCACAAAATAGAAATATCTCACTGTTTCAGAGGCGTACTGAGTTGCCGCACGAGTAGTTTCTAATAGCTTTATTGCCGAGATCGCTACATTTGAAATTTATTAGTGCTGTTAGTATAAATAGAAATGTGCGCGCTGTAAACAATGTTCTCGATTAGAAAGATAAAAAAGCTTTTAGTTTTGCTTGTGGCTTTCACATTGGTAATGATCGTATAATACATAAATCTCATTCCAAAACAGATTATTATTTTTCAGACAGTTGTTTTATGTCATAATGTTCTTGGATTAAATGCATCATGTTTACTACAACTTTAAACGTGGTGCTAACTGCAAAATAAGTGCTATTATATTAGCTATAATTATGAAGACTTTAGATTTACAAGCACAAGAAATTTACTTAAACGTTTAGGTTTTCGAATTTGCGACAGTTAATGATGAGTTATGCTTGTACCTAAGCTGGAGGAAGCCATTTTAGATTAAGCAACTTTACACGTACTTTTTGATAACAAAACCTTGTTACTTTCAAAATTTTGTTCAAAACAAAGCAGGTTTTCACAAATCATAAAGTAACAGAATATTTTTAGAATAGGTCAAGGATTAATTTCTTGCATTTTTGTCACATGTTTATCAAACACCCTGTATATATAATAGTTTATTTCATCTTATCTTTATAATCCTTTTTTAAAAGGAAACTAAATACGAACTATCTAAATAGTATAAGTAGGTATCAAAAAAATTAAAATTACTAAGCAAAATATTTTTTTAAAATGTAATTAAAAACCTCTTTTATAGTTCCAAAACATTCTTTATTTACTAAAGTTGGTAGAAGAATGTAGTTTACCTATATTGTAAGAAGCATTTTGATACTCGTTAGGATTTCATATTTTTCGTATATTTATATTTATTATTCAAACATAGGGAAGATACTAAATATTGTTACTCTCGTTGGGATTTTTATTTCGTATTTTTAAATTTAATATTTAAAAAGACTTTTCGAATGCGTTTTGGATTCAAAGAAAAGAGAATCGTCCACGTGACAATGAGGCGGTACAATGCCAGAGGTAGGGAGAAGAAAGTGATAAAAGTTCTGGTAAGCTAAAAAGCCAGCATGTGCTCGTTTTGTAAATTCATCCCACCTCTGTCTTTATTTGAATCAGACTTTCCCCCAATTCATGGATTGGAACAAGAGGTCCAGAAAACGTAGCTTGCCGGATCTCCAGATCTGAATCCATTAGATTTTTATTTATTGGGACGTCTCAAAAATAAAGTGTATAATACACCGAATGCAACAATTAAGATTCTCTGCGAAAGCGAAGCAATAGCATAAGAAATATGAATATTAGAATTGCCAAGTGTATTGAAGAAGATGGCGGACATTTTGAATAATTACTAAATTAATTTTTATTGATATTTTCAAAGAATTTGATATATGACTTACAAACTGAATTTATTTTTGTTATTATCAGTAATTGCGTTTTAAAAATTTCTACATTACTATTGTTGTAAGTTGTTGTTAATAAATTTTAAAGAATTGACTTTATCTTTTTATCGAGAGGCATAACATTATGTTGATTCAACTAAAGATGGCTCAAATCAAGCGTAAATTTAATAAAATTTGGATTTCGGTCCATATTGTCAAATAATATATTTAGGGTTCATGTACTATAGGTAAAATAGTTAAATAATTATTCATTTATTAAAAAAATATTTATCTCATATTAAATTATTATTTTCATTTTTCACATGCATTGTTTAGTTTATTTAAAGATATTATTTCTAAAGAGGAAGTATAAATTCAGGTTTCTTAATTAATTGATACTTTTATGGAAATTCGTTGAACTTGCAAAGACAGCAGTAAACGCAATTCAACGAATTACCTGATCAAGCAAAAATGCATGAACCCGAACTTTCTTTATAAAATATTAAATCACTTGATTTTGAAGAGCGACACAAGCACCATCCCTCTTAGAATGGTGTACCCTTGGTAAGTACCTGATTATTGTTATTTTTTTTATTATTCAATGGAGATTGTCTTTCTCCTTTTTTAAACCAATCATTTACTTAGTAAATAAATATTTTCAATTATCATTATTATGTTTTATTAAAGTTCTACCATCTAGCTATAATTAACCCCTCAGCTCGTTTAGGGAATCATAAAAACCCTAAACGCGGCAATATTACCCAAAAACCGTCATTTAATGCCATTGTGTAATACACCGCTGGATGCAGGATAAAAAGTTATTTCAAATGTTATACAATATCCAGGTCCGTATTTAAAAAAAAAAATAATTGGGGGTGGCCCGGAGAATTAGAAACGTTGGATGCAAAATATGAAAACGCTCAAATCAAATAAAATTTACTATCAAATAAAAAAACTTTAAAAATATTTTTGGTAGTTCTGAAAATAAATGAACGATAACCAAAAAACCGAAGCTCGAATTTCCTTTTATCGAAATATCTGAAGAACCGCGCCTGCTATTTTCGATTAATTTCCACCGCTAGATTATGCTTCGAGATAGGCAACTTTTTCTCTATTTAACCGACTTTATAAATTACTAATACAATCCCATTAAAAAAATGGCCATCCTGTAAAACTTTTTCTTATATATCATAATTTATTTTTTCACTATCTTTCAAAAGTCAATTTTTATGTACTAAGAATGAAGGTTCCACTTTTACATTTATTTCAATTTTAATTTGTTTCTTGCTGTCAGTACTTTCAGTTCGCATTGCTCGTTATAGTATATTATTAAAAGAGCAAATTATAGTACCCATTATTCACGCTGGGTGACGTTTACATCCCGAGCCGTAGGCGAGGGGCGCAAGTCACCCGAATGAATAATGGCCATAAATTGCGAGTCTAATACTATACTTTGTCCACGACCATTATGGTTTCTTAATTAAATAAAAGTTAAGTGTAGAATGGACAGTTTTTATTAACATAGATAGGTAGATTTTTCGATTTTTCGATTTTTTGATTTTTTTGATTTTTCGATTTTTCGA